>CM061533.1:146366746-146887133 GCA_030545055.2 Neoaliturus tenellus | reverse complement strand
ATAATGGGCCCCAAAATTCCTGAAAAGTCAAACATTGTTTTTTTGCCAAATTACGACAGTGAAAGTTTTAAGTTTTAAACATAAAAATAAAGATTTTTGGAGGCATGTGTAATTTTACATTTTTACAAGACAGCCTACTGAGAATCATAAATATAAGAATAGGTTTATATGAAAATAAAATTCAAGGCCACATTTAGTTGAGTACGGTGTCACAAATCCAACGTTGTAAATATTACGGAACCTATGGTTCCGGCTTATATGCCATAGGCAATCAAACTTAACATAAAAATATATAAATATTGCCCAGCTTTTAAAATACAATAACTTTCACAACAATAGGGACCTTTAAAGGTCAGGTTTTTCGTCTGAATGTATCCAAAGATATTTAAAATAATTTATAGTAGGACTATTACAAAGAAAATAGGACAGGTTGGAAGCCCTTCAGCGCAGATTTGTCCGTCTTGTTGGCCTGAGGAGTGGCTACGAATTTCGGGAGATTCCAGTTGGCACCCTAGCAAATGACTTACGGCTTCACCCTCTGGAGGTCAGAAGATCTGTCGCTGATGTTGTGTTCCTAGTCAAGCTCTTAAAAGGACACATTACGAGTCCAGAATTGCTGGCTGAAATTGACATCAGAGTCCCTTCATCTCGCACCAGATCCCAAGAATTATTCCACCGCCGACATCACTCTACTGTTTTTGACTTCAATTCTCCATTGGCCCGTCTCACAAGACTTGGTAATCGTGTTTCAAGTGATGTAGACATCTTCGTTGATAGTGTGCCCGTAATCCGACAACGCTCACTGGTCACTCTCCTTCAAGTTTGATCTGATTCGTGGCCACAGTTCTTCGGCCTACTAATCTGTGAATGCTCGTGCTCTTGGTGGCCCCATTAATGGGCCACACCTCGCTTGTGTTGGTGCATGTCTGTTTTTTGGTGGTGCCATTAATGGGCCACACCCGTTTGTGTAAGTGTTCGACGGTGTCATTGGTGATGCCATTATTGTGCCATATCTCACGCATGTTTTCGTGCTTGTTTGTGCGCGGTGTGCCGTTGATGTGCCGCATCAGCCTGTTTTTCATGCATGTCTTGTGCTTTGGTGGTGCCATTAATGGGCCACATCGTGCATGTTATTGTGCACGTTTGTGCTTCTGGTGGATTTTTGGAGCCGTTTTGGGCAACATAGAATGTCTATGCAGTAGTATAGTTACCGAATGTAAAATTGTAATGTGGCTCTCCAAATTTGTAATTATTGTATGTAATATTGTATTGTATTGTGTTTGAATTATTGTTATGTATCATAAATCATTGTGATTTGTTGCATGTACTATTATTATAATTGTATTTAGTTCTTCGTATTCAGCTTGCTTCAATGTAGTATTGTAGTGTTGCATAATGTCACCTTATTCATTTTGTATCAGCACCAAATATTTTCTTTACTCATTGTATTAAAGGCATGTAAATTGTATTAGGTACAGGCTATTTGTATTGTATTTTAGTGCATTCGTAAGTCAGTACTATGGACCGCCTAGTTACGCCATCTGCCAACAATTAATTGTAACAAATATGTAAAAAATGGTTACCCGTTAATAAATAAATAAATAAATAAAATTAAGCTTTCCCTTAGACTTCCTAAAGAAGAAGTCATACAGACAATTTTTTTGGGCCATGGCATATTATAATAATCTCAAAAGACCTTGAATATATATATATATATATATATATATATATATATATATATATATATATATATATATATATCAGTAGGGCCTATTGCTTCAAACCCGACCTTGTTTCAGAAATTATAGCATTTTTTAATTTCGAAAAATGATTTTTTATCATTCTGCACGAAATCAGCCTGTTTTTTGTTCTCTTAATAATACCAAACCGATTGTTTTCTGTCCTAGGACTGAAAAAATCATCTGGAGAATTTTTTAGGTCCTAGTACTGAAAAGTCAGCTGTTTGCCAAGTATATTACTATTGAATTATTAATGTTGAGGAGCAGAATTTTGAAATTCAAACGTTATGAAAAGCATTGTTTGTAAATAACAGAAATGCAAACACTGTATACTACTTACTTTGTAAATATAATCTCGAAAATACAACTTTATAGTTAATATTTTTAACGATCAAAAGTCTAATTTTCGCATTATGATAAAAAACGTTGTTCATCACTCGGAGCAAAAGTGTCTTTTTGATGCTTAATCATTTTTAAAAACTCGGCTGCGCCTCGTTTTTAAAACACGATTGCGCACCAAAAAGACCTACTTTTGCTCCTAGTGATGAAAACTACTATTTTATCATTCTGCACGAAATCAGCCTGTTTTTTGTTCTCTTAATAGTACCAAAAACCGATTGTTTTCTGTCCTAGAACTGAAAAATCATCTGGAGAATTTTTTAGGTCCTAGTACTGAAAAGTCAGCTGTTTGCCAAGTATATTACTATTGAATTATTAATGTTGAGGAGCAGAATTTTGAAATTCAAACGTTATGAAAAGCATTGTTTGTAAATAACAGAAATGTAAACACTGCATATTACTTACTTTGTAAATATAACCTCGAAAATACAACTTTATAGTTAACATTTTTAACGATCAAAAGTCTAATTTTCGCATTATGATAAAAAACGTTGTTCATCACTCGGAGCAAAAGTGTCTTTTTGATGCTTAATCGTTTTTAAAAACTCGGCTGCGCCTCGTTTTAAAACACGATTGCGCACCAAAAAGACCCACTTTTGCTCCTAGTGATGAAAACTACTAATTTATGCAAAGTTTGTTTGCGCGTGATTTTTGTCTCTGTAATCCTTTCACAGTCGCGTCTGCGGTATTGTATTTTAACACAGAGAAGTACAATGTGGTAACTTTAATTTAATGTGTACATCAACGTATACTTATACTTTAAATGTGCAATACTTTATCAGTATGCCGCCTCTTAAAAGTGTAAAATTACAGATGTACCTAGCTTTAAAAAAAGTTTTTAAGTCTTAAATTTACTCACAAAATTTTATTGTAGTGAGTTGACAGACAAAAAGAGTATTTGATTGTTAAGAGTCATCTTCACCCTTGTAAAAACACTGAAAACATGCCTCCGTATTCCCCTGTTTCGGACGGTGTTTTTGGATCTTTATTGGTAAAAATTTATGTTTTATTGTAGATTACGGTTAGATATAGGTCCCTCATACCTGATATGTCAGTTAAAATAAGTGGTATAAGTAGAAAAAATCTTTAAAGTAAGGAAAATTGAGTTACTTTGCGACGTCACTTAACACTAAGTCACTTAGTCACTTGACATACGACGTCACTTGGGAGTAATATTTTCACATTTTCAAAATTTTTACGTATATGAGGGACCTAATATAACTATTCAACTAAACGACTACTAAGTTTAAAGAAAATCGGTTGAAAAACGGCGTCCGAACCAGGGGAATAAAATACCATGTTTAGCTTAAAAGCCGTATGGTTAACATTGCCGACTGCGCTACTAGCCCAATTTTGGGATACCCATGGACGAACATTGAACACCTAAACCAACAAAATTATAGTAAAAAAATCCTCACAACAAAATTTTACCAGGTCTTCTTACATCATGCCAGTGGTCTGCATCTCCCCTCATCGTCCCTGAAGAAGTCCATTGACGGGCAGATCCTCGGTGGACCGTCGATCAGTCTGGGCAGGGACACCAGGAAGTCCGAGGGCCGCGGGGGCGGAGCCTGGGACACCAGGTGACATCCGCCGACACGGATTGGGCGACACGAACATGAGCAACACGAACACGAGTATCAGCATCGGCATTACCGCTAGCAGCGTCACAAACTAGCAACTCGTGACTGCTGAAGCTGAGTCAGCTGCTGAGGTGGTCACTGGGTCAGCCTTACACTCAGTGTCACCACGTATTGTGGCCGAACTCTCTGTTGTCTTGTTTATTGACGAATCTTACTTCAGAAAAATAACTGTCATGACACGTAACGTGAGACACATAACGTCTTTTGTCATAGAAAAAGTTAGTACTTAGGCCGGCTGCACACCGAAACGGACGCGACGCGACGCGACAAGACAAAGCATATTACGACTTCGCGAGCGAAGACAATAACATATGTTTTATAGTGTATTCCATTTAATAATATGTTTTTATCTTTGTTCGCGAAGTCGTAATATGCTTTGTCTTGTCGCGTCGCGTCGCGCACAAGAATTTTTAGGGATTATTCCATAATTGACTGCGGAAAAATAAAATGTATCTAATTTCTTCTTGTGGATACTAGTCAGTACTTCGTAAGATCTCAATATAGTATATTTCGTTACTAGTCCGGAAAGTGGTCGTTATCGGTGCAAGATCGAGTTTCAAGTACGAGGCGAAGCCGAGTACTTGAATTCGATCGACCACTTTCGGACGAGTAACGAACAGTACTTTCATCATACCATCTTTAATAAATTTGCAGCTTGGATAAAATTTTTTTAAATTTTAACCTATATACCCCCTCTTACATTGTTATTTGTTTATCTTGTATTTGAACTATTTACAGCTGTTATTAAAAATAAAAATAAATCAACTTGTTTAGTGTCAAAAAACTACTGTTTCGCGGTCTAGTCCCGAAAACTTTGTTTACCAACACGTTTATCCAACCCACCGGGAATCAACTAGTTTCGATCACAGCTGACCGTTCCGAAAACAACGTTTATCGCAATGGTATGATGAAAAATGTATATATGATATTGTGAGAATAAACGTATAGTCTTTTTAAATATCAATAATTTAATACAAGTACAATAAATTTTATGAAAGGAGCATTTGCGAACGTTTTGGACCCAAAAACTCGATATCTTTTACTTAAACCCGAAAAACGTTATGGGTTTGTGTTTAAAATTTTGTAAATTTGTTCTCTCATGTTATAGCATTTCGCATCATACATTGATTGCATGTAGGATTTATTCAGATACTTTATTTATTCACCTCTTCGATTGAAGGTTAGTATTTTAAACAGAAAATACACTCGATTGTTCCAACATTGGATCATCCTGTTTGCTCGATGTAACGACGATTATTAGGCCTACATAGAATTTGGTTGAATGAACCTGAAAAAGATGGCACTTATGTAGCTTTTAAATGTTAAATGTAGTTTAAAGTTTGTACCTTCGAACTATTTAGTCATAGTAGAAAATAAGCCAAAAATAATGATACAGGCTTGTTGTGAGGTCAATCGTAGAATTTTAAGCGCTAGGTACATGAAACCTGTTATAATTATAAAAAATGAATAAAACCCTATTAAAAAAAACTATCAATTATATACTAATGGATCATGATCATTGACGTAATTTTTGTATTCTCTTTGTAATCTAGATAGCCTACGGTAGGTTAAACAAAACTAATTTTAGATGATTCAAATAAAATTTGTAACTAAAGTTTTTTTCAATTAATTGTTTCGATTCGTATTAAATGCAATCTCTTGTGCAGTGTCTGGTGACTATTTAAGGGAGCGAAAACCGATCACTTAATACAATGTCTGAATCTGAATTTGTCCCCACTTTTTGGTTATCTACATATATTATCTTTAGAGCTTCAAAGCTTTAAAATGTGACGAAGAAGGTACATCATTCAGGAGGAGAAAAAAACGTATTGACGTCTTTATAAAAATTAAAATTGACCAGTTTTATTCAATGTGTATGTTTTATTGCAATTTTTTTAATAATTTAATTTGTATTCAAAATGTTAAAATTGGATAGGAAAAATAACAAAATTTTATTATATTCTAATCTATTTTTATTCACCGTATTTATTTACGTGCCAGGAGATAATTTCTTGAACGGCCACAAAAAAAAAAAAAAACTTATTCTCCTATATTGGTAATGGCTCCAATCCCTGCAGCCTGTACGCGGTTTGAGGTGCAGCTTTGCTTGTGCCATTCCTTGAACTGAGGGAACCGTTCCGTGTTGGTGTACTCGTACCCTCTATGATGAAAGGCGCCTGTCGTTGGTGAAAGCTAAGTAGGAGCCTTCCTGCAAACCAATGGAAGAAAAGGTAATGTTGACAGAGCACTGACACTTCTTGTTTAAATGACAATACATTTTATTTAAATTTTATCAAAGACTATCTATTGTTTAACGAGGTTTGTTTCAGTTAGTTTAGATTTTATGACTTTTTGCAGTTTAGTATAAGCTGGTATAAAAATATCGTTATTGAGATTTTTAGATATTCAAAGTCATCTTATTAACTAAAGCTCTGTGTGACGAAATGAAATGTAATATTACCATGTCTATTATGATAGTATTCTATGCATTGATTATACTATATATTTTGTTCCAAACTAATTTTTACTCCGGAATTAAAGGTATAGTGTATTTGAAAGTTAATCATGAAACGTTCTCTTCTTTGAAATTTTGGATTATGCTGATCTTCAAAGTAGTTAAAAATATCATAAGTGTACAGGCCTAATCTTTTTAAATACCTCGATACTTTTAGAATACATTGCTTGACGAATAAATACAAATAAATAGTATGATTCAGAACCCATTATAATATTAACCGTGCCTAGTTAGAAGGTGCCCTTCAGAAGAAAGTGACCAGAGCCCTTATGCTCTGCATTGTATGAAAAGAGGATTAAATGTGCTTACCCACAGTTGAGCGAATAGTAAAGCAATTGTCTGGTAAAAAAGCAGTATTATTTCAACTATTTCGCATTTTGAAATGCCCACAACCCCTAACCCTACCTCCAAAAATAATCTTAACGAAGGAATCTAAAATAAATAAAGAGAAGGTAGGGGTCAAGACACGCAACGGCCTCTAGGCACCAGGTGTTCTTTTGCACCTATACCGTTATCATCATTATAATTATCATTACCAGTATTAGTAAATGGTGATGTCATAGGTGCAAAAGAACACCTGGTGCAAGGAGGGCGTTGCGTGTCTTGACCATAAAACTAGAAACATAGTTTATAGAACTATGGTCTTGACCCATACCTTGTTTTATTTATTTTTTATTCCTTGCTCCTATCCACCATTAGTTAAACTTGTAATCCTAGAACAAACTCGCAGCAGAGGGTAGACCCTACGCTGTGGTGGCGGTCTCGCCAAAGTCCGTTAGGTCCTGGGGGTTGGCGGAGTCCTCTCCACACTTGCCGTCATTGTACCGGTCCCACCCCCCACACCTGAACGCCGTCAGGGAGCCCCGGCCCTTCACAGTCTCCGCGTAGTACTGGACCGCCCGCAGGTGCGAGCAGCTCTGATCTGCAGACAGCAACAGTGCAAGTGCTAGCTGCATTCTCATGCTTCACCATCGATGGATAGGGAATGTATTTATTTTAAAATATTATAAGAGAGTGAATCTACATTCAAACCCAATTCTCGTTTGAGGCTGAGCTCGTTTGAACTACCCACTCACACCCCGAGATGAGCCGTTACCTAATCACTTTCTTCTCACTGATAGTCTTCATTTGCAGACTGATAGTCTGTTTTGTTGCAGATCTGTAATTGATCTGTGTTGCAAAATGTGTTTGGCGCACATCAAGGCCTTGTGCCTACCCCGACCATCATGAAAACTATAGTGTAGTAAAATTAGTCGGGAAAAATGAAATAATTTTGGAAAGCCAATTTCTTTGAAATGTGTTCTATGGCGTCCCCTGACCTTCCTCCGAAAAGTCCCCAGAAATCCCATATGGGGATCACGCTTAAAAATGAGGGGTTGGCCCATAAGGAGTTACATTAAAATTAGATATTAAGCATACTAAATATAAATACATTCCAGAAGGTTTATATACATCAAATTAAAGGTCTTCAAATGTAGAATACAATGCCGTAAACCCGAACTCAATATAACTGTCGGGAGTGAAATGGCAGGCGTTCAAAGTTTAGAATACAATAATATTATCAAAACTTTGAAATACAATAACTTCCGACTTATTTGACCTTTTGAGGTCTGGTTTTCGGCTATGTACTCTCCTTAATAAGACCTTTAAAATGATGTATAGCATGGCTATGGACTAAGAAAAAATTTCAAAACTCCCTCTTTGGGACGTCCATGTAGAGGGTGGTTCAAGGGTAATATGATGGGCATATGTCAAACTATCCCTATTTGCTTAGGTAATTGTACAAGCAACCGTTTGCCGCAAACCGCACCTCGAAAGGTCAAGTATTTCGAAAATTATTACATTTTAAGCGTTTGCGTTAAAATGTGTTTTTTATTCAAAGTTTGAAAGGCTGCCGTTTTCGACTAAGGCAACCTTTTGAGATGGGGTTTGCGGCATTAAATTCTACTACTTAAGAGCTTTAATTTGATGTACATAAACCCATTGGTCGAAGAAAGATTTATTTCTGACTCCACGTGGGCCATCCCATCATTTTTAGGCATGTTGCCCACTGGGGATTTCAGGGGACTTTTCTGAGGGAGGGCATAGAACACATTTCAGCAAAAATTAGCTGTCCAAAAATTATTTCATTTTCCAGCCATATTTTGGCTTAATTTTACTACACTACTACTAGGGATACGAAATTTTGGTAAAACCAACCCATGAATTTTGCGTTACGAGAGCTTATTTGCATTGAAGGTGAGCCCTTTTTCGTGTTTGCCCCTCTACCTCCATCCCTGTTTTCTCAAGCAAAAAGTCTCCACACTCATATATTTATGCGTTATAACATGTTATAAATATGAACGTTTAGTAAATTTTCACGCAGAGTTACTTAAAACCAGTAATAATGTTATATTTCTTCAAAACTAATAACTTTATACAGTAATGAATATGATTTTGGTGGAGATTTCTTGAAATATTCTGCATGTATGTTTTATTGTTTTCTTCTTCTAAACCCCATATAAATAAACATTTTTTCCAATTTAACTTAACCAAGCAGTGCGAAAGAAACTTTCTGCTGAAATGCCTTCATCCACAATGCATTGCACATTTCAAACAGTTTGATCTTCTTAAGAGTCTGCAGTATCGGCCGCCTTGGATTTTAATTCGATTAATACTAATGTTAAATTTAAAAAACCCGCAACACCTTTAATATTGGTCGCAAAAGATTCGTAATTATGTCATTTTAAATGAAATTTTATTATGTAGGACACTGTGATGAAATAAAATCACTAGGAAATAAAAATTACGATTATAGAGCGGTTTATGAGATTAAATTAATGAAAAAAACTCCATTTTCGAACATAAAATGTTGAGAATACTTTGTTGTATATAAATTAAACAATCAATAATAAAACTTTTGATTTCATAGGCCCTAGATATTAAAATTTCTTTTAAAATGACATAAAGATTAATAGTTTTCGACCAATATCAAATGTTTGTAATTTAACATTAGTATTATGAGAGAAAATCCAATGCAGCCGGTACTGCAGACTCTTAAAAGTCATTTTCACCTTGGGCCATTAGCCCATTGTTGCGCAGTCGGCAATGTTAACCATAGCTTTTAATGCAAAACAATGGTATTTTATTCCCCTGTTTCGGACGCCGTTTTTCAACCGTTTTTCTTTAAACTTGGTAAGTGTTTAGTTGAATATATTAGGCCCCTCATACCTCGAAATTTTGAAAATTCAACAAATATTACTCTCTGGGATGTCGCAAAGTAACTCGATTTTCCTTAGTAATATTTGTTAAAAGCCATATGGTTAACATTGCCGACTGCCCAACAATGGGCTTCTGGCCCGAACGGTGAAGATGACTCTTAAACTTACCACACTTGCAGCCCGGCTGGTTGGCTTCGTCATTGAAGTAGATGTCCGCCTTCCCACTGGGGTCCCTTCTTCCTTCAAGTTGCAGTTGCTGTGCCAGACGTCTATGTAAAATGGACCGTCAGGCCTCTTGAACAGGTCGTCATTGTTGGAGAAAAGAGGCAAAGCGGGATCAAACTCTGGCAAATTAGAGAATAATACAAAATTATACATTTCAATTGAATGTGTAGTTTCATTACTAAACGAGTTTTCTGTACCGTTGATAGGCTTATCGTAATTTGTCTGGATGTATGATTTTCTTTTTAAAAAAAAGTCCAAAAGACTAAACTTTTTAGGTGATGTTATAACCGATTATGTTTTGATAATTTGATGCTAGCCCACGTATTTTTAGGACACCCTAATGGAACATGGTAAATGGGAGATTTCAAATCTTTTACAACTTTTTGTATATTGCTATACGTAAAAATGCCGCAATCGAAACAAATTTTCAGTAAAATCATAATGTCCATTGAAACCATTGGTTTTTTAATTCATCAAAACAAAAATACTTACTTTGAGTGGCTTATCTAATTTAATATTTGCGAAAAAATATTGAAACATATTCTCTATTATTTTGGTAATTCGAGGAAATAACAATGTGACTTGAACTCGTTATAGAACAGTTTACAAACTTAAAAATAGATCAGCTCTTAAACAGCTGCTTCAGCAGATAATATTCTATAAGGTAATATGCTTTGGCAGATAATAGATATAGTTATTGAGAGTCTAATAACTGGATTAGAATAAAATATAAAAAATATACGTATTACACTAGAATAAACACTGTACGACAATAGTTAGAATAAAAAATATTAAATTCAAGATTTTTTTAAAAATTATTTATATCCTTTTCAATCAAACATCCACGGTTAACACTTACGAGTCAACCTGTCGAGTCTGATGCCGTCCAGGGCGGCCGCGTAGGAGGTGACGTGAGCGCCCATGCTGTGGCCGAGCAGGTGCACCTGCAACACAACGTCCGGGACAACTGTTACTGCCGAGCGTGGTAAGACATCATGACATTGGTCCTCACAAAATGAAAATGGGAGAAACAATGTCTTGAAAAAATCAAATCTGGAGTTTAGGGTGGCCAATAAGTCCCTTTACAAAAACTTTCAGTACGTAGCAGGTCTTTTTTATCATTGATGCTGCGGTGATGAGCAGTGTTAAAGTTAAAGGAGATTATAACCTCCCCCCCCAACCCTATAAGCTCTCTACTAAACTCCACATAGTCCTTCTTACGTCATCGATGTCTAATTTTCTAATTTGAGCGTGTTGTATCTTTCAGCAACATGGTGGACAAAAGAACTTTTAATGTGGAGAGTGGAGTAGTGTTTGGTTGTCACTGAGTAGGTAGGTATATAAGAGAGCAATTATGGGGAAAAATAAAATGCCACTGTCCCTCAAATTGACTTCTGCAAGACACAGGCATTTAATATTTTAGACATCTGCCCACCTTGGGCTTATGCCCAACATGGTAAACATGCCTTCACATCTGCTCACGGAAGACATGCTGCAAGATGCCGGGTTGTAGCAGTGCTCATGGCACATCGTTAGATTACCTGGGAGAAGGTACCAGGATGGAGTTCCTCCAGCCGCTTTATGAACGTGCCCACACATCTGCCCACGGCGGGCACGCTGGCTGCCGCAGGGTTGTAGCAGTGCTCAGGACACATCGGGCTCCAGTCCACCGAGATTATGTTGTAGTTGTAGTTCTTGTCAAAGTAGGCTAACAAGAAAACAACAGTAATTATTCCTTGCTCAAAGCTTTTAAAGCAACCGAAAAATATGTGTGTAATATTATTAAATTGTACACATAGTGCTTCTGTTTTCAAAGAAAACTTAACAAGTTAATAATATTTTGGTACATAAAGAACTGGTCCCCCTACCCCGCCTGAGCTCGTCGTTGATGGAAGTGTCCCGGTTCATGGTGTACCCATGTACGAGGATCTTCAGCGGCTGGCCCCGGACGAACCCCGCGTTGCGGATAGTGTTCTCGTCAAGCGGGTCCAACTTGTGAGGGTTGTTCCTGGTGTCCCTGCAAATGGCAATGTTGGTTTGCAGAAAAATACACTGAAATATCTCAATTAGCTATATAAAATACTGGGAATTTTTCCCATTTCGATTAGGTTCATAAATTCAATATTCCTGGCATGTCTCTCCTGATGAGGTTCGCACTTCATACCATATGTACTATGAATTACTATGTACCGTCCGAAATGATATATATATATATATATATACATTGTTTTATATACATGAAAAAGGATCCCATGCCTGCAAAAAGTCCCGATGTCTTGTATGCAGACAGATTGAAGAATCCCCTACTTTCAGTAGCAGTTCTAAATCAAAGATCTACAAGATACCATCCAACTTGTCATGTGAATCGAAATATATCGTTTATCAGATTCAATGTAAGAAATGTCTAAAAGATTATGTTGGTTCAACCACAAACACGTTGAGGGTAAGGATGACTGGACATCGATATGCATACAAGCATCGGGACGAAACCAAACCCTTAGTGACGCACGGTTTTGAACACGGCGACACCTTTGAAAACACCTACAAGCTCAAACCGATCAGACAACTAAAAAGGAAGTTCACCGTGTTGTCACCAAGAAGTTTGGAACAGGCCTGCCAGCTGGTGACCGACTCCAAATTTCCAAAGGGGCTAAATTTGAGATGAGAAAATTTGTCAACTCTTCAAGAATGTACCAACTCAATATTCTTATATTTTTAAGATACATTGAAGTCTGTACAATTTGAAACCAACTATTTCACCACTTCTCATACAAAACTCAAATGTTTAAAATCATATGTTTTATTATCTTTTATTTATTTACACTTTTGTTATCAATTTGGATTTGTAAAGTTCTGAAGATGGAGTTAATTCCGAAATATAAACAGCTTTTAGAATTTAATTTTGGTTTTATGTGATTATGTATTAACCTTCAGGTATGTTTTGTTTAAATATATATATATATATATATATATTTCAATCAATATATATATATATATATATATATATATATATATATTCAATATATATATATATATATATATATATATATATATATATATATATATATATTTCAATCTTTATAATTCTGCTTTCACCTAGCCATCGGCTAACTGTATTGAAAAAAAAAAAAACTTATATCAACATGAATACATTTGGAACTATTTTAATTATTTATTTATTTATAAATTTTTGATGTTAAAAATAATGGCCTCGATAGGTAAATATTTAACAACGAGGTCAAATTCAACAAAATTCATTGATTTCCAATATGCATGAAAACTTTTAGAAGAAAAGTTAACGAAATATTTACTAAAATCTCTCGTACCCATAGGACATGTATTATAAATAGAAAATAGTTTTGGCTTTTTAACTCTTGAAAATTTTTTCAAGCATGAAAATGTGCAATAGTAACACGAATTCAAAAATGGAACATATGAGATATAGCATTGTAAACTTAATAAAGGCTAAATCATATAGTTTAACGCAGAGTTAAAAACAGATGATTCATAAAACAGCTGATCTTTCATACATCAGCTTACTAAGTGGTATCAATGTATAACCAACCAAATAAGTAGGGACATCCAATGTTTAAGAAATTGTTTTGCCTTTGAAAACCAAATGAAAATAAAGCGCGGATGCTATGATTTACTCCTAATGAAAATAGTAAGCACTCTTTCTACCTCTTAAATGTCAAAATGGACATATTTGTTTACCAAAAATTAAAAAAATAACGAACTTCTGCAGTATTCTATTCATCTGATTCAAGTACAGCAGACTTCTGCAGAATTATTCTAGCCATCTCAATCAAGTTAACCAATCAGCATAATCCTTAAATGATATTTTTATTTTGATGGTGCTATGTGTGTTTCGTGGGTGGCGTTCCACTTCCCCATAAGGATATCCCTACTTATTTGGTTCTGGATACATTGGTAGTATAGTACTTAAGTCCGTTCAAAACTAATGTGCGTTAGAATTGCCAATTTTAATTCCCCAATTTAGCCCGTTCCTCCCCTGCCAAGAATCAAACCAATCAGAACCACGGCACATCATTACATTTGTTTAGTTTTTAATGTCACTCTATGCAATTTTTTTGCTTTTTCGTAAACCAATAATCTTATTTTGATGTGAGATATGTAAAAGAAGCGCTAACAACAGCAATTAGTAAGAATTAAGACGATCACCAGTGCTATAACTTGGTGGTTTTCTAAACGAGCCATACAGTATTATCATAAACCAGCGCTATAACTTGGAGGCTGGCTAAACGAGCCATACGATATCATCATCAACCAGTGCTATAACTTGTTAGCTGGCTAAACGAGCCATACGATATCATCATCAACCAGTGCTATACTTGGTAGCTGGCTAAACGAGAAATACGATATCATCATCAACCAGTGCTATAACTTGGTGGCTGGCTAAACGAGCCATACGATATCATCATCGATCAGTGCTATTATTTAATCTAACTTCAGGTGAAATTAAAATAACAGCTGAGTATGCAGAAAATAGGGAAGTTAGGACGATAGGGAAGAATTTGTCTTGTGGTGTGAAATAGAATTATATCTTACAAATGCACATGAAATTTGAACTTGTCATAGCTTACTTGGTGTACAGCCAGTAGGTGATTTCACTCTTTGGACACTTATTATCGTCCTTATCATATTGTTTGCACTTGACCCCGCTATCTCCGTCTACCATCTTCACCAGGTTTTCCCTCAGCCCCTCGCCGGCCCCGTCAACCACCTCGCCCAGGTTAATACCTCCATATACCACTGTGGATTATAAAATCACGCTATTTTAAACAAAACAGGAGCAAATCTGAAAACTAAACTAACCATTTTATCTAAACAAATGCAACGATAATAATTAAAAATAAAATATTTAGGTACTTTGGAATTGCTTATTTCTTTGCCAATGAAAGAACAACTTTACTGTAATCATACCTTTACCGAATGAAAGTTAAGAAACGTTTAAAGAGCCATAACACATTACAAGCAAAGCTGTTGAGATAAGCATTATTTTTTATTCATATATTTATTTTGGAAGTTATAAAGTAAGAACGAAAACTATATCGATATAGATAACTTATTAATCAGAGAAATATAAAATTTTTCGAAGTTTTATTTGATATTCTTTTTTTTTTATTAACTCCAAATAATAATTGATGGTTAGTAAATGAAAGATTTAATTATCCTGTGAGAGCAGTGAAAAAAACTTTACTGTAGGTAATAAATTAGAATTTTTTAACATTATAGTTGTATGATTTCAAAATAATGAAGGCCTAATATAAATTCACACTTTGTAAAATCATTTATTTCAAAATCTCACCTATATAATTCATAAAAAGTACTAAAATTACACATGTGGGTAACAAAACCAATACCACTCACCTTGGAGTGAGCCTAGGATGAACAAGGAGACGACCAAGCAACGCTTCATAGTCCTGATTTGATATGGATTCTATTGGGTCCAATATTTAGAACTGAATACTGACGACCGCCGAACGAGGTCTATGTGGCTCATATATACCGACAGCTCTACGAGGAATATGGCATTTGTGATATCGTAAAATATCACATCTGTGATGTGATCAAGCTGAACAAACAGATTGACACGGCGAAAACAAAGAGTTTTACATGAAATTGTAAAATACAAAAATAATATTGCAGTATAGTTTGACGTTTATTGCACAACAGTTCTTTCACAATACTATACGAGAGTCTAAAAATAATCCTGTCTTTACTTTGCGAGTTTGTTTAGTTGAAATATTAGTTTAAAAAGTGTAAAAATTGAAAAACTATCATTTCAAGGACTCGATTCATGCATTGAATAATTTGAGGGAATACCTCTCTGAACATGACTTCCGACCGCAATGAAGTCACGGTCTTTTACGATGTTGTTTTCACAAAATTGATCGGGATGCTAGTTGAAGATGACCTTACGTGGGCCTCATTAGAAATATACATGCTCGTAAGGCTTTTAAAAAATCCCACTTACTGACTTACTGTCATATGGTCTCAATCATTGCCGTTTCACTTGTAGCATTGTTCTGTGGGGCAGTTACTCACAGAAATATATCAAATGCATCTTTCAAAAACATTCGGTCTATGGCCAAACTTAAGTTTTGACAGATTCACCGTGATGCCTACCTAGAAGTAGGGTTGTTTACACTAACTGAACTGTGCATAAAAATAGCCTAAATACACTCTTTAGCACTTTCAAATGTGAAATACAAAACTTCCATTCTAAGACCAAAAGTGTGTAGGACAGGATTAGGCCTACTAATATAGTACCCCTACTCTCTCTTTTCTGGCGGGTGTTTACACTTTAAACAAAGTTTCAGTCGGTATTTAATTTTAAAATCTGAAATAAAATTCCAAATTGAAACTAAGATGCTTTTTAATGTTGATTGTGATGATCTACATTGTTGAAAAAAAAACAATGACAAAGGGGAATTGTCATCTTGAGTCTTCTTTGGGCATAAATTCGGTTGCATAAGTATATTCAACTATATTATGCATATTTTAAGCCACTCGTGAGATTATTTCAAGAACAACAACAAAGGGGAGTCGTAATCTTGGGCCTACTTTGAGCATAAATTCGGTTGCATATATTTAACGATATTATTCGGCCTTTAAGCCACTCGTGAGTTTTAGAACTCGAACTTTTCAAAGGCGTTCATAATACTAGTATAATCATTAGAAACTTCATAGACTTGACTATAACGTTTGTGTGATCAAGTGCGAGTTACCCGTTGTTTCGTATAACACATTAGCCTCTAGCCACTAGCCATGTTCACGGCCACCAGTAGCCGGTGCCGTTACCAAATCCGCGTTGACCTTCCCCAGACTCACTCGGCCACTCGCCAGTCGGCGGCCTTACTTGAGCGTCGTATCGTTATCACAGGTATCTCCACTTTTGCCTTTACTTCTCTCTTGCCTCCTTGGCAGTGTTGTCCCGGTGTTCAGACCTTTCATTATTTTGTATTGTTTTTATCTAGCAGACAAATAGTGTTGAAGTTCAATCAGTGCTCTCTCCTCCAACTGTGTTATGTATCCGCTATTATATTTAAGTACGATTTTGGTTATGATGTTGTTTATTTTTATATGTGAATCAATTTTGGTTCTGATCTCTTTTCAGGAGTGATACGTTTTGAGATACGTTTTTACAGCTGATTTTTGTTTATAGCAAGCTTTTATTTATGTTTGTGTTGCTCAGTGGGTTATGATAAAATTATTGTAAGTATAGTCATCGAAGAAACTTCGGTTTGATTTCCAGTACCAAAATTAGTGAGTTATATTTCCTATTAGTTATTTTCATTAAAATCACTTAATAGTTTTATTAGGTTATGTTTGAAAAACAAAACAAGATTATTTCGTCAAGTTAAAGTGTGTTTACACCAGAGGGTGACAACCAAAAGTTGTTGACCTAAGCCATCGATATAACAGTAAAAGTCAAGAACTTTTGGTTGTCAACCTCTGGTGTAAACACACGGCTATTCAAGTCATCATACCCAATCTACATTCATCCTTCATTCATGTTCGCCTTCAAATACACCACGGCAACGTCGTCCGCATTTTACAAAGTGATTGTGTGTTTTGATTGATTCAGTGGTAGGCCTACCTCATTATACATTGTTTCAGTTATGAAGTTTAAATTTTTTTCTAAATTTTAACGATGTCATTAAATTATTTTCTTTGTTTTCTTATTAAAGTCGTTAGGCGATGTAAGGTAAATTTATTATCATATATATATATATATGATTAAAATTGTTATCAAAAGAATATTAGGTAGGCTACATGAATTATTCCAAGGCTATCAACAAAATTTAACAAAAAATTAATTAATTATTTATAGGGTAGTTAAAAAGTCGCTGAAAATTTTATTTTTGTGATTCCATGGAAAGTATTCATATTACATAGATAAACAGAATAGCAAAGAGAGGTAATTTAATACCATTGGTTAGGTTTTGTTAAAACGTCAAGCAACAACCGGTTGGTAGATTGATGGTATGCAATTGATGCAATGTTCAGTATTCGGAGGATGGGTGAATTCAGCTTTAATGATGATTAAAAACACAAAATGATTACCCATAATGAAATTATGACCAATTTTATAATCTCCATCATAATAAAAATTGCCAACCTCTTTTTCTAACACACTATACTAAGAAAATTTTCCATCATACCCCCAAAATACCAGATGTTGCATCAAATGCATATCATCACTCTATCAATTCCAGTTGTTACCTGGTGTTTACACAAAACCTAACCAACATTAATGCTATTGAAGTACCTCTCATCGGCGATTTTGTTTATCTACGTAACATGTATAGACTTAGTTTCCTTACAATAACAAAAATAAAATTTTCATTTACTTTTTAATCACTCTGTACTTTATGCTAACGTAGTAAAGTATAATGAGGTAATTATAATTAATAGGCCTAACAGAAACACCAAGTTTTATATGTTATTTCTTGTCATTTGTAAGTTAATATGTTAAACAGACCAATTTTGATAAAAAGTAGGTATAATGGATTTTTCTATAACATTTTTATTCAAACACATAGATTTAGATGCAGGAAGGCTATGGACACCGCAAGAGATTGAATCGGCATTACGAAACATGTTATGCTTTGACCTCGGTTCGGTTGGGTTTGTTCAGTGTCGAGGAAGTGATTAAATTTTTTTGTAACCTGCCTCTAAACTGGAATACGCCAGTTTATCTCGATTACACCTCTCGGAAGTTATACCGTTTGTCGGTGAATTTTTTTATGCACAATGCAAACGTGTTTCTGCTATTAAAGTAGAGGTTGTTATAGGCCTAATTCCTGAACGGGTATTATTATTTTTGTTTACACATGTCGTTATTATTTAGATTATTATAACATAAATTACCTTAAGAAACCTAACCTAAGCAGCGGGCCATAAAAATAATTCATCGTCAAATTACTGACGTCTCAAAATGTAAAAGTACCTCATACCTTCAATCATCGGTACAATATAGTGCATAGTATGTAATAGTGCTTAAGATTCATTTAGCTCGTATATAAATATCGTAAAATTTTATGTTCAATGTGAGTTTATGTCGAAGTCCACAGTAAAGCACAATCCAAGGTAAAGTTCCCCCACGAACATGAGAGAAATTTCGTAAATGTTTTAAAACAAAACATAAATAAATATAAACAAAAGTTATTAACATAACTTTGCATTGTGTATTTGAAAATTAGCTACAGAAGAGTTATAAAATTATGTTTTGTTAATTTAAATTTGTAGAGTTGGAAAATTAAGAAAGGGTTAATGGAATAAGAAAATTAGATAAAATATAATCAAATGAGAAATATGTGTGGCCGGTGTGGTTTTAACGTCCTTTATAATGGTGGTGCGAAATTTGTGTCAATCCGTTTAATAACATCTTCTAATTATTATTAGTTTACCTTTTATGTTTTTGAAAACAACAACAAAAATTAATAGTTGTATCTTGAATAACAAACCTATTAGGTCAATACCTAACTGTACTAGGCAGCAGACAGGGTGGATTGGTAATGGCGTATCTCCGTTTATTTTTCCTCAAGATGTTACCGTACTATGGAATTCTCAAGCTCCGTTTTAAGTGAGGTCGTCGTGTTTTCCAAATGAAGAACTGAAAAAGAGTTTTTTACATTATATATATATATATATATATATATATATATATATATATATATATATATATATATATATTATATTTAATTTAAATCTCTTGCTCCGATCCCATCCCTACGCACGTTCAAAATTAATGTGCGGTCAAAAGACAGACTGAAATTTTCTGAAAGGGACAAATTTCCTCCCTACTATCCCGAATTTTCCCCTATTTACAAGCCCTATTTTTGTCGTAGTAAGCAATTATTGTAATTTCACCCTTGAACTCAAGAGCAGATAATAGTACGATGATCTTGTTATTATTTGGTTCTGTATACATTGTTACTTCACTAAATTGACGTTTTGACGATTTTTTTTTATCTCAAACGTCAAAATAAGCATGTTTGTTATAGAAAATGTAATACAATTCCATCATGTGACATGAGTAATCAAACAGTTGTAATAATTTTCCGTAATTCTGATCAGTTTGGCTCTTGCTAGAGGAGGGAACGCAAAGAAATAGGGGAATGGAAATTTGCAATTCTACCCCACATTAATTTTGAACGGAATCTAATATGTGCTCGAATAAAATCTTCAATATAGAACCAGGTTATATGGTCATAATTATGTGATTATAAAGACTCCCAGTCCCAAGTATATTTTATTTCTATAAGAATTGAGAGCCGCCATTAGGGCACTAAGTTCGTCGAGTCGTATGTTATGACACTATAATTAATGGGAAAGTAATATGCTAGTGTTTTCTGATGGTTGAGACAATCACAAATGAGACAACTTGTTTTTATACAGTTTTTGTGTTTATTTTCATCAAATTGTCTGTGTATTTAAGACAGTATGTCAAATGGAAGTGTTATTTATAACTTCTTAGTTCTAAGCTGTGTGGATCACGGGTATCCAAAACAACCGTTAAACGCCACTTGCTGTACAAGACCCAATGTAAACAACCTCTTCCGGTTCCAGGTGACCTCCGGCTGCAGACCAGGAAGAAGAAGAACGAGACGTGCAGTCCAGAAGTGGTGCCAACTGCGAAACTCGTCACTCCAGTGCTGCCAACCTCCGCGAGGCCATCGCCGCTTTCTCTCCCGCCTCACTCTTCGTCATGGCTCTGCTGGACAACCTGCTGCGGAGGATCGCCGAGTTTCTGGTGGTGCTGCAGATGTTCCTGATGGCCTCCTGCTGGCCGACGCCCTTGGACGAGTACGAGCACGACGAGGAAGAGGAAGAGGAGGTCGAGCACCAGAAGCCCGAGGTGGCTGACGTCAGGAGAAGAAACCAGCTGGGGACCGTGAGCACGTAGCGGAGTACCGGAGTGGCGACGTGAGTGAAAAACAACAAGTACGATGTAATCATGACGAAGATAAAGTATAACTATAAAAAGCTACAAAAACATATTTTTTAAGTGCAAAATATCACAAATATAATTATTAGCACTATCTAGCTAAACAATCAACCATCAAGTGATTATGAATGATAGGTTCACTAGAGTAAAATAATTCGTAAAATATTAGCTTTTCGTCAATAAACACAACCATGATGGTAAAAACTAGTGTTTCTGAGACAGTGATTCCTAAATGTCTTTGAAACTAAAATTATTAAGAAAAGAAAATGGATAAACAGAGTCATGCACGTCCCTCCCCTCAGCAATGTTTCAACTATCAAATCAAAGCCATCAAAAGAGGTAAAATATTAGATAGGGTAAGTGTACGGTAGCTAATAGTTTTGTGTTTCTTTTTAATTTAAGTCTGTAATATGTAATATTCTACTGGTTAAAATATTTCATCAAACTAAACATAAAATGCATTTTAAAATTACTAATTTTATACTTTGTATATTATCATTTTGGATATATCTTAAACCATCTGATAAGAAACCATTTGAGTATTTGAGACTTTGAGAACTTTTTAAAACTACAGTATTTATAAACTAAATAAATAATGTAAACAAAGCTGTTCAAATAGTATAATATGTGTACCTCAAAAATATTCTTGACATATCGTTGAAGAAACGAGAGCTTATACAAACAGTTATTAGCAATTATGATGCTTTCCTGTAGTAGCGGTGGATTGTGGTTACTTTCACCATAGTGATTATCGAAACTTGTTTGGGAGGCGAGTTTGGAAATCAAGAAAGTAAAAGTTCTATTCATAGGCAGCGAATCAAATAGAATTTTGTATACACAAAAAATCTTACAAAGGCTAAATACCGATCAAATCTATTATATTAGTCTATTTAAGGATATATTATGTTTTTTCCAGATCAAAATTATTCATCATTGAAATCACAGAAATAAGAATTTAAATTATATGGATTTAAACTTTTAGAAAACAAAAGGTACCTTTAGGATATAATAGTAAGTCTGAGAAATCGTATTATTAATATGTTTTGGAATAATAAATAATTTAAATGCACGATGATGATTTTTTTGTTTACTTCTTAACTTTTTGGCTGAATAATTAAATATATTTAATATACTTTGCAACGTAGAATTGTTAGAAATTCTGGCAGGTAAAGATTCTCGTCGGTAACCCACATTGCACAGAATTTATTTTGCATAAAATACATGTTCAAAATGTCAAATTACATAAAATAAAAATGTTATATTTATTTGACGTTTATTTAATATTTAAAATATTTAAGTCGAATAACGTATAATGTTTGATATTTATTTTAAGTCCAAAATGTCAAAGTTCAATAACGTCAAATTTTGATATTTATTTTACCTTTAACACGTCAAATTCAAATAACATATTTTTTATATATGTATGGAAATTTCATTTACTTCATATTTCATATTTTAATTTATTTGAAAATATTTTAAACCAGAGTAGTCATATATAATTTGTTATTGAGATACTATGTGGCAAGAAACCATTAACCTCTTCATGGGAACTTCATTTAACTTTTATGTTTTAAGTTGTATTTTTTTTTCAAAATGTTTAAAGCACCTGAAAATGATTAATTCGAAAGTTACTTCATATTTGGGCCAACTTTTTGACTTACCTTAATTGTACCAACGAAGGCTGGGATGTAAATGTCTTAAGTAGTAAATAATAAGAATGAAATCGCCTTACTCAGGTGGTTCAAGCGCTAGGACATCATGTTAGAAGTTGTATGATCAAATCCTGTCAAAGATATTAACTTTTTCCTCAGTTTTATTTACATTTTGCAATCTGCTGGTTATCAGAAATGTATTAATTTATAAAATGTGATGTAAAAGTAATAATTTGCAATTTTTCACTACTTTTATGTAATTTGTATCAAAATTTTTACGTTTTGGATATTTATTTCATATCAAATTTTGATATTTATTTTAAATAGACCTTTGAACCTAAATTGAACGTCAATTTTACGTAAGTTAATATCAATTTGATATTCAAATATCAAGAATTGACATTTATTTTACTCAATTAAACGTGTTTATGTGCTAAACTGTGCTACACAAGCTATATTTAGGTTAGGTTAGTTTAAATGATATACGTCACACAGAAAGACTGAACTGGTGAGAAAAGTTATACCTTCCAGAAGAGATGCCATATGAACAGTTATGAAGAGATTTCATAACTGTTGGTTTTCTTTTTAGCTTCCACATACATTCGAACTCATATCTAGTTAAATAATTTAGAAGTCGCAAGTCAGTTGGGAATCAGTTAATGTAAAAACATAAAAAAATGGAATCCAATAGTTCCAATGACTTTCGTATATTAAATGCTAAATAGCAAACAAGCAAATTTTGTAATGTGGACTTTTTTGCACGTGTCCTTGTGTTTCTGTACTTGAAGTATCAGATATGAATACTATACTTATGTGATCAACTCCAAGTATTATTTATTGGATGGATAAAATATCCACACATAAAGATGATTATGTTTGGATGATTTACCATGTGTTATGGTAACACATATGGACTATCAGTTATTCCGGGTGTCCCAGACCACCCGTACACCCTTTTTAAAATTTTGATACATAATGTTTCACAAAAATAAAATGTGCCTTTAACCAGTTACGCTCTATCGATTGACACCAATTCCAATGTACAGCTTGTACCAAAAGTAACCTATCCAGACCAGAAGTCGCTCATTTTAAATACAAAACACCATTTTTTATATATTTTTTGGTTCTACACAACAATTTAATTTTCACCCCTAATCCTATAATGGTTTAGGTAATTGCTTTTGAAGTTTAGTTTTTTGCCATAAGAATAACATGGAAAAAATTCACATCCATTATCTCTGAACATTTGACGTTAAACAGAACTGCCCAAACATGAAAATGTTTTAGAACCTCATTTTAAATAATATTTTGTCGTAAAATATCGATTATCAAGAAATTAGTTTTAGATTTCCATGAAGGTTTTAATAATCTCCGCCATATGTAAATTTTATGGATAAATTGAATAATTTATAACAAAACCAATAATTTATGATGGGAAAATATTTAAAAGGAGAGTCTAAGGCATTATTGTGCTGGGACGTGTTTGTTTAACCAAAAATGTTCTGAGATAATGGAGTTTAAAATCGGTTCCATGTTATTCTCATGGGAAAAATCTAAATTTCAGTCGCCATTATCTTCTAAACTGTTAGGATTGTGAGTAAAAATTAAATTGTAAAGTTGTATTAAAATTAAGCGTAGGGTCAAAATATATCATGAAAATTGGGGTACTGTAGTTAAAATTGTTGACTTTCGGTAGGTGACTTCTGGTACACACTGTATATAGAAATTACTATCAACCGACAGAGCGTAACCGGTTTACCTATTCGTAAAACCAGGATTGGTTTTTGTCTAAAGTTAATTATTTAAATTTTAAAAGGGGTGTACGGGTGGTTTGGGACACCCGGTATAAGTTGTCTTTGAACTTGCATCCAACTTAAATCCGATCGGTATTTAAACCTTTTTACAGATTACTGTAATGATTTGTAAACTTAGGTTTAATTACAAAACAAGATCAATACCTGAAACGGACGAGCTTCTATATTGGTTATGTTAATCTTCTAAATTTAAAACACAAAACACCAATATAATAATTAAATTTTTATTTGGACTAGGCCTTTCAACAGCAATGCTGACTGACCTGACGATGACAGCATTGCTGTTGAAAGACCTAGTCCAAATAAAAATTTAATTATTAGGCTATATTGGTGTTTTGAGTTTAAAATTTAGAAGACAAGATCAATAGTTACAATTTAGTTCCGACAGCCAACCGCTGAACGGTAAGCTTTGATGTTTTTGTTCTCTAAAGGTTAACATGAGCCATTGTATTCAAAGTGAAGAATAATTTACTTGGCTCGCCTAAAAAGTGACCTCAGAGAACCACGTTTGAAAAGGCATCACTAAGCTAACAGTTATACTTGTGACAACAAACTTAAAATAAACTAAATAAAACTCCGTGAATACAAGATTCTAAAGGTTCAGAAACGTTATACGTCACAGACAGGTTTAAAATATGTAATAGTCTCTGTTATAATTAGCCAGAAATATTATCTATATATTGTGCGTGAATGTAGTTAGAGTCCATTCACCGACATTGAAAGTCATCATAATAGTAATAGAAATGCTTCAGTCTTCTTAAATGTTTAGCAAGTATATAGTAGGCCTACTAGGAGCGTTAAACATAATCATGATACTTGGTTAATTCAGGGCAAAATTACCATTTGTTATTGGGCTATTAATTAACCACGTCTTTAAGCAACAGGTCGACGTTAAATTAAGACAAGGAGTTGTTACTACCGTTGTCTATTATTGTTTTAAACTGCCATTATTGTAATGGCATAAAAATCAAATATAAATATAATTTCTGTACCGGTTACCAATTTATTTTGTGAACAGTGAATGAGTGAAATTAGATTATAACATTTCCATATAAGGTTCCTTGCACCTTTATAGCTTATAAATTAGAATTTCAAAATAAAATATTTATGTGATGTGAATTTTAAGGAGATAGTTTACTATCTCGATAACTTTTCGATTTATGATATATCCTATCTTAAAAAAAAAATAAATAAAAATCACTTTGGTAGATTTAGAGAAAGATATCTTGTGGAAACCGAAAGTTAGTTGCAATCTTCAACACCTGTTATTACTGTGGTTTTCGAAAGAAAATTACATTTCCTAACAACATAATGATATAATCAGCGGAGATTTGCCCGTTTGATGTAAGGTTTCGCCGAGACCAATATCTGAGCGAAGCCGTATAAATTGGCGTAAGGTAATAAAACCTCGCTCCAGATTGAATCCTCTCGTAGCAGTCGCTAGAGTGTCGTATCGGGGCCCCCGGGTGGTTGGGGGGTGGGGGGAGGGGGAGTTGATACCAATCCGGGCCAGACCGTAGTGGGTGTCAAAAACTAAATTTGTATAGAAATGCTTGTTCTAAAATGTATAGAACTTACAAAGAAAACTGCGGAAGTTACTTGATAATTTTCGAAACTAATAAATACCTCTTTCTAAACACTTAATTTAAATATATTTTCAATTGACAAGATTACCCTTAACACAAATTAATAATTTAAATAGTAAAAGCGGGAGCCCTGGTGAACCACGTGAAGTTATTGGCCAATGAAAGTCTATTATACGAATTTATATTTCATTTAGCTCAAATAGTTTACCTAGTTATTTTTGTCAGATTTTTTCATATAAACACGAACTCTCAAACCGTCCCATTAATAATAATAGCAATACTTATATGATAAACATGCAATGAGTTTATAGATTAAATATGTATATAAATTTATTTCGTAGGCGTGAACATTATTACACTGTTTTCTGGGATTCATTTCCTCACTGTTAACGCCAGAGGCATTTTACACATTAAACACTTTTTGGAAAAGCTGTCCAAACCCATAAAATTTGCCGCCGAAGTAATCAAACCCGTTAGCACCAAAATCCAAGACATCAACCTAAACGAGTGTAAACCCTACGAGTCTAAACTCGCCAGATGCCTAATGATTCACAGAATCTCTTTGTTTTTTGAAAAAAAAAAAAAACATATACGTTTAGGCGTTTGGCTGGATAAATAAAAGCTTTTCAGGCAAACGGTAGAAAAATTTAATTAATAAAAATTTAAAGAATCAAACCTGTGGTCACTTTATATAAGTCTAAGAAGCTAATCATTGATTTTTTTTGTTCAGCGATT
Organism: Neoaliturus tenellus; assembly: GCA_030545055.2. Lineage (NCBI taxonomy): Eukaryota > Metazoa > Arthropoda > Insecta > Hemiptera > Cicadellidae > Neoaliturus > Neoaliturus tenellus. The sequence continues at coordinate 146,860,647 of CM061533.1, read as the reverse complement.
GCTTAGGTTTTCAAACTTACCAGGGATAATTTAAATTTTATCAAGTAGTGTTTACAATGAAATATCGATAAAAATTAAAGGCAAATCTTACACAATAAAAATAAAAACACAAATACCATATCTTAAGTTACAGTATATTCACAATTGTGTATTTTGTTTCAGGTCGGTGACCTTCCCCTGGAGTTCGTCGCTCGACTTCGGGAAATTATCTTCACTCAACTTCGGCACTAATTGCCCTGCAGACTGATAACTTGACGACTTATTAAATCACCTTTAGGTCATCGTCGTTGAAGATGTTATATATCCATAACGACAAGGTTTAGCTACACGACATACAAGTGTAGGCCTAATAAACGAACAACAAAACACGGGGATATCCTGAGTTTGTCATAATGTAATTAAATGTTTTGTGTTGCTGTTAATCATTTAACGATGTATAGAATGTATTTTGTTTAAATTTAATGTAATTGTTTTGTTAAAATAAAAATATTTTTGTTTAAAAAATCTTTCATGTTATGCCTTTTAATATTTTTGAAAAATTTAATAAAGTATAAGATTAAGGTTGAGTATTTTGCAAATTATTAACTTTTTATTGGTAGATGAGGAACGAGTTTAACTTATTAAGAGGGGGCTGAACGGCCGCTCTCAGAACGTCATGCAGTGCTTCACCTGCTCCAAAGGATGTATTTTTGTTTAAAAAATCTTTCATGTTATGCCTTTTAATATTTTTGAAAAATTTAATAAAGTATAAGATTAAGGTTGAGTATTTTGCAAATTATTAACTTTTTATTGGTAGATGAGGAACGAGTTTAACTTATTAAGAGGGGGCTGAACGGCCGCTCTCAGAACGTCATGCAGTGCTTCACCTGCTCCAAAATTTTCTTTATTTTAAGTAGATAAAAGTGGGCGGGGTTTTTAATAAAATATTTAGATTTGGGTTACATGGCATACATAGTTATTAAATTTTTGAATATTTATCAAGCTATAAAGGATCAAAGTTGATCAAAGTTGGATCAACTTTGATCAATTATAGCTTGATGTGAATAAAATAATCATAATAATAATAAAACTAGGTCAAATAGCCTAAGTCCCTCTATCTTTCATTAAAAAACCCTCCCACTTTTGGGACTTAAAGCAAAGGCAAAATTTGAGCAGGTAGGTGAAACACTGCACGTTGAATTTTAGACCCGCGAGACCCCCGATACCGACAGCCTCTGTTGGCAGCCGATGAAACTGCTGGGCGCGCAGGCTATGAACGTATCCAAAGAATAGCTTATATTAATTAAAATGCCTACTTTATGCGGCTAAATCTCCTTCCTCACCATCTGAGTCCTACCTGAGTCTTAAGTCTCACACGTTCTCAAGTGCAGCAGCGTTTTGATAGTTACAGTGTTTTAGACCGAATAATGGATACTAGAGATCGCCTCCTGATCGAAATTCGATCAAAATTTCAATTTATTTGGATCCAAGAAGCTTAAAATAATATTTAAGAACTAAATCATCTGTTCTTCCTGTTTTTCTAGCAGTTGTTTTTGCAACAGCTGTCTAATGATTTATTCAACTCTCCTCCGTCCATAAGATTAACATTAGAACTTTGAAAGCCTGTGGGGCGTAGCCCTGGCGTCCGATGTGAATTAGAATGTAATTCTGCTCATCTACAGGATTATACCTTTCTATCGGTATGCGCGGATTTCTTCTACGATGCACACGAGCTAAAAGGAGGAAACGAAACATGCTTGCGTATTAATATCTATATATTAATAGGCAAGCATGTTTCGTTTCCTCCTTTTTTCTCAGCTCGTGTGCATCGTAGGAGAAATCCGCGCATACCGTTAGAAAGGTAGAGTCCTGTAGATGAGCAGAATCACATTATAATTTCTATCAGCCTCCAGGGCTACGCCCTATGGCCTTTTAAAGTTTCAATGTTAATCTTATGGGAGAAGGATAATCGATTAAATCATTTAGACAGCTGTTATAATGAAAAATGCTAGCAATCTAGGAAGAACAGATGTTCCAGTTATAAAACATTTTAAATCTAATTGGCTCAAGATGAATTGAGTTTTTGGTCGAATTTCGACCAGTGGGCGATCCCTAGTATAGATTGTTTCTCGCCCCTTCTTTGTTTTTAATCGTTTTTACTCGGCTGCGCCTCATTTTTAAAACAAGATTGCGGACCAAAAAGGGCCACTTTCGCTCCTAGTAATGAAAACTACTATGTTAAAGTGATTCTGTACAGCCATATGAAGTGACATGATCTTGGAGTTCATCTTCCTTCTGGTCTTATGGCATTTGGTGAAACCCTATTCGTTTCTGCTTTTGGTATAGGTTAGCAAATTTGATGATAAATGGAAGTTTTCCATCATCTTCAAATCTGGTGGAAAATCACAATGACGTCGTTATTTAAAATGTTATCCTAAATGATAATCACTTGACTTGATACATGTTGAGTTGAAAGGTAGCTTACAATAAAGACTTTCATGAAAAAAAAAAACACTTTCATGTAAAATATACATGACAATACTACTGTAAAAAAACATAAAAGAATACAGTTGTAAATTTTATATATGAACAAATGGATGTGTTTAATTAGTTGGTCAGCTTTATATTATGTGTGTTAAAATATTGCCAAAGTATTTTTCTTTGTCTATAAATTCCTTGGCTAAACTACAAGAAAAATCTACGTGACCTTTTTTTAAAAGTATGTAACAAAGACAATCATTCGATTGACAGATTATTCCAGCAAGTTGCCGTGTTATCAGAGCCCCCGTGTCCCGTGCCGCTGGGCTGTGGCTGTAATGGCTGCTGCAGCTTGTTGTTGAGTAATAACTTTCTCCAGTCAGCATCGTGAGGCCCAGCTGACCGAGGAAACGCACACAACATGTGTTTTAGTGGCATAGGTCACCGACCCCGAGCCCTGGCATGGCCGAGACCACGTGGTCGTCACGTGACGTCGCTATCATGGTCCACAGCTAGCCATCATAGCAGCAGCGGTCAACCTACTGGAGATTCGACCTTCCGTAACAAGATGTAGGTGCATAACCAACCATATAGGATACAAAAAAATCAAAGTAACGATATATCTGCAAAATATATTTTTATAATAATTTTTTTGCAACCATGAACAATGCGTAGTTAAAATGGTAATTTTGGTTAATATTACTTCAAACATATTGAACCAAAGTGAGTTGTATTAGAAGTAGAGTTAGGCTTTTCTTGTCATAACGAAATAAAATATAGATAAAAGTTCATTCAAAAATGTTGCCCTCCCCCTTAAAAAACCGAGTTAAAATTAACCCTTTCCTCCCCACTCCATCAATATTTAAAAAATAAAAAATAAAAAAATGGCATGACACAAATTAATTTATGACGTTTTCTCCAAGACTTTATGTAAGTGACTCGAGTACTCTTAGCACTCTTGGAAAGAACGCTAGTGATTTTAGAACTCCTACATTTGCGATACCACTAATGTTTGATCAGTAATGAAGCGCCCATTGCGTCTTTGCCGAGGCAGGCGCCACTAGATAAAACTATGTGGTTCAACATGATTATTGTGACATAACTTGACTAAGTAGCTTTTAAGAGGGCGTTGGAGTCAATCCAAATTCCGCCTTTCCCCATAAGAGCAATGTTAAACGGGATGTCAAATAACTATTTTATTTATAATCAGAAAATAATGGTTTATAGCTCTAAATAAAGGGTTCATCAAGGCGGATTTGGTTTGCGAGAGGATTTTTTTATAAAAATTAGGATTTTTAACTAATTTGAAATAACAAAGCAAGTTTTTTACTACTTTTAAAACATTTTCTACAGAATTTTATAAATTATTTACAAAGAATCGATGTCGCAAAAGGAACATGGAATTTAATTGTGATTCAAACGCTATTTATTCTGAATCAATCGGACAAAAAATAAAGAAATTATATGACAAATGCCGGGGACAAGTTTAGCATTGCTCTTATGGGAAATAAATCCAACATGGCGGCACTCCAACGCCCTCTTAACCTACCAAATAACCAGACAACAGATTACAGTTTTCTGCAATTCTAAAACAATTGTAATAGTTGTAAGATACATTTTTTAATTAATATTATTATTACTATATTCTAATAAACGCAAATAAAAAATATTACAAAATAATAATTATATATGTTTAATTTATGTGACTTCTTATTCGTAAAATAAAGTGGTAAGGAAAAGGGAAGTGAATTTATATCCTACTGATTTTTCATACATAGAGCTCTTAGATAACAATTATATAGGCCTACATATTTTCTTCGGTAAAAAATTTTCATAAAGACCAATAGCAAATCTGTTTATATTTTAATTTTAAATTTGAATATATGACCATATATTTAAAATAGATATAGCAATAAAGATTGTTAAATAAATTAAATATCTTAAATAATATATATTTTGAGTTCCTATTTTAACAGACAAAGTCATTTCTGTCTGAAGGTTTAATCAACAAACTGTAGAAAAAACAATCAATCTATTTATTAATACTCAGAAATTTTATATTCATATAAATTATACTTTCATTTAGCTAAAATGACATAAAAAAGTTAGAGTTCATGGGTTTAAAGGACCTTTAACAAAATTAATCTACCTACTAGACGGTTCCAAAAGTTCTAATTTTTACACGTAGCTTGGTAGTTAATTTGCGTTGTTTTTCCATTAACTGCACATTAACGGTCGGGTCGGCTTGTAAGCGACGTGTTGCTAGCGTTCAGTAAGATTGAATCCTAACCGAGTTAACACGATGAGCGCAAGGCGGGGTTGTTCTAACAAACTCGATCACCCTTCGTTGAACCTTCATCATGTTTTTCTTAGCGTTTGAAATAAAAAAAATCCTTCTAAGTATGCAAAAGATTGGGTTATTAATTATATTATTGTAATAAATTAGATGACCTATTAAAATTGTAAATAACTATTGAGAAAGGATGAAAACGATAGTCTAGCCTATATTTATCATCAGCGAGGTGTGTTATTGTAGTTTGAGGTGATATTTTTCTTCATAATTTTCACAATTTTTATTATAAAAAAGGAAATCATCAAATATTATTTTTTAAGTTGACTTGGGATGTATGAATACTTAAAAAAGTGCTTTAAATATTATAGTTAAATATTAAAGTAAGATGTAATACCATGAAAATATTTGTTTTAGGGTCGTTTTCCCCTAGTCATTTTAAATTTAAACTGAAGTTATTAAGATAAGTTTAGATTAAACGTGTTTGGGAAAGCGGCCAAAAATCCATAATTTCAGTTTAAACCATATTTTATGTAGCATATCGCAAGCACCTATTCATTACATGAAATATTTTGATTGAGTCTATTTTGTCTGAAGTTTCAAAGTAAAACCTGAAGAATAATATAACTTAAATAAAAAAATAATTTGTCATTTTTTAACTATGTAGGACTTTTTCAACTGATATGGTTTTAATAGAAGAAAATGTAGAATGAAATATAATCATCCAGTATAAAAACATTTATAGTATTAAAAACGTTTGATTTTACAATAGATACTATAATGGATGTTTAAAAAAAAAATAGACAACCTTTGTATTTATATAGTTTTGAACTGCAGTTTTTACAGTAGATAAATAAAAGCAATAAAGAAGGAATGAGTTATTAACACTCTGTTCATACTACCTTATAAAACTGGAGTAAAAGTTTGTGTCTTATCTTCATCTAAACCCAATTAGAATCTTGTTTAGAGATGGAGTATTTTTATTTCCGTTCAAACCGAAAAAAGTTTCTTTTGTTCAGCCCATGCGAACTCGCCAGGATAATTGGTCCCGTTCGGACCGCTCGGGGCACTGCATTATCAAACTTGTTCAAATCTGTTATTTTTTGCTTGAACTTTCCTTGAGAGTATTGTGTATCAATGTAAGGATTTAGTTTTTAACAGAATTTCACCATTGTAAATGTTGGAATCACTCTAATTAACCAAAATTAAGTTTTGAAGAAGGAGAGCATGAGACTAATTCATTTTCTGTTTAGGCATTTGTTTAGTTAATATTCACTGACATTGAAGGTGTTACATTCGTCTCATTTAATATAAAAATATAAATAAAAGTGTATTATAAAAACCTATACATTCCCAATAATAGTAGAATATAAAAACCTAAATATTGTTTGACTTTTTGAGGATATAGAAACATCTTTTGTCAAGTACAATTTTTAACTAAACAGATTATTATCATAATTGTACAATAACTTATAATTAATTTTATAGTAAAAATAATTCCACCGTAATTATAAACAGCAAGTGGATTAAAGTTCAAGTTGTAGGTCTAGTAACAAACTTACTAAAATATCAACACTTCAACTTGTCAAACTAAGTATTAAATGTTTTTCCATGTGGTTCTTGAATTGTTTACTGGCGTAAAATTTCGATTCCACGTAAGCTAGAACATGTCATATGTAAATTACGCAAACGAGAATACTTTCATTGAAGCGATCAGATAAAAACAGACACATTTACACAAGAGTAAACACTACGGATTCTTTTTAACCTGAGGTTTTAACAAACAGAAAAATCTGTCATTGCATTTTTGGTTTGGTTAAAAAAATGGGTTGACACATTGGGGTCGCTCACTGACGTAAGTCGGGTTTGTCAAATGTTTGAAATAAGCCGGGGAATGATACCATATATACCATGAACTTCTATATAACTATGGTTCTATAGTAAAGAAAATATCAACGATTTAAAACTATGTACGAAAAAATACTTTAATAGGGGATGGGGTGTTGAAATATGAGTATTTAAACTTAAACGTATTCAAATAAATATATTACATATTACAAATTTGAAAATTACTGCAAGAAAGAGGATTTTGCTGTAACAATTTTAGTCGTATCTTGAATCAATTTTAGTTTTACTTTAACTTTCAATTCCTATTATGTTTTTTTTACATAACAGCTTTTACACGTATTTAAATTACCATATATAAAATAGGTAAGTAAGTCTGAAGAAATTTAATAAATAACTTCATAAGATAGCAAAGTTTTTTTTAAAAACTTACCTCCAATCAAAATTACGAAGAAGTAACATTATTACTGGATATACCTCCCTGAAAAACTAGGAACTTTATTTAATGATAAGTTATGAATGGAAAAAACCAAGTTTTATCAATTAATGATGTTATTTCATTATTTTTTACATTAATGATGTTATGATGCTATTTCACATTAGATAATAAGTACACCAGCGTTAAGCCACTTCCCCATTAAAAGTTCCATAAATATTTAAATTTTACTAATTTAATTTTATTTCTATTTATTTTTATGAAAACATTTTTAGAACCACCAATAATTTTCACACATTTCTTGATGTTGTTTTAAGGGCTAAGTCACTTATTCAATCAGTATCAAAATATGCATGAATGCAACATAAATGGTTTTCAGTCTATTAATACTAGATATTTTATCCGTAGTAAGTTAAACTTTCCGAATAAAGCACTGGTCTTCTGGCCAATGACCCATGATATGTTATCTGTTATAAGAAACCGCTGAGTCCAGTCGGTTATTTGTCGGTTGTTATCGGGGATTATCCACGGGACAGTTACGGGATAAGCCGGACGATGACAGATACAACGGATGGGATATCCTCCTGATCGATCTCTCCGCAGAACGCAATTTGTGACCAGTAACACATCTGGCCTTACAGCCACTAGGGCACATTACATTACAAAAAGCAACACCGCGTGGTTTTAATTTAATATTTTAGAGCTCATACAATAAAAATGATTGCAAAATAAACGAACGATTGCATCCTCCATCAAAATTTGTAATAATTAATTTCAAAATAGATCTATTAGGACAGAAGATTTTGGTGAGGGAAATTGTTAATTTTTAAGCATCTTTACAAGTTACAATTAATTATTGTAAAATTGTAGTCTTTACTAACTAAATACAGTTGTATAGTATTCTAACTAATTAAGAATTGTCTGTAAGATTGTCAAATTAAGATTATCTGATCCTTGAATTAATTATTCTTAATCAGAGATTTATGGTTGAAACCTTTACGATACGACTTTGGTTATAAAGTACTATTAAATTACTCTGTTGTTCTTTTAATTTACTGAAAATTTGTCGTATAAGTATCCTGTCTTTAACTTGTCGAACAAAACTCTCAAGTGTTTCCACTTTAAATTTGAACACAAAATAGTACTCGTTAAAAAACTTCTTGAGAATTTTCTATGTCACTTTTGTGGTCCACTTTTGCTCATTAAGAATATACCTCATGCTTAACAAACATCAAGGATTTGACTTATAAAACAATAGCCTATTAGCGTATAGAAATGTTCACTGTTCACTGCCTGTAGATATGTATGAAGATACCCAGAGGGTGATTCAACTCTAGGGGTTGGCGAATGTTCTCCCAGCACGGCATGTAGCGTGGATTGTTTCCCTCATATTATGCAATTAGAAATGCTAATACAGACATCCCATGAAAGTTCTAAGTTTGACTTATGAAACTCTGCCATAACAGTTCTTTGGGATCATTATTACTTTCCCTAAAGTTGATCTATTTAAAAGTGTTTAAAACGTTTGAAACAAATCAAATAAACAGCCCAGATAAAAGTGCGGCCAAATGGTGTAAACGTTTAAACTATTTGTTTCGTTTCCCCTTTGATAAACGAACAGTAAACAAAGTTGAATTAACTCAAACATTGCACTCGAAACGCTATAAAATTACTCAGCCGAACTATTGTTATTTGTATATCCTTTGCACAATCTGATAAGGGAATGTATTCATATTAACTTGACATGGATAATTTAACCTTTACAAATATTATTATGCACGTGAAAATACGTACAATATGTTTTATTTTATTTATTTCAAATCAAACTGATACACCAATTATACATTATCAGAACGTGCTTATAACATACATACAATTTTGCAGTTCACAGTTCATAGCAAACAATTCATCAGCTACGGAAAAAATTCATGCATCTTCATGCTCACAATTCAATATTGATTATGCATGTAAAGCAACAGATTCCATAACTTAACTAATGGCACTTACAATATACATGCATACAAACAATGACTATGCAAGAAACAAAATAGGAATAATATTCTATGTGCTATGGAATAATAATACCCCCCGTCGCAGCAGACCTGCGTACTCAGCGAATTTCCAAATTAGTAATATTAATTTTGACCAGATAAACCTGTAAACCAAATATCATCACTTGTTCATAAATAGGGAAATAAATGTCTATTCTCCTTATGATAAATATAGGAAAAAAGTATGCAGGTATGCTGCCATGGGGAACACTAAAAGTAGGTTTTTAGCAAAAAAAATTATTTCGACCATATAAAGCCATATACTAAGTTTTATCAATTTCTGTCCATTGCTATAAAGGACTTTGCCTATTCTCCATATGATTAACATGGGAAAAGAGCATGCAGGTTTGCTGCCATGATAAGCACAAAAACAAGTTTTTTTTACCATAAATGGATGAATCTCAACTAAATGAAGCTGAATACCAAGTTTCATCCAAAAATATTGGTTAATAAGTGAAATATTAACACATCCTTATTCTCCATAAGATTAACATTGGAGCCTCAAAATACAATGTACTGTCTTTAGACTTTTTAATATCTCGGTAACCAATGGAGATAGAGCAAAGCTTCAAAATACTAAATTGTGTGTTTGTTTGAGCTAAATCCAGTGGTAAAAATATAAATTAAAAATTTTTAATAATTACATATGAAAAATGCAAAAAACCCATTTTTGGTGTACAAAACCCCCCAAAACTACCCCTTCCGGTAGGTCGATATGTCTGGTTTACGAACTCATCCGAATAAACGTAGGATTACACATCTCTACCAAATTTGGTGTCTATTAGACCCTTTTTACGAGTGTTATCGTGTCTAGGGACACATATATACATATATATATATATATATATATATATATATATATATATATATATATATATATATATATAAATTTTAATGACTATTATTTTTGGTCTCTGGGCACCTCAAAACGAAAAAAGTAACATGGTCCCGGGCTTAGGTCTTACCATGAGACCTATGGTAATAGCTTATTCCCTATGGGAAATTCGCTAATACTCGATCAAATCACATAAATAAATGATATCATGCAGCAGTTAACAAACTAAACCTATATGATATAGAACAGTGTACAACTTCTTGGGTTTGATGGTTTTTACAAGCATGATTGGCAATGTAGTAAAATTGGGAAAAAATAAAGAAATTGAGAAAACAAATGACTTATATGAGAAACATTACTTTACAAAATGACTAACTGGTGGAGTGTTTGGTTGGAAGGTGGAATGGATTATGGAGGAATAAAGGAAGAAGATATTTTCTTTCGGAACATTCTGACTTTATCAAAGAAGAAATTGGCATCCGAGAGGACATCACAGCCCAGTCTCTCAATTCTTGCGATTGGTCTATGCTGCAGATAATTTCTTGCATAGCTACGTCTAACAAATAGTTCGTGGGACCTTGTTCTGGAAGAAACTCTAAAATCAATGACCTGGAGGAGTTCACTGCAGTCAATTTCACAATTAACTATCTTGTAAAGAAAGGTAAGATCCGAAATTTTTCGTCTAACTTCCAGTGGTTTGAGGGATGTCGACACTGTAGTTCATCAACTGGGACGTTAGTGTAATTGAACCCGAGTCTGACCCCCACGATCCTGAGAAATCTTCTCTGTATAGATTCCAATCTTTCACAATGATTTTTTTGGTACGGTGACCAAGCAATACTTCCATATTCCAAGATCTGCCTGACCAAACTTGAGTAGAGGGTAACCAATGTGCAGGGTGAAATGAAACTTCTTGAGGAACGAGCAATAAAGCCAAGAGATTTGTTAGACTTCTTAAATATTTAATCTATGTGAGCAGTGGGTGATAGATCCGACGTTAGCGTTTTAACCAACCCTGAACGAACGGATAGTTTTTACTCATCTTAACTTTCCTACTATAGAAAAAATCGATTTGTCATGGGATGAAAATAATATAAATATTGAGGATATCTTTAATGCATATAAACCATGTAAAGTTCTTCAGAATATATGTATAATTGGGTTACTATTTATTGGGCTAAAGACGAGACAAAAAGGCATGTGATTATTGTTGCATGGATTACGTCCTCAATTTAGTAACTAAGGAAAACTAAGCACTGCTTCCACTGTAGTAAAGAAAATTTCCAGTATTCTCTAATTATTTCGTAATCTCTATGTGTAATAACGATGTGTAATAATGAGAGTTTCTTATTTATTTAGGTATTCCTAGTATTATTATTAAAGTTTTTTCTAGAAGAAAGACACTATAAAAATGTGTATTGTGTACGTTTTGATTTATCAATCAAATAAATCAATGCAAATAATGAAAACTGTTAAATATAACAAACCAGTGAAACCTATAATTGATTATGCTCCAAGCAATAATTGAATTAACTGAACTACCTTGAATTGGTAATATGAGTAACGTTAACCAATATATGGCCATTTTTAGCAATAAGAAACTGCTTCAGAATTGTCAAAGCATGTGATTTGAGGAATTGGCTTATCCAGGCGAGCCTGACTGAAGGAGGGACCACGACAACGTTTTGACAACTTGGCGGGGCTAACTGAAGGTGTGGCCACGACAACGTTTTGACAACTTAGCGGGGCTAACTGAAGGTGGGGCAACGACAACGTTTTGACAACTTGGCGGGGCTAACTGAAGGTGAGGCCACGACAACGTTTTGACAACTTGGCGGGGCTAACTGAAGGTGAGGCCACGACAACGTTTTGACAACTTGGCGGGTCTAACTGAAGGTGGGGTCACGACAACGTTTTGACAACTTGGCGGGGCTAACTGAAGGTGGGGCAACGACAACGTTTTGACAACTTGGCGGGGCTAACTGAAGGTGAGGCCACGACAACGTTTTGACAACTTAGTGGGGCTAACTGAAGGTGGGGCAACGACAACGTTTTGACAACTTAGCGGGGCTAACTGAAGGTGAGGCCACGACAACGTTTTGACAACTTGGCGGGTCTAACTGAAGGTGGGGTCACGACAACGTTTTGACAACTTGGCGGGGCTAACTGAAGGTGGGGCCACGACAAAGTTTTGACAACTTGGCGGGGCTAACTGAAGGTGGGGCAACGACAACGTTTTGACAACTTAGCGGGGCTAACTGAAGGTGAGGCCACGACAACGTTTTGACAACTTGGCGGGTCTAACTGAAGGTGGGGTCACGACAACGTTTTGACAACTTGGCGGGGCTAACTGAAGGTGGGGCCACGACAAAGTTTTGACAACTTGGCGGGGCTAACTGAAGGTGGGGCCACGACAACGTTTTGACAACTTGGCGGGGCTAACTGAAGGTGGGGCCACGACAAAGTTTTGACAACTTGGCGGAGCTAACTGAAGGTGGGGCCACAACAACGTTTTGACAACTTGGCGGGGCTAACTGAAGGTGGGGCCACGACAAAGTTTTGACAACTTGGCGGGGCTCAAACAAAAACATGCGGGATAAGATTGTTTAGTTTAAAGTTGTGTTTATAAATATACTTCCCCAATTCCAAGAGTTATCATATTGTCAAAAATTAATACTGAAATATTTATACACCATAATAATGGAATTTTTCTACGTTTTTTTACACCTATTACTGGTGAACATAAAAATTCCTCAATGCCCTACAAAAGTTTAAGTTCTCATATCGGTTTTTTCATGTCTTTGCTAGAATAGCTGATCTAAATTAAGCTAATACTGCAATAATCATCTCATGTGAGTGTTAAGCAGTGCTTTTAGGAGGTAATGGAATTGTTTCTTCTGATCCTGGTAAGGATGATGATCAAGAGACCTAATCCCATGATCATCAAAGAAACTTGCTGGATTTAAAACCAACGGATAACAGTTCTTAGTGTCATTAGGACAAGGTTCATATTGCTGAAAAATAGGCACAGTCGAGACAAGATTTGAGTTGGCACAACACAATTGAGGACCAGACCCACTTTGAAATAATAATGTGTGTTTTCATATAAATTTCAGAAGGACGGTATTTTTTTTAACAAAATATTTGTTGTAGCATCTAGCAATGCTACAACAAACAGCCAAATAACATAGGAAATAATTGACAAATAGCATAGGCTGTATATGCCTAACTCAATATAGGGGTTTTGTGGACAAGGCCCATTTTGAAACTACACTCCTCCAATGACCTTTTCATACTTTTTTTTATAATAGAAGATACACTAACATAAAGTCTTTAATTTTGTTGTAACCACCCAATCATTTTTATAATGAGTTATGTAAAACTCTTACACCTTATAAATTTGTATTTGATAAGTAAATAAAACTAAGCAACCTAATAATGCAGTATTTGATAGCAATTATGGCTGCTCTCTCGCCCGAATGCAACGTTTGTATTATTAATTTCGTTACTGTTAAATTATCAAAGGGGTAAACGATTCAAACAGTGCCACAGAATGTGGGGTTTAATTCATAAATAGTATAAGTTAAATTGCATTAAAGTAACTAATTTAACAATAAATACCATGACTTAGTAATAAATACTTAGTCAGGCTTAAGGCCTGCCGTGTTGGCAACAGAAAACAATATAATAACATTAAACAATTAATTGGGTTTATAATTCACTGCTATAAGTGGTGTCTTTTAACTGAGCTTACGATAACTAACACATATAAAGTTATTTGTTGTAAGCTCCGACTGATATTTGTTAAAACGATATATCATGTAAAATATTAGCTGCTGTTGGACCAAAACTATCGAATAAAATAAAAGCGATACTGTATAATGATGCTATGTAAAATATGATAATTGCTTTTTAATCTAAACAAAATGTTTCATCAAACAAGAATTGGTAATGTTTATGAAGTACCTTTTAGTAAAAAAAAATTTCTATCCTTCATAAAATATAAACTATGGAGCTTGAATTAAGTTGAGGTCCTCATGAAGTATAAACTGATCTAAGATTTTGATGATATTTATTCGTATTAAATTATAGAAGAAAAACTACTATAAAAAGAATTGTGAATCTAGGCCTACTTTCTTTGTGTTCGTTTTACACAGTTAAAATTCAATAATGCATATAAAACTTACTTTCAATCTGGAACCTATATTAATACAGTACAGTCACCATCTCAGATAGTATAACCTACATAAGGGTTTATCATTATTTTAACAACGTTCACTGATTTGGTTACGTTGCGGCATTTTAACCAAATATTTAGAAGAATTTCACCTCTATATATATACATTAAATAGATAATTTTCCTTCATGTTATACACACTATAATTTTAATATATACATACAAATCATAAATAACGGATTAGTGATTCTTTTGAGCGCTATTGGATTGTTATCTCCGGTTCTAATAAACAAAATGACTTAGGCATATAATCGTCAATATTTCAAAAACTCTTTTTACATGTAATATTCGTATCAAAAGAAAATCTAATGACTATTGTTAGATCTATATCTTTCACTTTTGACAAGATCGTAAGGTATATGATAGTAAAAGTTATTTTCTTGTTTAGAGAAGAAATAAAATTGTCATTTCTAACATTACGAGCATAAAAATTTTAATAAATTCTTTTTTGCCTATAAAATACTTATAATTGGCAATAGTTGACTTTATTTTGTACTTTACAATGTACACATTGAGATGGTAACTAAACTATTATACTTAAGTACGGTATTTTTCTTAGATATTTAGGAGCGTGAATTAGGAATCCATGGAACAAGCCATCTTCTCACAAATTGATATTGCTACTTCAAAAGTTATGAAAACTTCTTAAAGAGCTAAAACAGAGTTTTTAACCAAAGAAGCGTAAAATTAATTGTTAAATTTTAATTACTCACTAAAATATTTAACTTATCTTGATGTGATGATCGAGTAAAATAAAACAACCAATTAAAACTTGTTCATGTAAAGTTTAATTTTGCCTCCATTAATATTCATAAAAAAAGTAAGTATTATCATAAAAAGTATTTTATATGCTATGACCTATCATAGTAAAAATTTTCACAAACATTATACTATTCATCGATATTCGAATAGTTTTTGTAGAATAAATTTTTGTTACTTCGCCTAAATATTGCTATACCATGAAATATATGATTTTATATTAATTCTGGAGATCTTTATCACACTTTACATCTCTAACTCACTTCAATTCCACCTAAAATAACAACAACAAAAATATTTTTCATTTATTTAGCGAATTTACTTATAGGGAATGCATATTTAAGTATTTCATTGTATTTAAGTAAAATAATCAAGTATTCACATGGCTAAATAGGTACATTGTGCCCAGGGTATCATTGACACGGAATATTTAACTATTTACCATTTGAATGAATTTGTAAAAACAAAACTACGTTTAAAAAAGCGAAATCGTTTTAACTTATTCAGGGACTTTGCATTCTTGCTTAGTTTCCGTTAAATATTTGCCTTTTTTGTACACTGTATTATATTTTGAGCATTTTTTCATATGCTGCAAATGAATTTTCAAGAATGAAAAAAAAATCAAAACTCTTGTTGAGGAGACCCTATACACCAGTTACTTAGCAAAGTCGTTTAAGGGTGCTGTCAAGGTTTTGGTAAGCCATGATGATTTAGATTTGGATCATCTTATGAGACTAAACATTTGAGTGAAAAGCGAGTGGCAAGTTTATTCTATTTTAATGCAGTTTGTTAACCTGTGTATCCTCCATGATTGAACATGGCCTCAGCTGTTAAGTCTCGATGGTTACAGCTGCGTCCATGCGTTACAGCTGTTAAACTATAAAGTTTTTTTTTAATTTCATTATCAATGTTAATCAAATGGGGAAATGCAGAACTTAGGGCAGGTTTCTCGAAGAAAGTTTAAACCAAAATTATACAAATGATTAACATTGAGTGAAACTAAGTTTAAGTTAAACTTAGGTGGAGAAATCGGCCCTTAAAAGGCTTGTAGGGTCCTTAATATTTGATGGAGATTTACAATTTTAGTTTAGAAACAAATTCACGCCAAAACTTTATCCATTGACACCAAAACCATTCAAATCTGTTGGAAACTTTAGGAGACGTTCATTACATTAAAAACATGTTACGTATTAAATACGTTTTTATTAGGGCCTACTTGCTTTGTTTATGTATGCGAAATGCTATGAAAAATTTTACAAAAATGATGCTCATTTGATGTTTAATTTGGTCAATATAACAAAAGTGTATAAACCGCAAGTATACAACAGCAATAATAAACATTTAATATACCTAAGAAAGAAGCTAATTTTAATTTGTTTTACACGATAGAGCAGTATTTTTAGTAGTAAAAAAATTAATAATAATGACACAGAATTCATGTTTTTACAAAAATCACATTTTGTTTAAAAAACAATTGCTACATTTTAACTTAAACTTAAATAAAATAAATCTTATTGGAGGTTATAATACTCAATAATAAAGTAACAGGTAGTCTAAGAACAAGTCTAGAATCCAATATTTTATTTTTACAAGAACGTATAATACTCTTAGATTTACTCTGAAAACACTTAAATTTTGGTGTGATATCTACTTCCCGGCAAGGAAGTCTTTAACCTTCTGTTTGATATCGTTTTCATCACATTCAGGCTTGCTTATCTGTTTGAAGTGGTCTAGTGGTCCACTGTAGTCGTTAGCCGTGTAGAGAAACGGTGCTCTATCCTTGCCGAACACAAGAAACTTACCTCGCCTGCAACATACAAACAAACATGACAGAATGTACTACCAAAGAATCGGATAAACAACTTTACCTACGTCTGTCCACAAAGTAGTTGTTTTCGCAATAGACATGCTTCGCAAAACAGGCGATTTCCGTATTCATTTTACTTTGCGCACTCCAGTGTTTGAACTTCAGAACACAAATAGTGTGCATCATACAGCAAGGTAACGTTGTTAAGAAGTAATTAAGTTTTTAACAGTGGATATAAACATGTGACCTATGGTACTTGTCGTTTCGATCGGGAATTGACATTAACATAACTTACAAACCATCTTAAGACTGTGTGTAAGAGCACAAAATGAACAACAATGACAGTGACTTTAGTGATTTAAGTGACTTTTTCATCCTGACGCAGAGGCTGCTAAAACAGTGTTGTTGAATCTCCTACCTATGAATAATTCAATGAATTTAAACTAACTTTACGAAATGTATCGTATAGGCTATCATAAATTCTAAATCATATAACTGCATAATAAATATTTTAAGACATAGGAAAAATTTAATATTCAACTCGTGCGCAAAGTTCCATCGAGAAATTATACCGCACTCGGCTTCTGGCACATCGCGCACTTAAATGATTACACAGTATTACTCAAGTAAAAATAGTTATTGATTTTATGACACTATTAATTGCAAAGATTTTATGTTTACTTGGCTAGGGTGAAGGTCTTCTTTTTAATTCCGTACAGTTGTATCACAAGTCATAAATAAACGAAATTTTAATTATCTTATTTAAAATAATAAATGTTTTAAGGATTAATAAAATAAAATAAAACAAAAACATCGAAAAAACTTTAATTAAGAATAAAAACCGAGTTTTTTATATTTCCTAATTATTTTTTCCATTAAGTACATGAAATATTAATATTTACACCTATTATTGATGAAACAACTAAGGCTTCTATGGAAAGCGGTCCACACAATACAGTGTGTATGTCGGACGTCGTACCTCGAACCGAAGTCCAATGCCTGACAGTTACGCTATGGAACACTGAAGGCTTTTATGTTAAATTTTTCACAGTAATTTCGTTCGCTTTTACACAAATTTAAAAACACAAGGCAAACTGAAAAAAGAGTGCAATCCACCATTCTATGTATAATTAAATTAAATGGAAATTTATAAGTTTGTCACACAAACATGCAAACAAAAAAACATATATAAAATTTATTGTAGTAAAACTCTTGTTTTAGAACCTAGTTTTTTTAGATATGAATAGATTTTTTGAATGAAAACTAAAAATTGTAAAATTATCAAGAAAACGGTGATTTATTACTGTAATTATAGCTTTTAACTAAAAAAATCCCTTCCTTGTTCTAAATATTAACAGTACAGATAACTTGACCATCTTGTACGTAGTATTAGTGTCCAAGTATTAAAAAAACATTTGATTTGTAAAAGTGTTTAATACAAATATAAAACAGTTGAAAGGTAAGTAATGTTTAAACCCAGAGTTAAGATTAAATTTTAAGCTTGTCAAAAAAAGATTAAATGAGTCATATCTATCTTAATAGGTTCAAATATATAATTAGTATAGGCTAATGGAACTTGTAATTGTATAACTCTAGTTTGCTAGTGAAAATTAAAATTGGATCAAATTACGAGGGAAAATACAACATTTTTACATTTACCTCTCCCGTATAACTAAGTAGGATCCATAGGAGATTACTGAAAACTTTCACACGGAACAAATCTTTATATTACTGCACTAAAAATTGATGAATACTTTTGACCAAAGACTTATTATTATTTTTTATGATATTATTTGATAAATTAATTAGAGATTTTGTCACTCACAAATCCGTGTTAATATAGTCTCCAACTATTGGCACGGGACTGTTTGGAGGTGGATTGCATAGGTTCCCAATGAAGTCCAGGTAGCTGTCACATCTCAACGCCGGCATGCCGTTGGGTCCTGCCTTGATGCTTTCCGCGAAATACTCCACACTGCGCATATGCGAGCATGACACATCTGGAAGCAAAACAGGTAAGAGTAGGATAAATGGTTGAAATAAAATTGTTTATACTTAAAATACCTACTTTCAGTTTAACCCATGGCTTCATACCTGCATACTCTTTCCGTGTATTTGTAATATGGAGAATAGTCATTAACTTACTTATTTATGAGCACATGATGAATTTACTGGTCTGAAAGCTAATTCTATCTGTTATTAATGTTAATAATCAATATGAATACATGTATTGTACAATGAAATACTATTATTTCTTGAATGTATTAACAATTTAAGCAATAATTTAAAATATTTTTACATAAATTTAATATATCACTCACTTATAAAATCAAATATTTGTTTATTAAACAATAATAGCCATTGAAAATTTGCCATGTACGCAGGTCTGATGCGACAGGGGTATTTATTTACTATTATCGAACATTAATGAATGAAATTTACTACATATTCACCTCGACTACATAAGTGAGCTCGACTAGGTTTTACTTTAGTAGCAGCCATTGGCCAATTGTAATACATTTTTAGCCCAAAATAATTGTAAAACCATGATATTCTAAATTTTTTTCCTTTTTAATTACTGTAATTTAGTTTAAGCTATATCGATATTTTTTGCCATTATTATATTTTATTTCAGACACTCTACAAGTTTGGTCTTGTGAAATTTCGCCGTATCTCATCCCCTTCATCCTTCAAAGGGGTGTACTTTCAAAATTTCCAAATTGATTCACAAAAACGCGTTAAAAAATAATTTGTTACTTACTAATATTGCACATAGATGCCTGTAATTAAGTACATATTATGGCCTCAAGTATTTCTTACTATAGTAGCAGCCATTGTTCAATTTCCAAATAAGTTTAGTCGAAAAATAAAAAATCACGAAACCCTTAACATTTTTTTATGTATAGTGTTTGTAATTTAGTTTAACCTTGTATATATACTGCAATTCAATATATTTTTTTCCAGTATTACATTCTGCTTTAGACGTTCTACAAGTTTAGTCCTATGTAATTTTGAAGTACCTCACACGATTCACCTAAAAAAAGTGGAGTACTAAAAGAATTTCGAAATTCGCAATTAAAAAACAATTGCGCTATTTTAAGATTTTTATTTGCTTTTATTGCCAACATATTTCTGTAATTTAGGACTTAGTATGACCTAAACTAGGTCTTATTATATTAAAAGCCATTGGCCAATTTCAATCAAAGTTTGATCAAAAAATTGTAAAAACACGAAACCCTACCCATTTTGTCCATGTTTAGTGTTTGTAATTTACTTAAACCTACTTAACGTGCAGCTAGGTCGATATGTGTTTCGACAGTATTATATTCTAATTCAGACGCTTTAAAATTTTGTGGGGGGGGGGGGTCTCTGCCCCATTAAAAAGTTTGATTTATTTCCTTTTAAATGGAATTTTTAATTGGTTTCGGGATTAAATTATTTTATTTTTTTTATTATTGTTGTCTTACTGTGATTTTTAACATTCAAACAGGTTTTTTGTAACAGTGTCTTGAAAGACATATATTTTGAAACTAACAAAAATGTTTTTCATTCAACATTTAATCGTATCTCTAGCCGCTAAGCACTAAAACCAAAACTTTGAACTTTAAACTTTGGTCTATACTTTATTTAACGCTTGAGACTTCAATGACATCCACAACCTGTAACGGGGGTGTGGGGGCAGAGCCCCCGTCGAGCCATGGGTGAGTATAAAACATACTTAATACTGTAACACGTGGTTTGTACGTTAAAAGAGTCAGCTGTTTTGAGCAATACTTCTTTTATTTTCATTTTCAACTCCATAGGATCAATGTAATTTTTTTTAATTTAAAGATTTTCTTAGCATACAGGCCTACATAAATAGTCTATAATTTTTTTTTCAGAGAACAAAAATTTATTAAGTTTCAAGAATATTGTTCAAGCAATTTTCGAGATAACTGTATATGCAAATATACTTTACTCGCGAGTGTAAGTAAATGCGTATGTGAGTATAGAATTGTAATTAAAAATTCCAGTGACTCACCGCACTCGCAGCCCGGCTGGAACATGAAGTTGTTGAGGTAGACGTCCACGTCGCCCTGGGGGGTCTCCTGGCCCAGGACTCCGGAGTTGCTGTGGTACACGTCCGTGAAGTCCGCTACTCCGCGGTCGTTCTTGTCCGCTATGAACAAGGGGTTTGCCGGGTCGAATTCTGAAAACAAATAGAATTATATGTACCTAGTAATAAGCTGATTTGATTGATTGATTGATTACTATACCAAAGTATGGTATAGTAAATACCAAAGAAATCAACGCTGCATTACCGATAAGGTTAATTTAATTTAATATCCAAACGTAATTGCTCTATTTCGAGCAACGGGTACAAGTAGACTTTTCTATGAGAAAAAGGGTTACCAGGACACCAAGACCTACAGTCGGACATCTAGTTGGACAAGTCGTACTCACTTGTGAGCCGATGCACCCGCGGCATAGTCGGAGACACCGCCATCCGGGAGGACACCCGCGCCGCCACGTGCGCGCCCAGGCTGTGTCCCAGGAGGTGGACTGGGTTGAACTGACGGTGCTCGAGCACTTTCTTCAAGAACGCCGTGACCGCTTCGCCGACGGGGTTGATGCTCGACCTGGCTTGCAAGTTGCAAGGACTCTTGGTGTACGCCCCCCAGTCCACCACGATTATATTGTAATCTCCATAATTAAGGTATTCTGATATAAAAAACACCTTAAATTAGTGCTCTAGATAAGTTTTAAATTCATTAAGAATATTTTCATTATTATATTGATTTAAAAAAAGTTAAGTTTGATTTTATATAATTTTTTCATAATGTATTAAATTTTAATTTCATAGTTAGAGCAGTATTTTTTATAATCAACGATGGAAATAGTAAATATTGATTAAAAATCCAGTACTAAGAATTTTTCTTTAAATTATATCCAGATAATTCACAGTTATGAATTTAACATTGATAATAATGCAGGTTTATGAATTTATGAAAGAGGTGTTGTAACTTAAAACTAACATGATTTTCTTTAAGACAAACGTTAAGTCTAAAATTATATTATAAACAGTGATTTGCAAATAAACTTTTGTTCCTTTTTATTTAATTATATTCCTTGAAATTTAATTGAATGAAATTACTATCAAACCGTAATGTATCATAAATTTATTTTAATCTCTTACCATCCCTCAGTTTAGTGTTGAATGGACTGTCCTTGTTGTTCCAGTACCCGTGTATTAACACTTTCAGTTGATCGGACCGGGACCATTCAGCACCAGCCAGAGTGTCCTCGGTCAGCTGCTGTCCGTCCCTTTTTCTATGGCGAAATTATAACTATTTAAAGTTAGTGCTTCCATTTTTGGTGGGACTTAAGTTTAACTGTAATGGCATAAAACTGTTGGTAGACACTGGGGTTTGCAAAAATTATTTTACACATTCATTTTTTTTTATTTGGACAGCTGTGTTGACATATTAGAGGCGGTGGCACACTAGCTACTTTCCTATGGAACGGAAGTCAAACAAAAAAAGGATGACAAGTACATTATTAGTGAGTTTACACAAGTAAAAAAATTGTATGATGTATAGCGTTACTTGGCTGACCATATAATTAGGGTTATATATGGCTTAAGATATATATGGTTTCGAGGAAATAAACAATGTAGATTTTTATAAAAATATATGAAATTTAAAGTAAAGTAATAAAAAAACCTATTTTAAATTTTGTATTGTCAACTTATTATAATGAACACGAAAAAAAATCATTTGAGTAGTCAGTAACTCTTAATAGGAAACCAACCAAAATCTTTTGATTGGTTTATGCAATAACCTGATCAATTGTTATATGCATCTTCATTTGAAAAAAGTATTCGATCGTAAATTTTAATTATAGGTGTGCTCTACCTAGGCGTCAAAATCGTCGAGCGCGACTATTAACTGCCGCTATGCGTGGAATGTCACATTTTGGAAAATATATAACGGGTGATTTTAAATTTTGCTACTTTCATACTTTCATCGATTGATGGTTTAATAACGATGTTTTAGAAATTGCAGACCATTCGCATCTTCCTTCTTGCATCGTTATATTAAAACTTTTTACCAATCTTATTGCAGATTATTGTTCTTAAGATTATATTGTACCCACGTATAATCTTATTTTTTCTCTAAAAATTGTTTTTAGTGCGTTAAAACTTGATACAAAAACTCTTATTTCAACATTACTATCAAGCCCCCTGCTTAGTAATTTAAATTAATATTGAAATTTTAAAATTATAGCGGTGTACAAAATTATTTTACGAAAAGAATGACACAAAAATATTTCAAATCGTTTTACAACTGGGGTGACAACTCAGAGATTCTAAACCCTTGCATCCGCGCAGCAGATGGGTCGAGAGCCCTTAATCACTATTTGCTTACAAAATCCCCATCGGTTTCAAATATACATACTCAGTACAGATTTGTGTCCTTGAAACCAAACGCACTGTCAAAATATGATTTTAAATTCTTTCAGTGCAGTATGAATGTTGTACTGAGTAAAGGATATTAAAATAAATAAATAAATAAATAAAAAAATAGGCCTACTGTTGTTGGTAAAAATGTAAATCGAATTTATATAAAGAGCAGTGTTTTCAAAGCTTCTTAATGGTGTACACAAAAAACCCACGAAAAAGAAAAAAAGAAAATCCTCTATGTTACAGATAAACTGTAAATAAGCATAACAATGGTAGGCCTTGCGATTTTTGACAAATATTTTCTATTATCAGTCGTAAACAGAAAATACACGAGTCAAATATCTTACTGCTGTGTGTAGAGATAATATCCGACCGGTGGATTGAGTGGTTTGTCGTCCTCTGGTACCTCACAACCTCCACTCACTGAGTCCAATAGATCTCTGAACGAAGTGTCAACTTCGAAATCGATTTTAATAAACCCTAAAAAATATACAAATAAAATAGTAAGTCTTAGATCGCAAAATATATATTTATGATCAATAAGTATAAATTACTTTAATTTGCAAATTTTAACAAAATATTGTTGATTTTTAAAATTAATTTTATATACTATGCCATCTTCTCAGTGACTCTTTGGATACTCTTGGCTTATAGATTACAAAAAGTGTATATTATAAGTTAAAAATTTACCTGTAGAGAGGGCGAAAAGAGCGAACAAGGGCAGAGCAATGCGCATGTTGAATTCTGACACTCAAATCCAGCTGTGGATCATATCCTAGTGACGGTGACGTGCTAGAGATGTCGAACGTTTGTTAAAACGAATTTCATAGGGAAACGTCAACTAGACACGTTGAAGTATAAAATGTCAGTTTTTGAATTTTTGTGTAAAGTTTATTTTAAAAATCGTTAGTTGAGGAAAAGTATGGATTAAATTTATAAAAAGATACACGTAAAAATCTAAAATGTCTGAAATAGCTACCTAATAATAATATAAACTCACCATCACCAACTATAAACTTTAAACAAAACGTAATTGCATAATTAGAAAAAGCGATATTCACTCAACGAATAATGTCATTCGTAAAAAAATTGCGATGGAAAGGTTGTGGAATTTATTTAATTCTAATTAAAGTTTTTTATTTACAGTTTCTCACAATAAAAGTAAAGTGATTGATTTTAACAAAAAACTTCAACAATACTCTGCCCTGAAGCGGCCAATTATAATGACCAGGTTTTGTTTGGCAAGCTGAATAAAATCAAGTTCCTTGATTCCTATATGTTTGGAAAATTTCTTAAAACTATCTTTTTTATTTATTAACTAATGAGTTTATTAAAATATAATTTACAATATTGTAAGGATGGGTTACTATTAAAAAAATTTTACTACTTTGAAGGGGTTGGGAATTTTGACTCATCAAAAAATTCCTCTTTTGGCCACTAAGACTTCTCAAGAACGTCTCTGGTTATCTGCAGATCTTGAAAAAATAGGCTGATATTTTGGACAACCCGTGTGCATGGTCTTTTGATTAATAATTTTTTTTACATCAAATAAAATAAGAAATATCTTAAATTTGTTTAGTTTATTGTAAAATAACGTCTTTTTAGGATATTTCCATCCGGGATAATACCCCTGAAAATTGGAGAACAGAATTTAACAGTGTAAGTTTTGTTATTTTTTCAGTTATGTGATAGCAAATTAATGTGGGTATTAGAAGGATACATGATAAAACCTAAAACTGTGCATTGTAGAGTGTTTGTCATCGAAATTTATTACTAGTTTTACAGACTAAGATGTCCTTTTAAATGTGATAATTTGGTTGTGGAACCTTAACAATTCTGACCGCCTTTTTTATTTGTATCAAGGGTATTATGTTTAGCAAAACATTGTATTTTTTAAACTGGTCCATTGCACCTATGCGTAATTTTTTGAAAGATCTACTCAGTAATACTCAGTTTATATTAAAATTTATCCTTAACTATAGCTTACCCATCACAATTAATGAAAAGAAAATAGAAATTAAAAAATGAGTAGTTTTTTTCATTTGAGGACTCATGATGAGCTTGTATGAGGGCTTATAGGTGAACTATTGTTTTTTTAGTATAGGTCAAAAAAAATTAAACAATGAGGCTTCAAAACTTATAAAATGAAAAACCTTCAGCAATCAGACTATAAACAGATTAATGATTTTTTACTAACTACGGTATTCATTTTATTATACATGACAAATCATGAATATGGATAAATCTTCCGTTTGTAGATAATAGACAATAGGCTTTGTTGGGGATCAGATATTGAATAACAATACATTGACTTAGTCGTACAAGAAACAATAAATAGATAAAAAAATGATACAATTAAAAATAATTCACACCCTCAATAGTCATCCTTATGGTTTACACAGCATGACTATTAGCAATAGGAAGTCCAGCTTATTGGTGAAAAATTCTTCAATTGAATATAAACATTATATTAAATTTACGCACTTTTAATCTGCCAAGTTAACAAGTGTCCCATTTTTAACCAGCCATTCATAGTTCTTTGTAGTTTTTAACTGAAAAGCTTCGTTTATAGCCCATAAAAAGTTCCATAATGTTTTTGCATTTATATTCCTTATTATCTAGTGAATACATAGAGATCCACTTTAGAACTCAATAATCCTACAAACAATTTAACACTATCATCATTTACCTAACAGCTGATTTGATTTCAGAAACCTTATTACTACCATTGTACACAGATCCTGTACTGTATATTGTTACTACTAATAAATTCTTTACATAACTTTACATCTAACAGACCAGCATCATGATCAGAAAAAAATTTGTGAATAACAATGGAAGACCATATACTCGAATGAATATCAGTAACTATATTGTCAATACAGGTCCTACCTATATTTATACCTAGTGATCTCCATTGTGGTTATATCTCGACATTCTCATCCAGTTTCTTTAATCCAATGTTCATCGACAACAAATACATTGACTTTATGTTTGGAGCACAAAAGGGACCAATATTCAATTTTATTGCAAAAATTTTTCATATCCAAAATAGCCAATTCATATTTCTAAAACTTAAAGAGGAGCTATCAGAAGGTTTACTAGGCCTATTTAACACACTTGAGGCACATTTTTGTTTTTATTTGTATATCACAGGGCAAGAGATTTTTACATTCAGGGACTCCCACAACCCCATCATCAGAACTACAACTATCATTTAGGTGCTGACCAAAAAGAAGTACTATTGAGAGGAATAGGCTTGCAGTTAGCCATATTCACATTTAAAATTACATCGCAAACAATATCAAGAACGTTGGTGCCAATGTATCTCTTTCCTAAATTGTTCAGATGCAGGCCTTGAGAGGTCTTCTCCCAAGGTTACTGATTTCTAAATAAAAACATTTTTTTAATGTTTACACTCCTTCTTGATTTGTTTGTTGGTTTTTAACACCCCTACGTTGTCACATGATGTTGGAGCTAGGTGGTGACGGAATGGAACCGAGCACACAACATTGGTCCCTCGGTAGGTTAGTAGTGCACTATGAAAAGATGACAACAGACCTCTCGCCTCATTCTCCCCAACATCATTGGCACCGGAGAGGAAAACAGGAAAATCATGCAAGCCAAGTCCGCCAGCAGTGTCAGGAACAATCCTTTAAAATATAGTACCTGGTTTTACGACCGATGTCACATCCAGGCCTTCATCATTTCTGTAAATGATAGCTATTTCCGAATAATTCAGATTGCTACCCTGGCTATCTGTATGTAGATGAATCCTAGTTGGTTTAGATGAAGAGAACAAATCTATATGGTTGTTCTTCCAGTGGGGATTTGTGTAAATGTTAGGCCTACGTTTTTTACAGGACCCGTGTGTGGAGAAAAAAGGATGCTCTTAATCAGATATAGATAGTGAGGATAACACATTTAACTTATTACGCAACGAAGGAAAACTTGATTTTCCTGGTAACCTTGGGCCTACCAACTCCAGCTACATCTGACGACGATTGCTTGAGAAAATTGCTTCACATAATCTCGTAATTACTTTTCAATGATATAATGTCTTGTTAAAGAAGAGATATTACTTTTTGTAAATTAGCTTCATAATCATCACCATCTTTATGTTTCGTAACCCTAGCATTGCCACTCTCACAATTAGGACATTACCATTCAATGTTCTCATCAGGGATAGCAGAAACCCAATCCCCTGGCCGGGTTCTGAATCTTGTCGTAAAACAATAAATGTTTCTGAATAATTTCGTAAAAACTATGGACTATACTGGGTGTTTTTAAGGTTTGTCACAAAATTTCATAATATGGTTAATTGGGTCAAAATTAGCAAAACAGTTCAGATGAAGGTATATCCTAAAATGAATATTTACCTAGGATATCCGCCATTTTGTTTCTTTTTCCCCTTTTTATTTCGGTAATGGATTGTTGTAGGAAGTTCATATTTGGCATGTCTCATTATAATTCCTATGTCCAATTCCACAAACATTATTTACAAAATGGCTACCTCTTTAAATTAAAATATTTTAGAATAGGTAAATTTTACCATCATTTGACATGACACAAAAAGTTAACAAATATCTAACCAATGATTTCAAGTTTATAAATTATTGAGATTGTTTAGCAGAGAAAATTTTATTTTGTGTTGTAAAAATAATGGTTATTTAAATAGAAAATCTCAATAACTCCTTTATTCGTAAATAATTATAAACGTCGTTAAATCATTATTGCATAGGTAGATTTGTTAACTCTTTTGACTCTGTAAAACTATGTTAATTTCACCAGTTTTTAGGTATTGAAGTAAAAAAAATTAAGATGGCTTGCCATCCTGAAACTAAACATCTGAAAAATTATTATTTTGTGAAAATGGACGTTGGTTTTATAAATATCTATGCTAAATATGAACTTTCTACAAAAATCCGTCACCGAAATATAAATTATCATGTATATATATATATATATATATATATATATATATATATATAGCGTATATCTAGATAAATAGTTCATTAGGACATACCTTTACACAAACATCTTTACTTATTTTGACCCAATTAGCCATATTGCAAGGTTTGGTGCTGAAGAACTTTACAGATACAATGTATATATGCTATTTTTATGCATGTACGGTACTAAGTGATGCATGATTTTTTTTTAAGTTAGTTATGAATACCCCTGTATCAGCAGACCTATGCATTTGGTGATTTTAATTTTGTATTCGTCGATAACATACTTCACTTCAGGGCTTGTTAAATTGTTAGGCCTACATTGGTATTGCCGGATTGTGCATATAAAATAAAAATAAAGAAAATGCACATGATACGCGTAGTGTGTGAGTCGGTTACATTATCAAAATCAATAATCGATTATAAGAATGGATTAATTAAGACAATGTAATGCGTCCAAGTTAAAATTATGTTAACTTGGACACAAAAAGAGTGAATGCCATAAGAAACGTTGTCCGCTCGGCGGCACAGCGTCAAGCTGCATTTGTTAAATTGATACCTCGAACTACTGTTATTGAAATGCAAGCTCCAATTATTAATAACAACTTTTTTACCATTTATTTTGCCCAACGTGTGTTGAATAACTCATGAAAACAAACTGCTGAGCAAATTACTTCTGCTTCCTTTATAAAAAATATTATTCGGTATAAACATAATTATTATAACCACTTGGATTGGCCATCGGATAGGCTTCCTTTCTACTAGATAAGGATTACCCAATATTTCTTGATGTCCACTTGAAACTAATAATATAAATAACAAAAGCTTTAATATATTGTAACGTGTAACATACGTAGAAAAAATTATAAAGAAATGTTGAGTTAGGTTAATGTGGGCCCCCAAACAAAAAATATGATATTTAAAATTATTGTTTATTACGGTGTTGCAGTGTTATTTTGTTACAGTGGTCTCACTATATTAATATTAAATTTTATTGAACTTCAATAAACTATTTACATTTAATTCAAATCATTAATAATAAAAGGGTATTCCTTAAATAAAGTCATTTACCAAAAAATCATTCACTACATAACAAATGCATTTCGAGCTTTTTGGCAGTTTTATATTTTAAAATAAACTATACTATATTAACATAAATAAATTCGTCTTTAATAAGTCAATGAATGTGTAACTGTCGGAAGGTTCGATTGTAAAATTTCTCAAACGCCTTCAATTGCACGAACTTTTCAATCACATACATTCGTGTTTTGCAGTCACTGCCAGTTTTTCTGCAGGAAATTTACACATCCCATCTACAAAAAATCACTTAATAGAAACTGTTAATAAAGCATAGATATAGGAGAGAAATACAAGATATCTTTAAAGTCCGTCACCAAACTTCATAATATGGCTAACTAGCTGTTGCCCGTCACGGTTTCGATCGTGACTGAATTTACTTTATAGGTAATAAAATCTTTTTCTTTATTACTTATAAAGAGCAACGAAAACTACTTAATTATGAATGTCATTGAGCAATGAAGTAGTGTGAGTGGAGATCTAAGGGAATTTCGAAAAAACCTGTTCTTAGTGAGAAAAGGTTTCTTAAATAGAAAAGGCCCTAAGAACCTATGAGCAAATAGGAACGACCATATCAAATTTCATTTATAGTTGTTATTTGAAGCACAAGGAAGAGATGCATTTAAAAACCAATATGAACAAAATTATCTAAGAGAAAAGTAATTTAAAACCACGTTATTATAATGTAAATTTCAAATAAACAAAAAAGTAGATACCAAAACCTTACACATCTGGTTATTATAAATACGAATTTTCTGAAATTCCCAACCTTTTCACACGTTCACTCCCTAAAATAAACCTTAAATGATAACCAAATACTCTTTTGATAGTTGAAACATATGGAAAATAGATTTATTTTTGCAAACTTTAAATAACACACCAATGTTAATGTTTTTTAATAATAGATCAACTAATTTATTATTAAACAAATTTTAGTGGACATTACAAAAATACTACAAATGCATTTTAAATTCTTCATTTAAAAACTGATTGGGTAGCTAAGTGGTTAAAGTACTCGCCTTTGATTCCAAAAGTTGCTAATTCAATCCGGAGGAAAGTTATTTGCTTTTTAAAGGATCGATTCCGGAACTAGTTGCCATTTGTCATTGGGCTATTTGAACATAATGCTTTATAAAAAGTGGTCATGGTTAGATAGTAACAAGAATAGGGTTTAGACTGTTCCCCGTTAAAATGTCAAAAATGTCACTGGCGTAGATAAACACAAAAAACAAAATACAAAATCACTCCGAATGCAACATTTTATCTCTACCCACACACTTTATAACATCACTTCATACCACCACTCTATACCACCACTCTATAACATCACTTCATACCACCACTCTATACCATCACTTTATACCATCACTCTATACCATCACTCCATACCATCACTCTATACCATCACTCTAAACCATCACTTTATAATTATAATTTCATATATTATTGTAATTAATATATATAATTAATTACAATACCGTAATATATAGTAAATAATATATTATTAATTACACATATTAATTAATAATATATTAATTATTATTAACATATTAATATTAATAATGTTAATATTAATAATTAATATTAATATTAATGGCTGGTAGTAGCCATGGAAAGGCCTAAGCCCGGGACCACTTTATTTTTTCATTTTGAGGTCCCCAGAAGCCAAAAACACTATTCGTTCGTTTTCATATATGTGTATATGTATATGTATATGTATATATATATATATATGTATATGTATATAATATTATTGTATATATATATCTACCCACACACACACACACACACACACACACACACACACATATATATATATATATATATATATATATATATATATATATATATATATATATATATATATATATATATATATATATATATATAGCTCTTTTAAATGGTTTCAGTTAAAATTGATGAATTTTAAAAATTTAGGTCCAAAAATGCCAAAAACCCATTTTTGACCCCTTTGAAACCCCATAAAACCCCGTTCCCATAACCCGACAATGCTGGTTCGCGAACTCATGAATATAGACCTGGTCTTACACCTTCATACCAAATTTCATCAAAATCGGAGGTCCCCACATATATATATATATATATATATATATATATATGTGTGTGTGTGTGTGTGTGTGTGTGTGTGTGTGTGTGTGTGTGTGTGTCCGTGGTACCGATAACTTTTGAAGGGGACCTCCGATTTTGATGAAATTTGGTATGAAGGTGTAAGACTAGGTCTATTTTCATGAGTTCGCGAACCAGCATTGTCGGGTTATGGGAACGGGGTTTTATGGGGTTTCAAAGGGGTCAAAAATGGGTTTTTGGCATTTTTGGACCTAAATTTTTAAAATTCATCAATTTTAACTGAAACTATTTAAAAGAGCTTAAAAAACAAACAATTTAGTATTTTGAATCTTTAAAATAGCTTAACTGGTTATAGAGAAAATTCAAATCAAGTTTTCCATGTTATTCTTATGGGTAAATCTTTAAAAAGTTATACATCGCTTATTTATCAACATATCTTATTAAAAAAATTTATGAACCTTCACTAGGTGGTGAGTAATTAATATTTGATCTAAATCCCACATGGCAGCAAACCTACATGCTAAATCGCATGGTATTCTCATGGAAAATAAGTGTATAACGGGAGCAAGAGAGATGGAGATAATAAGGTATCTGTTCCTAATCAGCTGATCAGCTGTCTTCTGCATATTTGTCAAATTTGAAATGTTTATGTTTTGTTATTTGTAAACAAATCATTCCTTTTGCATGGAAGCTTTGCATATGCACTTTTATTACTGTTTAAAAAGCCATTTTTGCAATATAAATATTATTATATAAATTATTAAATTAAAATAATTTACTCAAAAATACAATTCCATTAAATTTATTATATTTCATTGTAAAGATTATTAGTTATATAAGATAGCCGCAAAGTTCTTTGATGTTGGAACAATAATTCTTTGGAAATTCGCTGAGTACGCAGGTCTGCTGCGAAGGGGGTATTTCATCAAATTCACTCTATACCATCACTCTAAACCATCACTCCATACCATCACTCTATACCATTACTCTATACCATCACTCTAAACCATCACTCCATACCATCACTCTATACAATCACTCTAAACCATCACTCTAAACCATCACTCCATACCATCACTCTATACCATCACTCTAAACCCTCACTCTATACCATACTCTACACCATCACTCTATACCATGACTCCATACCATCACTCTATACCATCACTCTATACCATCACTCTATACCATCACTCTATACCATCACTCTATACCATCACTCTATACCATCACTCTATACCATCACTCTAAACCATCACTCCATACCATCACTCTATACCATCACTCTAAACCCTCACTCTATACCATACTCTACACCATTACTCTATACCATACTCTATAATACAGGGTGTTTCAGAACTCCCTACCAATATTTTAGGGCATTGTTCCTGGGTTAAAAACATACCTTAATATATTATTTAAATTGTCCGGAAGTCTTTAGTTACTCACACAGCCGCCATTTTGTTTTTTACAAATAATAATTTTTATTTCCGTAACGGATGGTTGTATTGAAATCATATTTGGTATAAATCTTTATCATACCAATGTACATTTCCAAGAAAAAAATAATTTTTTTCCAATGTGTATTTTCAAAATGGCGGCCATTTTTAATTTTCAAACTCAAATATCTCAAAATCGGTAAATTTTATAAAAATTTTACAAGAACCAAAAAAGTTGCCAAATTAAATTACCTAACCAATGGTGCCAAGTTTGTAAGGATCTGACAACAAATAACGGAGGTATTGAGATTTTTCTTCATAAAAACATTGATTTTGCATTGAATTTAATGCAAATAAGGCCATTTTAACAGCAAAATCAATGTTTTTATTGAGAAAAATCTCAATAACTCCGTTATTTGTTGTCAGATCCTTACAAACTTGGCACCATTGGTTAGGTAATTTAATTTGGCAACTTTTTTGGTTCTTGTAAAATTTTTACAAAATTTACCAATTTTGAGATATTTGAGTTTGAAAATTAAAAATGGCCGCCATTTTGAAAATACACATTGGAAAAAATTAATTTTTTTCTTGGCAACGTACATTGGTATGATAAAGATTTATACCAAAATGATCTCAATACAACCATCCGTTACGGAAATAAAAATTATTATTTGTAAAAAACAAAATGGCGTCTGTGTGAGTAACTAAAGACTTTCGGACAATTTAAATATGATATTTAGATATGTTTTTAACCCAGGAACAATGCCCTAAAATATTGGTAGGGAGTTCTGAAACACCCTGTATATTTATAATATATTCAATGCACTCTATACCATCACTCTATACCATGACTCCATACCATCACTCTATACCATCACTCCATACCATCACTCTATACCATTACTCTATACCATCACTCTATACCATCACTTTATACCATCACTCTATACCATCACTCTATACCATCACTCTAAACCATCACTCCATACCATCACTCTATACAATCACTCTAAACCATCACTCTAAACCATCACTCCATGCCATCACTCTATACCATCACTCTAAACCCTCACTCTATACCATACTCTACACCATCACTCTATACCATACTCTACACCATCACTCTATACCAAGACTCCATACCATAACTCTATACCATCACTCTTTGTATATATCTGTATTTTGGATTGCTTTGCTTCTGTTATGGTGGTGGCTGTCTTCAGTCTTGAGAAATACGAGTTTAGCGAATTGTGCCTCTTAAGTATCCCCTCAAGGAAAATATGCATCGTGTACTTTCAAGAAGTCATGTGGACTCTGTGGCAGTGCAACAGAGTTATCCATTTTTTTCTTATAATAGTAATTTGAATAACGGCTCAGTTAATATCAACGAACCAATAGTGACAAAACGTAACCTTGTTAAAATAAACTATTAAAATTGCCATTTCCACTTTTGCAACAATGGGTAACAATTCATCCAGCAATGTATCAATGTAGAAGTACGAAAATTTTTCATTCTTTTTTATTAACACATTACATCAAATAAAGAGTCGTGGACAAAATAATTAACCCTAATTATTACTAGCCATACAATCGTACAACGACCATTTTCCTTTTTATCCATGAAATATTTCACTAATGATAAAATCAATCGAGTTTTAATTTATAGTTTCAGTGATGAATAATTATAATTGCCCCCAGTTAATTTCAGAGTTATCGGGTTCATACAGCTAATGGATTTGTTGCAACACATCCAGATAGGGCGGCCACGACCTTGGAACGGGAATGGGTAAAGTTCTTGACATTGTTTTATGGGTCGTGGACAAAGTCGAAATATTTTTCACATTAAAATTATTTGCTTTAAAGTTTATTTGGTTTTCTTAAATCATTAACATATCATATCTTTGTTTACTACTCTTAGCATTTCACTGATTATTATTTGTCTTTAGCTAATAAGTATCTTATTAAATTTTTTTAAAGTGTTTAATATAAATTAATGTTTTAAAAACTATTTTATTATTGTAACATAAAATTAATAAAAGAAACGAAAATATATGAAAAAGATTTTTTTATTATTTAATAGTAGTTGAAAATCACCTAAGGTAAAAATCTTTGTTGATGGCTTAGGGCATGTCTTCAAACACAATGTAATTCATTTGTTGCAAACATCAGACTGAGACAAAAAACAAATAATGATAGGTTTTAACCATCACAGCTGAACATATTAATACATTAGAATAAAACATTAGAAGACATAAATAACCGGCAGGTCCATACTTTTGACAAGGCTCTTTCTAATATTATTACTTGAACATTTATTTGCATAAATTGACAGTTTTACTTTTTCAATGTTTTCCTTTTTTAATGATAATAAAAATATTGTAATCTCAAAATAATTAAATGTTTTTTGTTTTGTTTTTTTGTAAGATTACAAATAAAATATTGAACAAATTCGACTATAAAATGCGTCAGAGTTTGACGTATCTGGTTGAATAACATAATTATGGCATAATGTATGACAATATCGCTACACTGTTTTTGGATCAGGTTTAAATTAGGGAGTTAATTGTAATCCTTAGTGAAACTGGGGCTGCTCACTCGAAAATTGAGTTTTTCCTCATGTATTTTACAAAACGTCTCCCTGGTTAATGTTAAATAAAAATAAATAATAAAACTCTTTTCTGGCTTGAGGTTTCCTTAGACGATTGAACTTTTTAAGCACATAAGAAATAAATGGATTATCAAAATAAATCAATTGGTTACTCTGTTGTTGAATAAATAAAACATTGAGATATCATTCAAACAATCAATGACTGATAGTTGACTGCTGGATTAAATAAACAAAGCTTAAAGATGACTCATCTACATCAGCTATTGGTAGTAACTCATTGCAGTAAAGAGACCAAGTCTAAAAATACATCATTAGAGGTAATATTTACTTTGAAACGTATTTGTTTTAATAATACATGAAAACCCCAAGATTACGAAGTATTTTTTTTTTTTGTCAGCATAGTAATCCATATATAAACGGAATGATGCTGAAAATACACATGAGACAACAAAATGTGTGCTGACACTGATATCTTTAAGTGGTAAAGCTTTAAGTGAAAGTCAGTACGCTTTATGTTACTTTTGGTTAATTATAAAATTATATGAAGTATTATTCAGATTTGAGATGATGGTGTTAAAATAAATATAAGTTTTCTATTTTGAGAATAAAATTATCATAATAATAAATAGTCTGTAATGAATTTTAGTTTACAAAAAATATTATATAATATACTTATTTTATCTAACTCAATACCTGTGTGTAAAAAATCATTGTGTTTGCGTTATCGTTATATTTTTTGTGACATGATAAAACTTATTTTCTTTAGTTGATATAACTTTAGGCACATATTCTTGACTAAAACCATATTTTATAGCTTGGGTCACAATTTCTTAATACACGAAAGTCTATGACGCTGCTAAATAAACCGAGTTCAAAAATAACAATATTTAAAATGAGGCAGAAATGGTACTTTAAATGTAACTTACATTATTGACATTATTTTTAGAGACAAACACGTTCATTCACATACAAAAAATAAATTAATACACGAAAATCACATAAACACGAGCCTTTAAACATTTTCACACGATCCGTTCACTCAACATCGGTGCTTCTTGCAGGAAGACGACCAAGTCAAGTACTCGGAACTCCACCGCCAACTACTGTACCTGCAATCGAAATAAAACATTAGTGTACAGGAACGACATTAGTGACCTTGCAATTAAGTTTGATGAAAGACACAAACTGGATGGTCCATTAATACATAGCAGAACGTTAAAGAAAATATTATATGTTGATGTTGGGAAAAGGCACTATACATTTAAATGTTACAGTATGAGTATAATTCTTATGATGTCAATCGTACAATAAATATATCATGAGAAAATTTATTTGATACTAGTGTTTCATATTTGAGTATTTGTTATTATTGTTTAAGTATAAAATATATTAAGTATAAATGTATTGTTTAAGTATTTTTTTTATTCATAAAAGTGTAATATTTTGTGTGAAAATAAAACGTCCTTTCATAATTTTTTCATGATTTTTTATATTGCTTACGAAAATATCCAGTGGCTAATTATTTTTCTCCTAGTAATAAATCATAAAACAATTTTTTGTACGAATTTGTTTATGCATTCTTTTAAAATAGAACAATATTAGAGTATGCACTAGTACGTACTATATACAGGGTCGAAAAAACTCTGGAAACGATTTAATATCTCTAACAGAATTCAAGTATTAAAACTAAAACTTCGCAAATTTTTTTTGTAATAAAGTCTATTTCCTCAAGTACTTATTGTCCTAGAACATACAAGGAGAGACGGTCCACAAGGAGTCAGGAGAAAATATTAAATCTAAGCATAGATCAATATGTACATATAATTATAAGTCTCTGAGAATAGAGAACAATGCCACAAATCCAACCTCAAAAGATGCTTACATTTAACATTTTCTTCTGACACCTTGTAGACCGTCCCCCCTTGGAGGTCCAAGGATAATAAGTAGACTTTTTCATTCAAATTCAATTTGCAAAGTTTTAGTTTTATTTCTTAAATACTTTTAAAGATATTAATTAGTTTCCAGACTTTTTTCTACCCTATATGTAGTAAGGATGTGTCAATAAAAAGCTTACTTATATAAGATTAAATTCTTTTTTCTACGACTGTCCGTGAAAACAGTTGTTTACGCACTCAATACTCGTCGCAAAACAGGTGGTTGCCGTATTCATTTTACTTTGCGCACGCTAGATTTACTTTGCGCACGCTAGATTTACTTTGCGCACTCGAGTGTTTAAACATCAGAACTCAAAACAATTTGCATTAGCCAGCAAGGAAACGTTGATTAGTCAGGAATTAAGTTTGCAACACTGGATATAAACATCTGATCTATTGTTGTCCATGTGGTCGTTTTCTATTGAATCTACATAAATATAATCTACAGACCAGCTACAGGTGAGCTACCGGTACGTAAGTTAGGTGCGCAATGATCAACTATGACAGTAACTTTAGTGATTTAAGTGACTTATTCCCTGACGATCTTGCTAAGACTGCTAAAACAGTGGCGTTAAATCTTCTGCATGAAAAATCCAATGAATTTTTAACTAAATGTAGGAAGTGCATAATACAGGCTATCATAAATATGTATCACTATCTTGAGATAGGGACCTCACATAGTAGGTATTTTAACATGAATATTAAACTTTTACACTTATTTAAGAAATGTTTGGCAGCCGTAGGAAAAATTTAATATGCAACTCGTGCGAAAAGTTCCTTCACTGCACTCGAGAGAAATTATTCTGCACTCGCCTGCGGCTCGTGCATAAACATTTCTCTCGAGTGCAGCAAATCGGCACTTTCCGCACTTGTTGCATAAATAACTATTAATCTTGATATCAAATGATTGATCAAAATAGCAATGGTAAATGATGAAACGTTGCATTTAAATCACATGAATGATTTTTTTTATTCAATAATTTCCGAAAAGTATTTTGAACTCTTTACGGTCATATTGTGGTAAATTTCTCAAAATTTACAAATTTATTAAAATCTAAAGCGCTTTTAAACTATGCACAGTCTGAAATATGGCAATGAAGTTTACTAAAGACTCTGGACGTCCCTTATGTATTTTAAAAAGCCTACCATATCCTGTTCATTTGAAGTTGAGTTCGTGAAACTAAACTCTACTATGCAATACAATTCATTTAATATAAATTTTAGCTTATGCTTAATTTTTATTCTATGACTCCTAGTGGACCAACCCCCGTAGAGATCATCGGTAGTTGAACATTAAGTAGGTTACTGTCACCATAAGTGATGTGTGTACTTTGGTAAATGTCTCTGTTGTACTTCAAAAATAAAAAAAATGCATTTAAGATAACCTAGTGTACTGGTCGCTCGATTTAGAGAAATTTTGTTTGGGTGATTATTACTGTTTAAGGTTTTTACTGCCGATCGTTAACCAGTGTATCCTCCAAGGTTTAAAACATAATCTGTATGGCAGACAGATGCTCTCACTCACTTACTGTGTACTGTGTTAACTCGTTACAGTTGTTACACTTGACCTTTTTTAAATTTCACTATCAATAATGTTAATCAAATGGGGAAATATAGAATTTTAAGGGCTTGTAGGGCGCTTCAGTTTGCTGGATATTCACAAATGTACTTTTAGAAACAACTTCAAGCAGAGAGCTCTATCCAATGACACCAAAATCATTCAAATTGGTTGAAAACTGTAGTATGAGTTTCTTGTACAAAAACACGTCGAGTATTAAATATGTTTAGATTTTTCAAACTGTAAATTAAATGTGAATAGGGAAAATAATAAAGTTAGATAATGATTTCAATGGTAAAAACAGTATTATAAGTACCAATTTGTTACAGGACAAGATGTTCCTCAGGTCATTATGAAAGTATTAGAAATATATCGGTAAGATTGTCTATACAACGCATTGTAACCAGAACTGGGTATAATGGTATAAGTAAATAAAAATAAATATGCATACTGTAATCAGAAATGAATTCTAAAAAAAAATAAAGTTATATTTGAATGTAAATGTATTTATACATTTGTTTAGGGGTTGCTCTCAAGGAAAAAATCACAATCACGGATATCCGTTTGAAACTAGTATCTACAATAACACAGTGGCTACTCACATTCTCTCCTTTTCACACAGCCAAGTGAGGCTTGGCGATAACCCACATCCACTCGAAGAGCGCAGATCACTCTTTCTTGGAACAGGGTGAAGGCAGAACTTGAGGGATTCCCCAGTTGTGGCAGTTACCACTGGTCAAACACGACCTTTTCGATCTGATAATCCTCTCAACGTAATTACTCCAGTGGGAACGACCAACACTATGTTTTTGATACGTATCCGAAAAAGGTTCATTGTATTCATTTTTCAAGTCAAGTTGGAGTTTTTCGTTCACATCGATGAAGTTTTGGTATTCAGGTGCTAAACTACCCGAACCAAATTGAAAATTACGATCGAAAGAAGGAGAACAATCTACATGATGAGATACAACCAACATCAACACCCCCACAGACAACACCAAACCGACGTGACGAACCATGACTCAGTCAAGGGTCTAGGCGGAGTGGTGGTCTAAACACGAGTGGCAACGCTTCGGTTCCACCCAGCGCCCTGTGGACTCTGCCGAGATCATGGCTCGGGAGTGAAACTAGCGGGTGATATTGATAACGGTTTTTATTTTCGGGTTTCCACGTCACACCAGTCTTTGATCGGTTGGCACTCATTTTCGGCCGAGGGACACGTGACTACTCCATGCTTCGCGAGCAGCTTGCATCAGTTTTAGCAGCAAAAACTCAGCCTTCGTGATATGTCTGTGTTAAAAATTACTCAGAATATATGTCTGTGTTCATTATTTTTGATGGGTGACTTTTTAAAATAATTGTTATAATTTTTACACAAAAGATAAATGTCATAATTTATGTTATTTATTATTATTATTAGTTTTTTATGTTTGCTATTAAGTTAAATTACTTATGTTAAGTAACAACAATAAAGGGTGCAAATATAGAAAAGTTAAATCTGAGTATTTTACATAACTAGTAAGATAATTACAATTCCCACTAAACCTGTGGTACAAGAAGACCCTTGAGGGTACATGAAGGTTATATGGCTGGCCGGCTGGGGGTACGTCGGGAAAATCGGAAGCGGAGGACTCTATACATTTACATACAAGCGTTGTTAGGCTTTGTATGAAGCATGAGTTGATTTACACATAATAATTTTTAATATCTACCACCTTCCTTACTTTTACTAATGACCCTTTAGGCAGACAGAAGTAATAAATTCCTATGGTAAAATTTTGAATTATGTTCAGTCTGTAGTGAACTCTCTGCTGAATAGATAGTTGAATAAAGTTTAAAGATCTATAAAGATTTTAATTTAGAAATATTTCTCAATGAATTAGGAACAGAGTCTCAAATCTGACCTCAAATGGATAATTGGAGCCAAGCGGTATACCAGCCATCAAACTAATTTTTAACAATAAAATCAAACAGACTGACAGACATTTATGTACCTTCTTAAACCATTTATGTAATGAAACCTTCCGACATAACCGGCCATTTTAGCGTATTTCCCTATAGGAAATACGATTTTACGGTAGTAGCCACGGTTAGACCTAAGCCCGGGACCACTTTACTTTTCCATTTCGAGGTCCCCAGAAGCCAAAAACACCTTTCGTTCATTTTCATACATATGTATATATATCTATCTATCTATTTATCTATCTATGTGTCCGTTATTCTGATAACTTTTGAAGGGGACCTCCGATTTTACTGAAATTTGGTATGAAGGTGTAAGACCAGATCTATTTTCATGAGTTCGCGAACCAGCTTTGTCGGGTTGTGGGAATGGGGTTTTATGGGGTTTCAAAGGGATAAAAAGGTTTTTTTTTTCATTTTCGGGCCTCAATTTTCAAAATTTATTAATTTTAAATGAAACCATTTAAAAGAGCTTAAAAAACAAACAACTTGGTATTTTGAATTTTTATCTTAGCCTAACTGGTTACGGAGAAAATCCAAAATTTTGTTTTCCACGTTATTCTTATGGGAAATCAAGGAAACCCTTTTAGCTTGTTTATTTATTGACATAACTTAATCAAATTTGGTATGTATATTATCTAGATAGGGTTTAAAGTATATTTGCTTACAAAACCCATATAGCGGCAAACCTACATACCCACCCCCATGGGGTTTATGGGGAATATAAAAAATTACCAGAGCTTGATACAATTTTGTGTTTATATACACCAATTATTGATTAATTCAGATTTTCTTACAACACCTCGTGGCAGCAAACCTACATACTCGATCCTATGGTGTTTTTATGGGAGAAGTAAATAATATGAAATTCCATTGGAAATTCGCTGAGTACGCAGGTCTGCTGCGACGGGGGTATTTGGGTTTGCTTAAGGGGCATTTAATTGCAATAAGTAGCCCTTTCAAACTGTGTATATTATGTTGTAATAAACTAATATACTAAAAACTATTTTTCCATTTTTCCTTTAGTCGTCAATTATGAGAAGTACGGAAGGGTACTATAAATCATTCATTTTAA
Organism: Neoaliturus tenellus; assembly: GCA_030545055.2. Taxonomy (NCBI): domain Eukaryota; kingdom Metazoa; phylum Arthropoda; class Insecta; order Hemiptera; family Cicadellidae; genus Neoaliturus; species Neoaliturus tenellus. The sequence continues at coordinate 146,818,798 of CM061533.1, read as the reverse complement.
GTATTAATAAATAATAATAATAAGAATTATTAAGTAATATATATTAATGTTTTTATCAACATATTATTTTATAATTATAGAAGAAATTATCAAAGTGGTTTTATCCAGTCAAAAAATTCTGAAGCTGGTGAAACATTCTGGTGAAATTCATAATACAAAGCAGGAATAAAGTATAAGGGAGCAATAATTGGGGTTTTTAAATGTAGCCTTGGAGAAATTGTACAGAAAGTCCCTTGAACTCTCTACAGACCTCCTAAGGTATTATTACCGACCTAAAAAAATATCATATTTTGTTTTTATTAAAAAATAATTATATATATAAGAAAGAATCATTGAAATACGGTAAGTCAAAATTTGGTTTACAAATGTTTCACTCGAATGTCAAATTGGAGATAAATAATAATTTTTTAAACATCTTTTTTCAAAATGGCGGCTGTTTACAATTATTAACCTTAAATTGCATAAAAACTCCATAAGGTAACCAATTTACGTTATAATGTGTTTTTTTACTAAAGTAAATTTAAAATCCAGAGATGTTAAGTGGATGTATATTGGTTATAAAATAAGCGAAATAGGGTAATGAAAATAAAAAAGGCACGCATTCGAGTGGGTTGGGCGACGGCGGCGGCGGGGCCAATTCAACAGTGGATTTCAACATACCAAAACTGCTCCTGCTTAAGCGGTACTACTGTGACTAGCTTTAGTTACCTGTTACCTCCGGTGTGGTCTCGTAGACCCTCTCCATAGGGCATGAGATCTGTCGATTCCTATCTTCTACCTGCTCTCCTTGCGGAGTTGTCAATGGAGATTGCGTAGTAAGGAAAAGTAGGTTTGAGCTGGGTTTCTAATGGGATATGGTATAAGAGAAGATAATCGGGAATTTCATAAAAACACTCTTCGATGAGATACTGTTTTAAATTAATTTTAAACTTGGCTGGTTTACATACTATTTCTTTCAAATTATCTGGCAGTTTTGTAGACCTACAAATAGTTTTAGACCTACAAATTCAGGTTTTTCCTCATATAGTTTTAGTCTATGTTGGACAGCATGATTTATGAGACGATTTCTTGTGTTTTCATGAATGAGTATGAGTTGGAAACAACTTATTATCTACTACATATTTTATTGCTTCGTGCATAAATAAGGATGGAACAGTCAGAATTTGCAAGTTCTTAAAATGTGGAAGACATGAACTAGTTGGTCTCAATCTTAATATACTGCGGATGGCTCGTTTTTGGATTACAAATATCGTGTTCAGGTTATGTTTACTGGATAATCCCCAAAGTATGATAGAGTAACTAATATTACTTTCTATTAAACTAAATAAACAATCCTAGACAGGTTGATATTGTTAAGAGAAGCCAAGTTTCTGAGTACAAAGATGTTATTTGACAATACAGTTGAGAGCTTATCTATGTGTGCATCCCACGAGAGATCACCGTCCAACTGCACTCCTAGATAGTCTGCCGTTTGAGAACACTCAATATTCTCATCACCAATAAAAACAAATGGAGAATGTTCTAACCTTCTACGCTTTTGCTCAGTTGAAAAAAGAATGAAATTAGTTTTTGTGGGGTTGATATTGAGATTGATGTTGGAAAAATATTGAGAGAGACTGTTTATTGAAGGTGGGTGTCTTGCTCAAGATGATCTATGTTCTTGTGTTTTGTGAAAAGAGAAGTCTCGTCAGCGAAAATTGTTAATGCGTTGTCGGGGAAACTATTAGCAATGTCGTTTATATATGAAATGAACAGAACTGGGCCCAGTACAGATCCTTGTGGTACGCCTGTCGGATTAAAAGCTAGCTGTGAGAAAATGGTCTTGTTGCTGTTTGAGGCATCAGTGTGATTAACAATTGTCCTTCGTGATCTGTTCGTGAGATAGGAAATAAACCAGTTAAGAACTTGGCCTGAAATACCTAGTCTGTTAGTTTGTTGAAAAGAATTGAGTGATTGACGCAATCAAATGCCTTGGAGAGGTCGATAAAGCAGCCAATAGCAGCTTCACGACCCCCCAAAGCATCGATGCACTTATTGATGAAGCTAATCAAGGCTCGTTTGGTTGATTTTTTTCTTCTGGTATCCAAACTGAGATTTGCAGAAAAGGTTATTTGTTTCTAAAAAGTTTATGAGTTGGTTGCACACCACTTTTTCAAGTATTTTTGATACGGCTGGGAGGAGTGCAATCGGACGTTAATTCGCGGGTTACAAGGATCGTCTTTCTTGAAGAGTGGTCTTATGAGGGCCAGTTTTCCCCCGGAGGGAAAAACTCCTTCCTGAAGAGATGAATTGACGAGATGCAACAAAGGTGTTTTTATCGCAGGGAAACATTTTTTAATTATTTCCATGGAAATACCATCCCAACCACTTGATTTTTTACTTGGCATTTTATTAACAAGTCCAGACAATTGTTTCTCGTCTATTGTACGAAATTTCGAAAAGGCTGCTTGTGCATTTATTACATTATTTGGTGTTTGTGGCAGAGAAATAGATGAGGGACAACTTGTGCTTTCATTCAAAGTATTTGCAACAGTTATAAAATGGTTGTTAAAGACATTGCTGACATTATGTGGTTCTGACTCTAAAGTGCCCTTGTGAATCAAAGTTATGTTATTGTTATTTGTGTTGTTTATTTTTGTTTCTGGACTTATAAACAAAACCCCAAGCAGTTTTTGAGGGATTACCGGATGACTCTATTTTGGATTTTACAAAAGCTGATTTTGTTTGCAAAATTGTCTTTCTGTATTCCTTTTTTAATCTATTGTATTCTATCTTAAGTCTATTATCCTTGGTTTTTACCCATTCGGAATGTAAGTTCAATAACAAAGCTTTACGGACTTTGATATCGTTTGTCAACCACTTTACATTTTTACTAGGCTGTAGTTTAATTCTTTTAACGGGACAGGCTACATCTATATAATAAACTAAGGTGTCAATACAAATATTGTACTTTTTATCTATGGAATCCTCCCTAAAAAAATCAGTCCATTTTTTCCCAGCTCAACCTAACATTTAGTTCCTGTAAGTTTAAATTGCTAAAATGTGTTTTTACCGGTATCTCAAGTGAATTGGCACTATGGTCAGAAATGCTTGGTTCTATTACTGAAGCTGATACATTTTCAATGTTTGAAGCAAAATTGTCAAGACAACTATCTGAATGTTCCGTGATTCTAGTTGGGCAATGAGTCTTTAGATCTAGTCCAAAGCTGTTGATGATGCTGCAGAAGGTTTTGTGTTCATGAGGATGGATGACTGGGTCTAAATTGAAGTCCCCTCCTAATATTATCTTTCTCGAGTTACTATTGATATGTTGAAGGTAAGTCTCCTAATTTTTCAAAGAAAAGTGGAAAATTGTCGTTACTTAGAGGTCTGTAAACAGATTTGAGAATTACTAAATCCGAGTCTACTACTAGCCGAAGTTCAGAAATTTCAAAACAGTTTTCTTGAGAGAAATTGTTGTATGAGTGTCTGTTATTATTTAATATTTCAAAGCGCAAGTTTTCTCTGGTGTAGATGGCAACACCTCCTCCTAATGACCTTTCTCTGCAAAAATAGGATTGAAGTTCGAAGTTGTCTATGGAAAAGTTAAGCAGGGGGAATTCTTTTAATCCATGTTCAGAAACCATGAAAATGTCAGAACACTCTTCCTATAGAAAGACCTCGATTTGTTCCCTTTTTTTATTAATAGCTCTCTGAACATTCAGATGAGTTACCCTGAGAGTCGAGCCTGCGATTACATGAGTTAAAGGCTGTTCGACACCGCTGTCAAAAGAAAGTTGATTTACTTCAAAGTTAATGTTATTGACCACTTGAGATTCCGGTTTACATGGAAAGCTAGGCCTATCTAGACTTAATTCTAAATTAAATTCACAGTTTCTTTTTCTTAAAAAAACATTAGTCCTATGTGAAGAGCCTGCTAAGGCATTGAAAATAAGTCTACTAAGCAGTGTTTTACCTTTCCTGTTGAGATGGAGACCTTGGTTTGTGTAGTGCATCCTGTACATAGCAAAATTGACGGGACAAAAAGCCATCCATGTTTATTACACAAGTTTCAAGTTTTTTGTTTTGATCTGAGATTGAATTGTTGAATTTAATGTTATCGTATCGAAAAGGGGTTTCCACAATTATAACATTATTCGAGCTTAAACTAGTTGCTTTGGATTCAAGTAGATTTATCGTCTTGTCTACAGTCTCGAGGGGTGTATCATTAACACCACCCATAATTACTGTTTGAGAGTTAGTGTCTACATTGGAATTTGACTTTTGAGTTACAATCTCAAGATAATGATGCATGGGTGCACCTGGAAAAAATTCAGCAGTTATAACTGATTTTGATTCTCTTCTTTCAAATTCTTTACTTACTAGGGGTCTCAGATCTCTTACATGACTATCACCTACAATTTTGACTTGAAGAGGGAGATTTGACTGAGATACGCCAGAGAAGCTGGACAAAAGTGTATGATCGGGGAAAGGCTTACTTGTAAACAGAGACTCGCTAGAGTGAATGACCTCAGCAGACGGGGAAACCACACAGGAAGGCACGGCACTAGTAACCATTTGACAATTGGGATTTACCTTGGAGGTTTGGTTGCTTGGATTTAGCCTAAGTTCTTTTAATTCTATTTCTAGGTTCTTAAGTTTAGTTAACAATGATTTTTTTTCTTATAAAAGAATGAAATTCAAAGCTCTGACCTCCTTGAGTTCTTCTTTTACTACCTTCACTTCCTTTTGTAAATCTAATTTTTGTTTACCCACATTTATGCAGTTTGGACATACCCAAGAGTCATTTTTTCTTATTAACCTAAATATGGATTTCTTCAATTTACTACACTCCTTCCAGGCATGCACCCACTGCCCGCAGATATCACATGCAATGGAGTCACTCTCCTTATCTGCTATAACCAAGTTACATTGTCCACACCTTGATGCATCAGGCATTTTGCTAGCCTTTATTTTAAACAAGAATTTAAAAAGATATAAAGAAGTTCACAGCCCAATCTTAACCTAGCTATTCACTAACAATGAAACAATGAAACTAACAATGAAACAATGATCAGATTTTGTAAAAGCTTAAAATACCTATTTGTGAAAAACGTGGTTTTGCAAATGGTAACAATGGCCTACCTATTTTCCTGTTGAAACAAACAACTTTATGTAAGGTACTTGTAACTTACTACAATTTGTTTCTAAGATGAAAGTTGACATACCTAATTTTGATTTCTATTTCTCAGCAGCAGAGTTAAAATTCATGTAATGCAACTTGAGACTTATCGTCTTTGTGAAAAAATTAATGACACATTAGGGCCTAGTCGAGTCAAAGAGACTGTCATTTGCGAATGTCTCAAATGGCAGTTTGAGAATTAATTGATCATGTTTGTGTTTACTCACGGTATGAAGCCGATCCTGTGATAAAATTATTTAAGGATTTTATAGGAGGTTGGCGGTGATCGGGTGAGATGAAAAGGAGATGGATGATGACTTGAAGCGAAGCTAAGCTGTGTAGTCAAAATGGCGGCGGCGTCTATTTCGTAATGAAGCTGCAGATGCGATGTTTTGATTTAAATATTCCAACGTTAATTTTCAATTGAGAATTAAAACTTATAAATATTACTTTTCACTGAGGTTATAAAAAACAGGTTTTATCATTGAAAAAAGGTTTTTAAAGCATTGAAACTATTATTTTCAACTAAATATGAGGAGCTACAAGCTCAGCGACCCGATCACGGCCAGTCACGGGTGCCAACCTCTGCAGTAAAATCGCTTTATATTGCTTATTTATGAACCAAATTCCATAACTTTTACATAGTTAGATTTTAAATTAAATAAAAATGAATTTAAAATCAAATTTAAAAAAAAAAAAACATAACTTTGATGATTTATGTATTTTTTATGCAATTTGATTAAAAGGTTTAATACAGCTGCCATTTTACAATTACGATTTGCAAAAAAAATTTTCTCCAATAATATCTTTGCTTTAAAATTTTGTATACCAAGTTTTGACTTATTACAAAAACCGTTCTTGAATAAAAAAATATTCTTAAAAAATATAAAGTCGCGACTGTATGGTTAACTATGGAGTTTTTGAAATTGTAAATATATTTTGGCTTGTCTTTAGGTCAGGAGTAATACCTTAAGAGGTCGATTGCGAGTTCAGGGAACTCCTGTATATTTACATAGAAAAGCACATACTGTACATTACGCGTATAATAGCATTGTAAGTGTTAATGCGTATGGATTTGTACTAGTATAGCATATGTAGTAATCGAATTAAAGAGCTTCCTAAGTGCATGACAACAAACCGTATTTTCAAGCGGTAAATAGGCCTACTAACTAATTTTCACCCTGATTCACTTTATATTTCAATTTTATTATAAATGCTACAGCGGGAAAACACTACGTGTGGCATACCCCATTACATTTAATGCTGCTCATATTTCTAACGTATTTTCATGCTGTGTTTGTGCGTGAAAAAACAGCTCGTGTGGCCGTGGCCTCAGTAAAGTGCAACGGTTCAGCCTTGATTTCAGTTGGATGACCGAGTGATTAATGTCAGGTGATCAAACTTTGCAATCATATGATCAAAAATTAAGAATACAATGATATGCTGGGTGCTAAATAAGATGGACATGCACTGAAAGACTAACGAAATTTGATTTTTAATAATTGACACGTCTAGTTGATAAAGTAAATTGCTTTCACCACCTTTCCAGTGTGGGCAAGGTGGGACAAGCCCCCTAGTGGAAGTCAGGGGACTATATTGACCCATGTCATGTTATATATCATTTAATGGTCTTTGAATGTATGTAGGTGGTATAGTTGGTTCTCACTTTTTTCTTAGGTCCTGCTTAATAGGAATATTTCAATAAGTATAAATGTCTTCCATTCATATTCTTATATTTTTCTATTTTGCATTTCGACGCCGGTGACGTACTAATCTTGTGTATGCCAAGGGTGGGTAGTACGCTTCAGTGTGGCTGAAAGTGTGAATATCAGATGAACAATAAACTAAACAGGGCCACCGGATCCATTTGTGCCCCTCTATCCTGGTTTATGGTATGTAGTGTACCATCATTCCACCTGGGTAGGTACAGTTCGGGAGGTAGAGTTTCATTAATATGCGATCTTGTGCTCCTTATCCTCATTTATGATTATAAGTTTTCTAGTCAAGTAATAATAATGAGTTTTGGTTTTTATTCTTTTGATTAGTTTGGATATTTAATCACTTATAACTGAAGGTGTTAAATGAAATAAGACACGAATAAATAATTAAAGAGTTTCACATTAGTACAACTTAATACAGCACAACCTAATTAAGTTCATGTGGGTCTAAAATCACACTAATATACAGTATATGTGATGAAGGAGGCTAGAATTGTGAAGAGTTTTTCCAAGATGGGTAGCAAAAGTATATAAACTTCTATTAATTCGATGTTTAGCTACTGGTTAAATAGTTGTGGAACATTAATGCATCATTAGAAAATAATCAGGCTCACTCATATAAAAAAATGATCAAAAGACTTCCAACCAGATGTGAACACATTTATTAACCTTTTTTCTTTTATTTGAATTACTATGAGTAATTGTACCAAATAAAATAAACAGAAAATTGAACTATATCAATAGTTATGACACACTTGTAAAAGTATCTTTCCATAATTTTCATTTGAAGAGAATGCAATACTTTTAATACTTCTTTAGCCATACTCTAAAAGTGATAAAGATTGTTTACTCCAATCCATTAGCTCAAGATAAAATGTTTTCATGCAAGTCATAATGTATTTTACATATACATAGGTCCGCTTGCCTTTTTTGGATAATTTTTTTGTTTGAAAAAATAAGCAGATAATAAGTATAAAAATTTATTATCATATTATCACAAAAATATATACAAATAAGTTAAAGACATTGAGACGGACATAGACAGGGACACAGTACAGTAATACTTGGGCTGGCATCTCCGCTTGTGCAGATCTGGCCGATGGAACTCCTCGTCACCTGGAACAGTAGACCATCATTAGTATAACACAATAGAAATAAACGGTACATACCAGTTGATAGTCTTTTGAGATTTAAATAACATTTCTTCGCTAAAGGTGGCCAATCAGACCTTTCTGTTGGTAAAGGCTATATCTCCCTTTGATAACTCATTAAGTACAACATGATGTCTCCCTTACAGTATGGTATATCTGGATATTTTTAATAAGTATGGATCCGTGCTAATTATGCGATTTGTAACTTTTTCCTACTCCAAAAATGTGAAACAATATGTATGTTACTCAGATAACAAATTATGTTAATTACCAAACGCTTATCAGGTTTTGTTAAGTTTAAAATCATATTAACTGTAGTTGAAGATGAAAGAATAAGTTATTTTGTAAACAGCTTGAATTAGTAATAAAGAATTAAAAAACGTAGTTTCAACACAATGCAAACTGAAATCAATTCAAGGGTAGTTTTAAAGTAGCCTAAGTTGTTTTACTCTTTTATTTGAAACTAAATATATTATTAAACGAAAGCTACTGTAACTTCTTTTTTAAGCAACGTTCTTGGAGTAACATTATTATTAGATAGTAGATACAAATTGCTAAGAGTAAAAAAATAATAAACTCAAATTGTTAATGAATAAATTAATTGTTAGAGTCTTGATTGATACTTGTGAAGATTTTAAGATTACAAAACAATAATAAAATATTATATGTATAATATACATCTTTCTGACAGACAATTAATTGCATCAAAGATAGCAACCACGGGTAGAAGCTACTTTGTCTCAATTTTTGTTTGTTTTTGTAATAAAATACAACTGAGTTTATCTTTTTTTATTTGACTGAGTATATAGTACCAATTTAGATGTCTCTAAACAAAGGACAACTTCGGTATATCACCATAAAGAGAGGCATCCTGCATCTGTAACACATATCCCATGACAACCTCTAGTACGCCAAGTTTTTTATTTATATATATTTTTTTTATTGAGACTCTTTATTCATTTTTAACTTGTTTTCAGGTTATTAGTATGATAAGGCTTCGCCTTTGGCTGTTTCCGACATACATTTTTGTGAACTGGACTTACAATAAAAAAGTTCTAAAAGCTGGAAATACAATAAAATATATATTAATAGCTTATGTAGCCTTAAATAAAAAAAGTTTCAATTGTTTTTAAGTTCTGTTGAATCTGCTTTATTCTAAACTCGCAAAAACCGGTTATTGTAAAACCAAATTTTTCTACTCAGACTTTCAACCGAATTTTCTTATCCTAACGTATACCACCTGGATTTAATTTAGCTGAACAATATGTAGAGAGATAAAGACAGTTTAATTAAGACAGAATAAAAGAAAGACTTACCTCGACAAAAACGACAGAACGGTATCACGAGCTTCGGCACGGCGGCGGAATAGGCAACGGTTTGCCCCAACCCCCGCAGCTGTACGACGCATCCTCGGGGACCGGGGACCTCTTGAACCTGGTGATCCTGAAGACAACGTCCTCTAGCGGGGAGCTCGGGGAACTCTCGGGTACCGGAAGTGTGACCGTGGAGGGCGGTGAGTCATCTATTGTGTCCGCGATGATCCTGGGTACCGAGGACAGCTGGGTGATGACGTCCCAGACCGACCGCTCCTCCCTGACCGGGAGGCAGCACACCTGCGTCGCCAGGAGCACAGACACCACGAGCACGGTGAGCGGGTACATCTCTGCTGCTTGGGCAATACTGATAACGACGACCGGCGGGCCGGGGTTTTATCTGGGTCCGGCGTGCCCGCCGCGGCGTGCTGTACTCTGCCCCGCTGACGCTCGGTTTTGGCGCATTGCGGGCCGGTCCGAGGTCGGTCCGTGCATCGTCACTCTCTTGACTCATGCTTCCATCGTGATCCCGCCCCGCCGCTCGGTGGATGAAACCAGTGTAAAAACCTTATCAAGGAATGTGTACTCGCCACTTGGCCGAGTTTTTCCGAGAGTATCCTTTCTAAAAATAGAGCACTCGTGACTGATAAACACTTTAATTGTATCGGTAATTATTGCTTTGCCATCAGAAGAATTAAAAAGGGTTTTTGGAAATGAAAGTAAAAAAGTGAATTTTGACATCGCAGAATGTATTCATAAATAATAAAGCAAATGGTTTTAATGTGAATTTTACACAAATAATGATTTATTTTAATATTTGTAACCAGATTATACTTTTAGATGACATTAAGTGATAGAAACATTACCTACTAAAAAGATATATGGAATTGGGTAGTTGTCGGCTTTTCAGTTTTCTTAATAATTCCTCATTGATACTATGTTGAATGAATGTGATCTTCACATAAACCTAGTCTAAACATTCGAGATTTATTATTTATCTACATGGCTGATCCACGTCAACCAAGCATTCTTTTAAGTTACGCGTAAGCTGTAAGCAATTCAGTTCTATATCCGATCCATTAAACCTTTTAAAAGTATAGATTATATTTTACTAGTTTATAGCAAAACAACTATACAAAACTGATAAGAAATAAGTTTTTAACAACTAAAAAGTCATAGTTACCGTAATCCTATCAGCCAAGTAATGCAAGAGTAAAAGTACAACGAAACAGAATCATAATTTTTAATATTTGCATTTTTTCATATAAACCCCACTGTGATACTTTAAAACTGGTACTTAGAAGTTACACTAAAACTTAAAAGTAGGTGATGTTTGTTAACTTGAATATCAACTTTTATACTGAAATCATATCACTTGATTCATCCTCAATGTTAAAATATGGAAATAACAAGCCACTAGCAATAAACCTTTTAAATGTTTGAGGTTTTCGTGCTTTCGCGGATCACCTTTTACGGTTTAAGTCGTTTGGGATCAGCTTGTTCGGTGCTTCCGTGTGTTACTCCATCTTTTTGGTGGTTGTCACATTTAGCCTTCCCTAAGGCAATCTTCAAAATACGGGACTCCCAGTGATAAAGTTATCGACTATTCTCAAACCATATTTCTCATTGCAGAGAAGGCAGTGAGCCAGTCTACACTCCTCGCGGTCCCTTTTCGACTTCCCGAAGTTGTAGCCAATAGCGGGCCAATAATTATACAATTCAAAATGTACCTGCACTGAAAAGGTCCTATATTTACTTTATGGCAGCAAACCTACAACCTGATTCCCTTGGTGTTTATGGGGGGGGGGAATACCTAATTTTGTTGGAAATTAATTCACTGAGTTCGCAGGTCTGCTGTGACGGGGATATTGTTTGCCTTTCATTGTTATTTCGTTATCAAAATGGCAACCCATAGAAACAATGTTAAAAATCACTATTATAAAACTTGATTTTAGATGATAATCGATTTTGCCTGATATTGAGTTCGTTTTTAAACTCTTTTTTTTTTGCCAAGACACTGTTTTATGCAAATTTAAATCAATATCTACCCGATTGGCCTGTTACACACTTACGGTAAGTCGCGCATCTGCTTCGCTGCGACACGCTGCACGCGACTGCTACGCCACGCGAAAATCAACCAATGCTTTTAAATGTATGTTTTTTATGTAGTGTGTAAGCTCCCATTTAAAAGCATTGGTTGGTTTTCGCGTGGTAGTCGCGTGCAGCATGCCGCCACGTAGCAGATGCGCCACTTCAATGTGTAACAAGCCGTAGATTTTGAGATTGTGGGAAATACATCGCATCAGACACTCCTAGTACTATAGAATACGCTATTAATTATAATAAAAAGTCTTAAAATTACATTAATTTGTAATGTTTGTAAATATAGTTACTTTTTCAAAAAATTTGTCACCCTCTCAATTTACTAATACGAAATAAATTCTAGAAATTACCGACATATTTTCATACATAGCTTGTTGAATTTGAGTTAAATGAATCATTAAAAGGAAATTTAATGAAAATTAAAGAAAAGACTAATTGCATCTACAAACTGACCAAATATGATATGACACTTTAATTTAAAATAATTTATTGATAGAAAAAATTAAGATGCAATGTATTTAAAATATTACGTAGACAACGAGACCTAAAGTTTTACTGTTTGTCAAAATACGACCTTTGAAATATGCATAAATTCTCAAGAATTGCGTTTAAAATATCAAAGTGAGATAAAGAAACGTGTAGAAACATGATAAGTTGTATTCAACTTCGAACTAAACGCAATTAAAAAGTAGACTTTAATCTTTTTTAACTCTGCAAATTAATTCGTTACAGCTTACTGTTACAATTTTATAGATAAATACTTATAAGGTTCATGAATTTATTTTCCAAGCATGAAAAGTTGCATTATGGAAACTACAAAAACACAAAATATTTCAAAAGTATGGCACAAAATATTTTAAATCACAGTTAAGTGTTTACATTCACTGAATTCGTTGGATTTAATATTGTATAGTTATATTTAATTTTGTATATGTATATTTGAAATAGAACGATTTCCTACTAAATTGATTCCATGGATAATTTAAACATATATGATTGATACCATTCAAACATGATTCTTTCCTCACTTTAATCAGCTTGTTTGTAACCCTATAGGAAAGTTTTCAAAGTTTTGAAGTTTATTAGAATACTCATTAGACAGCTGTTGTAACGACAAATCGTAACAAATAAGGAAAATGAGAAGTTTTAGTTGTAAAATATTTATTTTAAACTAATTGATCGAGATAACATAAAACATTGGTCCACGTTTAATGGTTGGGCGATTTCTAGAAGTGTAAATGTAGGGTATTGAAAAAATCATGGGTCACTGGTTCGTACATCAGAAATTTCAAATACAATCACATGTTCAAACTTCACAACTTCAAATGTAAACTTTTTTAATATGGTGTTTAAATAAAGGGGGTCTTGGCACACCACTGAAAATATTAGATTACGCCTATTTCAAATAGCTGTCAAGTTATGTTTGTCAAAATTAGCTAATTATTAAATGGTTTGCTTGAAGTCACATCATAGACTTTTAAATATACATTTGGGGGCTTTTACTTGTCTCTTTGATTAGTTGCAAATCACAATACATCCGGTATTCTGCTTTCCTCTTGAGCTAGCAAGTATTGGTCCTTGTCTTCTAACGAAACCAAGACTACGTCCTGATCATCCTTGTGAAAGCTTGCTTTGCTCTCTGTTATATTCTTTATGCGCTGAAGGTGAATCGCTTTTACCTGCTGTTGACAATCCAAATATTCACACGTGATCCTCTTGAATAATCAATTATTTTTGCTGGACACTCACATATGTACACATAAACCAAAAAGAAAGCAAAACAAAGTTCTAAATTCATTATTGAACTCTCCTCTGCAAGCGGCTAAACAGAACTAGTTTGAAAAAGCTTCAGATGACGGTTTTTATTCACCACGACTAAGAGAGTTGCCTTAACACCTGCTTGGAATTTTATTGTTCATTGGAAATGCTCTTTGGCGTTTTATAAGCGATAAAAAAGTTGATTCTATGCAATTTAATGGTACCAGCCATAATTTGTCAGGAATTTAAACTATACTTATTTCCGATATAAATTTTGTGAAAGACTAAAATAACGACGAAAACTATTCCACCAACATTATCTAAACGAAATGAACTTTTAATCTAGGGTCCCTGTGATAAACACAATAAGGTCTTAATTTTAGTTCAATCAACGACAACTTTAACCCTGCGCAGTGTACACGAGAACTCATCCAACCATTTATACTAAAACACTTTCAATTCCACACATAGGCCTCAAATGGTAAAGTAATAAAAACTAGAGTTACCTAAACCAAAGGTTTTATTGGCGAGAACGTAGCATAAATTTAAAAGCTAAATACCAGATGGTAACAAAAATATTAAAGAAAACGACAAAATATAATCAAACAGATGATTTATAATAACATTCTTACCTCCTAAAATATTTTTAGATGTGACCTGAAAGTACAACGGAAAGTCCACTTAGCCCGGCGTAGAGGACGAGTTTGACTGATGTCGACTTCATAATTGTGATTTGAAGTTTCGGTTACGACCTTTTCAGCGTTTACATCTTTTAACATTGAACTATTTGTCAATTTAGCATTATTGTAGTTAAAAACGGATGATAGAGTGTTTCTCTTAATTAAATTGGAGTGTGAACTATCCTGTGTAACAGTTTAAAGATGTCTTGTATATTCCTTGGTCTCTATACCATTCCAGCCAGCGTCTCAGCTTACATGGACGTACACAGAAAGTGCTTCCACCAACGCCCCTTCATCGATGATTGGTTCATATTGCCTTGCTGATCTAAGAAGGCAGACTCTGTCATTAGTAACAGTTTGGGAGTTGGTGTTGCAGGCTATCCTACTGTGTTGCAAAAGACCCTACTATTATAACTTATATCAAACTATTTAACAGGTTAAAACTATTTTAAAATCAATTTTAATGATACTTAAGCATTTTTCATTTGTATAGGAGAAGGTTTTTAGCAAATTTTCCATAGGGAATAAACTATTACCGTAGGTCTCATGGTAAGACCTAAGCCCGGGACCATGTTACTTTTTCGTTTTTAGGTGCCCAGATACCAAAAATAATAGTCATTCAAAATGTATGTGTCCCTAGACACGATAACTCTCGTAAAAATGGTCCGATCGAGACCAAATTTGGTAGAGATGTGTAATCCTACGTTTATTCGGATGAGTTCGTAAACCAGACATATCGACCAACCGGAAAGGGTAGTTTTGGGGGGTTTTGTACCCCACAAATGGGTTTTTTGCATTTTTCATATGTAAATTTTAAAAATTTAAAATTTTTATTTTGACCATTGGATTTAGCTAAAAAAAAAACACTTGAAGCTTTGCTATATCTCCATTGGTTACCGAGATATTAAAAAGTCTAAAGACAGTACATTGTATTTTGGTTCTTCAATGTTAATCTTAAGGAGAATTGGGATGTGTTAATATTTCACTTATTAACCAATTTTTTTTCAATGAAACTTGGAATTCAGCTTCATTTGGTTGAGATTCATCCATTTAAGGTAAAAAATCTTGGTTTTGTGATTATCATGGCAGCAAACCTGCATACTCTTTTTACATGTTAATCATATGGAGAATAGGCAAACTTCTTTAGCAATGGACAGATATTGATGAAACTTAGTAAATGGCTTCATATGGTTGAAATATTTTTTTTTATGATAAAAACCTACTTTTAGTGTTCCCCATGGCAGCATACCTGCATAAATAGCACGCTGCACGGTTTCTCTAGCCCCCTTCAACCCCCCAACCCCGAAAGAATGGAACGCTTGCAGAAGTTGAAAATGATGAAATTAAAACCTACCTATATAAAAACCTATATAAAAAATTAAAAAATACCTATATTTAACATAAGCTACCTATATTTAACATAAGGAGAATAGACATTTATTTCCCTATTTATGAGCATGTGATTTTATTTGGTTTACAGTTTTATGTGGTCAAAATTAATATTACTAATTTGGAAATTCGCTGAGTACGCAGGCCTGCTGCGACGGGGAGGTATTGGTCTTCGGGATACCCAAAACCTCGTTTCTCCCAGTTGACTTTCAATTTTTAATATTAATATTAATATTATTATGGAAATATCATAGGCAAATTTGTGGAAATATAAAATTTTATCATTCATTAAAAACTCAATGCCATTTTTCGAAAACAAATAATAAAATACAATTTAAATACTCTATTGCATTTAAAAATATTTGCATTACACAACATAAAGTGGAATGGATTTGCTGTATGAGCAATTAGTTAGTCTCTGGAAATCATGGTTTAAAATATAATATTTTAAAGAGATGACAAGCGAACATTTAACATACTCTGTTTGTTCCGCAGGGTCTAAAGGGATGTCAGCAGCAGTGCGGTGGTTCAAATCTCCAAGACCCTATCTGAGTGACGTTCCATTTGCCCGTCATGTACGCCCCATCGGCCACATGTCTTTGTTGATATTTCTTTGATTCTTTTTCTTGCTAACTCTTGCAATTTACCTGAAATCATTTACTTCTTTGTTATATACATTTTATTTTTATTTATTTATTTTTTGTTGTAATTGGGATGAAAAAATCAGCAACATATATTACAAAAATAATTAGCATAAAATACCTGTCAAATTAAAAAGTTACTATCCTGTTTGAATTTCTAATATACGAGTATTTTACTGTGCAGAAATATTCAACTTTTATAATAAATATTTGTTCTAGTTACGCTAGATATCGATCTTATTGAATGTCCTTTTTTAGCGTTTTGTCTTTTAGAGCTACAAAATACATTTATATTCAGTTTAATCGTCAAACTAATCATCATGAAAATGTTCGCAAAATCTAAGCCAAATTTTTGCTCAACAACACAACAAAAGTGATTTTATTAATATTGTGATAAGGACAAAGAAATATCGAACTGTTACTGTTCCTAAATGAAAGAGTATAACTTTACTTATGATAAAACAAACTAAAGATTAAATTTGCAAAACGATAAAGGTTTTTAATAATACATAAGAAAAATTAAATGAAACTTTAGGATATTTTAAAGTATTCAACATGAAACTAATTTTTTTTTTTTTACATCAATGCACCATTGTTATTTTAACCAATAGGTGGAAGATAAGAAATATTTTCTTTTAACTCACATGTCAGTCTCAGTCACAAAAGTGATATTATTTTAAAGCAATCCAATCCAATAGAAGCCAGTTAAAGGTATGAACTGTGGTAATTACCTCCTTCCCTGATAGTTGGGCCATGTCGATCAGCAACGGTATATTTATGTAGCGAATTGGTTTTCCTGGTTAACCTTCTCCCGAACTCCAGTCAGTTATTGACTTCCGGAACAAATCTTGGAAACAACAGATAACAAGCAAACAAGCAAGCAACAACAAATAGCAGGCTGCACGCTGCACGGTTTCTTTAGACCCCTTCAACCCCCCAACCCCGAAAGAATGAAACACTTGCAGAAGTTGAAAATGATTAAACTAAAAGAATTCAAGATCAACCTAGCACTAAACCTACAGAAAAAAGTTACTTAGAAGTTTGTGCTGATTTTCCCATGTCTGTGAAGCAGGATAATGATGAAAACTGAGTTAAATCACATTCTACTCTCTCTGTTAGCATTACAGTACAACACTTCTACAAAATTTTTGTGATAAATTATGGAAAAGGTAGACTAGTGGGTGAATCAGAAGTTCAGCACAGTGATCAATAAGCTGGATGATGTACAAGCACTGGAAAACATAATGAAGAGCTATCCTCCAAGACTGATATCAAGTCACTTCTATCAATTAAATGTCTTAAATCTGATTATGCATAAAAGATATATGGAGATATTGAACTAATGATCACACATATTAAGAATCCATTTAACAGAGTCTAGATAGTTATCAATCTAAAGTGAGATCTAAATATGACCTCAAACTGACAGAAATGACCAATGATAAAGATGTAAGTATGAAGAATGCAAAGTGTACTTCAAGAAAGATTATAGATCAAGCATCGACATCCGTGGATAACATTGAAAAGAATCTAGATTTTTGTGTGTTAATCCACAATTGATTAGAAAGGCAGTGCCGCTTACACAAAACTTCTACACCGAAAAGGAATAAATTTTACACTCCAAACTATGGTATTTCGTATTCTAAAGAAAAATATGTTTATGTAAAAAAACTTTAAAAAGTACCATATATAAGGTGTTATGCATCCCAAAAAACACAGATGTGTGAAGGGAACAAAACGTACTGCTAGTATGTTTCTGGAGTAAGCAACAACATTGTCTGCCCTTGATAACATTAGAATCAGAGGATTATAAAGGGAGTACCTCTTACATCACGGATTCAGTACCTGAAAGAATTTGACCAGAGATAGGTTAGTTACAATTCTCATGAATTGTAAAATGCAATTTAACAACACTCTCCAAGATGTCAACACTTTTTTCTGAACGAGTTCTGTGAACAGTTTTAAATATAAATCAATTAAACGACGGATATGAACAACCTAAAGGATCTACGGCGTTTAAATTTGGTATGCGACTCTTTTCTTAAAAGTACAAAAACATATCTGAAAATCTATAGGACCTATGGTTTATGTAAATGTTTATGGACGTTCTTCTTTCCTCATAGGTGCTCAATTAGAAGTGGTTTTGCAAAACCCCTTTATTCCTCCGCCACAAAGTACTAACAAATTGCTATATAATGTTATTCTTATCGACAATTTTTAAAAGAAATCAAGGAAACAGCAAATATAAGAAACTAGAGACTAAGTGAATACAATGAGATAATATTACACCCTGTGGGATACAATGTTTTGGTGATCACAACAAACGGACTTATTATCTTATCGCTATTAAACATCTATGGATTTTATAAACCTAACTTTCCGTTGAAAATCATAGGCAATAAAAGCAACATCTTCAAGTAAAAAAAAAAATAATAATAATAAATAGTAGAACATTGCATTGCTTAACGTGCAGTATGTTCATTGTACCAAAAAGGTCCAAGTTGTGAGGCATGCGGCGCGGCACATATTCTCTCTCCCCACCAGCCACGCCAGTTATTGTCTTATCTATCAAGTCAATTGAAGCCACGAGGCCAATGTGAACCATTCTGTCAACAAATGCTCTTATAAGAATGCGGCCATCTCGCACATTTTCAAAATTAACCAATGCAGTTTTGAAACAGTACTGATTAAGTATTCGTAATTTTTGTTGTAGATGTAAGTATATTTAAATAACTGTTGCTATTTACATAAGTAGGTATCAAATTTATATAAAATCTATTTTTTTAAAGATGAAGATAAATAATAGCATTAATTTAGGTTATACAAGTCTGTATTACAATTAACCTAGTAAACTTTGAAAAATATATAGAAATAATGTTTACCTGATGAAGTAAATTCTAAAGAGGACTACATACTATTTAATTTGTATTAAATTGTCTCTCAAATATTCAGTGCTAGTTGAAAAATAATATTTGCTTTATATTA
Source organism: Neoaliturus tenellus (assembly GCA_030545055.2). NCBI lineage: Eukaryota > Metazoa > Arthropoda > Insecta > Hemiptera > Cicadellidae > Neoaliturus > Neoaliturus tenellus. The sequence goes on along the minus strand of CM061533.1, from coordinate 146,799,899 downwards.
TATATAAACTTGATATATTGTTGACAATAATCTATTTATCTGCAATGATTGGCTAAAATCATATAAAATGACAAACCCTCATTAAATTTCTTAGTACTCATTGGGAAGGATTTGAACTCAAAATAATAAAAGTAATTGATTTTAATTATAATTGAACCTATGCCAACTTTAGTTTTTAAATGTTCTATTTTATCACCATCCACGTCATTTTTAACAAGTTCTTCAAGCAGCAATTTGAGTGAAAGCCTGAGTTTCTAATAAAAAATTATTATTTTCAGTTTTCTGTAAAAAAATTTCCTGGTTAGGTTTATACTATTTGAAAAAGAATTTGAAATGAAATTCTAATTTGAAGTTTAACAATGTAACTTAAGTGTATAAAACAACATACGCTATACGTAAAATACATGACATAATACAGGTATTCTAAAGTTGTTTACTGAGGGTACTGAGAGTGAAATGAACAAGTTTGTAATAAGTTGTATAAGTTGTAATAAGTAATAAGTTGTATTTTAACCGTAATTTATTCATAGTATTATTATCTTGATCCATTAGATATAGATCAATTACAAAATACGATGTAATTGATTGCAAAAAGTGATACATTTTACAATCCTAGCAATCTCTTTACTAACAGGAAAAATCACATTTTAACTAAGATTGTTTCAATATGTTGCGTAGTTTCGAAACGCTGTTTCCACCAAAAATGCAAACCTCGGCATCGATTGGTGACGCTGGTTTAGAGGTTATCGGTTTTGACACGGATCAGAGGGAACTGATCGCGACGAGGATTCGTTCATCGATTAGTTCCGAGGATGACCACTCAGTAGGCGGTTGCGTCGTGACACAGCAACATAAACAAGATGGTGAACGTGTCTCTGTTGTTGTTGTTGGTGGTGGTGGCTTCCGCGGCGGCCTACAGAGAGATAGAGTTCAAGAACTGCAAAACGGCAACCGGTGAGTGCATTGATTGTGAGTGATAAGTGTGTAGAAGTTACTATTAACTTTTATTCTTAGTATGGTGAATACATATATTGGCATTAGAGACTAAATATGTTAATCCTATATGATTACAAATCATACAAATACTAACACATACATACATACATACATACATACATATATACATATATACATACATATTACATACATACCTGAGTAGTGGGGTTTGGTTACTTTCAAAACGGAAGTCGTGCCAATTGCCAGCCGCTGCCGGCCAGCTGCCATCGGCCAGCTGCCAAATCAGTCGCTGCCGCCATATGCCATGCCATATAGCTTCAGGTGGGGAGAGGCTAAATCAAATGAAGGGGTGGAGAAGGGGTGAGGAGATGGTGTTAATTTTTGAAGTAGGAGTTAGTGTATAAAGGAGAGGGGATAATTGCTTCAAGGTCATATGGAGGGGGTTTTAAAAAAGACTGAACTCTAAGAGTTCAGTTTATCGGTGATCATCATACAGGTCAGTCGAAACCGACAAGGGATTGAAGAATAGCTTCTACATCATTTATTGTTGTAGAAGATACATCTGGAACTTGTACAGGGTTCTGAGGAGTTGTTGAAGTTGAATTTCTAGAAGGATTTTCCCTTGGATGAGTTGTTGATGATACTTCATGAACTTGAACATTTTCTTGGTTGGTTTCCATTATTATTGTAGTGTAAATTAGAGTGGAGATGTTGTTAGCTGAAGAGCATAGAAGATAATGAAGTAGGAATTATTGTCGGGGCCCTTATATAGGGAATGGTGGGGGTAAAATAAAAAAACTTGTTGAACACAGTCAATAGGTGTAACAAGTTCTAAGTTATTTAAGTGTAACATAGAACGTAAAATGTCGTAAATAACACTATCATCAACATTAACCTGAGAAGTTGTTGAACAGTATAATGGGTTAAAACTGTACTTCTTCCTAATTCTATTTAAATTAGTTTTACACTTTGAAATTGAAGGTTTAGAAGTACTTCGTAATATGTGTTGTGTTCGCAAAAGCTTTAATTTTAAACATTGTGCAGTCATTATAATTGATGTGTTAAGTTTAGAAGTTAAAAGAAGACTGAGATATAAAATGAAGTGCAAAAGAAATTGAAAGAGAAAGCCAGAGTAGTAATTTTATAGGTTAGAATTTACAAAGGCTATTTCATGGATAATTCTAACCTCAAACCTAGTAAGTGAAGTAGTCATAACATAAAACTAACGAGAGATGATGACCGAGCGGATGCGAGGCAATGAATGTTTGTAGCGAGATAAACTACCCACCTTTATAGAGGCAATAACTCCAGCCAGATGGCGGCAGATGGCAAGCAAATGACTGGTTGACCGACTTTCACTTGAGTAGTAAGAGAAGTAGGGTTCTGTGTCTATCCCTACTCCTTGGGGTCAATGACCGACCGGAAAGGTCAATGACCCCCCCCCCCCCCCCGAAAAAATGGAGCCCCCCCCCCCGAAAAAATGGAGCCCCCCCCCCTCCCCTACTCTTTCCCCCACTCCTTCCCCCACTCCTCCAGGTCAATGGCCGGTCACCACCGGTTGTTGACTTTATGTGGTGAAACCAGACTAAATATGGCAGCTGCCATGGATAATTCTAACCTCAAACCTGCTGCGCATGCAACGAGTTCTCCGGATCGGAATAGTGACTATGCTATTGCGCATGCGCCTAGTCCTGTATTACTCATTTTAGCGCTACTGCACATGGATAATTCTAACCTCAAACCTTGGTTTTGTGTTGTTGCGCATGCGCCGCTCCCCACTTCTTTACCTTTCTTTTATACTGCTGTGAACTGGACTGGATTGAACATTGTACTGGAGTGAAACAACTTCCCCCACTCCTTGAAAACCCGAGGAGCGATAGGAGCTATACCTTTGCTTCAGTTGCCAACAAACTTTCATAGCGAAAGGTTGTTGGCGACTCAGCAAGAAGTTTCAAATATATAGTAGGCCTATATATATTTGAACTTCTTCTACTATGTTGCGTTTTTTAATGCAATATGGTATGTGTGTGTGTGTGTGTGTTTAGTTGTAAGGTGTATTTAATTTAAGAAATAATTTGCGCATTGCGATGTTAGTTATAAGTTGGGTTTAGCATTAAGGTGTATTAATTTTTAAGAATAATGATGGTATTTAGCATTAAGGTGTATTAATTTTAAGAATAATGATGGTATTTGGTTGTGTTGAATTATTTGGTTTTTAATAATGATGTGTTGGTACTAATAATTTATGTTTGTTTTGTGCATTTGTTTTGCCTTACAGCTAGATGTTAGGGGGTAGATTAACTGTAAATTCAGAAGTTCAGTTGAACTTCATTTAAAATGGGTGGGACATCCGCAAGTCGGACTTTTTTTTGCATTTTGTTTAGGAATATGATGGGTGGGATTAGTTTGGGTGGGGTTAGAGTTGCGTTTCTGCATTAACTGTTCCAGTTTCCCTGAAATTAATGGTTACGCTTTGATGCGGACGGGAAGTTACGCTTTGATGCGGACGGCCCAGGGACCTCCCTTGCAGAACGTAACTAGTGGGTTGGGAGTGGGAACCGCTAGGCAAACAGGGTGGTGGGAACAGTATTACTGTTTCCATCACCTTGGATCATTATAAATCTTGAATGACCTTGACCCACTTTCGGAAAGGTCAATGACCCCCCCCCCGAAAAAATGGAGCCCCCCCCCCCGAAAAAATGGAGCCCCCCCCCCGAAAAAATGGAGCCCCCCCCCCCGAAAAAATGGAGCCCCCCCCCCTTCCCCTTCCCCCACTCCTTCCCCTACCTCCTTCCCCCACTCCTTCCCCTACCTCCTTCCCCCACCTCCCGGGCCAATGACCGGTCATGACCGGCTGCTAACCCCTCTCATTTGCATACCGTTATAAAAGCCGAGCCAGCCGCGGCCAGTGTTTCATTCTGATTCCAGACGTTACGCTGCGAACTTAGAGTTATAACCATGTCTTCTGTACCGACTACTACTTCTACTTCGACTTCTATTTCTACTACAGCTGTTCCTGCACCTAAGAAAACTCTTCGCCTCAAAAACCTTCCTGATTGCTACAAGAACCGACTTGCATCTGAACCTTCAACTTCTAGAGCTATTCTTCCGCCAACTAACACTTCTAGACTTCGTAGTATTTTTTCACCGCCTTCGCCTTCGCCTTCAAAGGACTCCGTACCACCATCAACTACTATGCCGCCACCACCATCAACTACTATGCCGCCACCGCAGAAGCCAGTTCATCACTATCCTAATACCCCTTCCGTTGAAACCATTGTTCATCGTCTTAGCACACCTATTATCCCACTATCACCATTGCCTCCTACCCCACCACTTAGTACACCTAAAGATCATACCTATCATAAAACTGATTCCTCTCAATCTGCTACTAAACCATCTCCTAAATCAGCTCCTAAACCAGCTCCTAAACCTACTCCTAAACCTACTCCTAAACCCGCTCCTTCAGAGCAATTTCAATTATTACAAGAAGAGCGTCGTAGGGCATTTAGCCGTCCCACTACTTGCCCTGAAATGCTTACTAGGGGAATTAAGAAAGGATCACCTTGTGGGAGGAAATGTGTAAAAAACGAAAGTTTTTGCCGTGTACATGTCGTAAAACACATTTCTGAACCACAAGTGACAGAAACCCCCACTGTTGAATACCAATCCAAAATTATTGGTGTGAAAGGAAATAGGCTTAAGAGAGGTTGTGTCTATTTTTTTGAACGTGTTATTGACAACGAACACATTTTGGCAACTTGTAACGGCTTAAGATATAATATTAAAGTGATTGAATCCTTGCGCAAAGAGAAATCAGTTTATGAGTTAGACTCTAAAGACTATCTCCTCAGACACAAACTGGATGGTATTACAAGGTGGGGGCGTAGCAAGTAAATTCACATAGCTTTTTCCAAATTATTGCTTAAAAATACTGGGGGAGAAACACAACGCGTTATAGCGTTGTGTTTCTCCCCCATTATTTTTTAACACTCTAAGTCTCGTGACCTACTTTCATGTGAGTAGTGAGTAAAGGATGGTTCTGTGTCTGTCTGCATTCCTTCGGGTCAATGACCGGACCTGAAAGGTCAATGACCCCCCCCCCCGAAAAAATGGAGCCCCCCCCCGAAAAAATGGAGCCCCCCCCCGAAAAAATGGAGCCCCCCCCCCTTTCCCCCACCACTCCTTCCCCCACCATTCTTTCCCCTACCACTCCTCTGGGTGAATGGCCGGTCATGACCGGTTGTCTACCTACATCTAACCGTTATACTAGCTACTCCAGAGTCTTCATTCCAATCCGTGAGACCACTGCTGCAACATGCCTACTCTATTAGAATTATGTTTGCGACAGATAGTTTCAAATATAGTGTTGGCGGAACTTGCATTTGAAGATGGAAACCTTCCACTAACACTACGTCAAGAAGTGTATTCTTTTTATAGGGAAAATTTTGGAGTTTTTCATTATCTTCAGTATAAATTTATGGATGGAACAAATATGTGTCCAGAATGTGGTTCGGCTGCAATAGGAAATGGATTATTGGATTTTACAATAGATGGTGGAATTTATGAATACAAATGTTACTTGTCATACAAGTTTATCATCCCAGAAGAAGAAAAATGTGATATTTGTGCAATTAATTTGTACAAGTTTACACAAGCCGATCCTGCTGAAATTAATTTGGAAAACAACATTGAACTGCCTTAAGCTCCATAGCAGTTCACCAAACCCAGCGAAATGGCCCTTTTCAGGGCCACCTAAGACTTGAATTTAGGGATGTAAGCTATTTAGCTTACATGCGACTTAGCAGAAATAAGTTCTGCTACATGGCTAGTTTGATCTATGTAGTAGTAGGCAAAGGAGGGTTCTGTGTCCGTCCCTACTCCTTAGGGTCAATGACCGGATCTGAAAGGTCAATGACCCCCCCCCGAAAAAATGGAGCCCCCCCCCGAAAAAATGGAGCCCCCCCCCCCCGAAAAAATGGAGCCCCCCCTCCCCCTTCCCCTACTCCTTCCCCCACTCCTTCCCCCACCTCCTGGGCCAATGACCGGTCATGGCCGGCTGCTAACCCCTCTCATTTGCATACCGTTATAAAAGACGCGCCGGCTATGGCTAGTGTTTCATTCTGGTTTCTTCCACCACTCTTGTTGCTTCGCCGCTCTTGTTGCTTTGTTTCTGCCAGTCTTAATATCTTTATTTTTAAAATGCTTCCTTACTTTAATGAAAATTTTAATCCTTCAGAAAATGCAGATGTTTTTCAACCACCTGAAGATGGTTTCCAACATCATGAAGAAAATGCTTTCGAAGAACATGAAGAAGATGTAATAGAAGACATGGATAATAGCAGTGAAGATGAAAGTGAAGATGACAGTGAAGATGAAATTGAAATTAATGAACAATTCAAAGTATATTTTATAGAAACACAATTTCCTTTTGATGTAGTTGAAAGATTTATTTTTGAAGCACATAGATGGCTAAATTTAGGATTCAACATTATAATTGGTTCACCTATTGTCTACAATAACAGTAACTTCTTCCTTGTAACCCAAAATGATCGAGAACAAATTCTTACTTGGCAGGACGATGTGATGAGATCATACGAACTGAACATTGGTGTTGGGTACTTTGTTGCAAGAGTGGCTTAATAACCACATTACCCTTCCCCCACCTCCACCCTATCCCTTCCCAATCCTTATTCCTTCCCCCTCCCCATATTTAAAATTTATAAAAGTGGGGCTATGAACCTTCAGGTTTCTAGTCTGTACTCGCACTTTGTGCCGTGAAGTACATCTCTTGTATTTTTTTCTCCACCTTTTAAAATATTATTTATTTCAAAAAATGCCTCCTAATGTGAATTACCATTTTAATTCTTCCGAAATTTCCGATGTTTTTGTACAACCTGAAGACATTTTAAATAATGATAGTGAGAGTGAGAGTGAAGAAGATGATGATTATAGTGTTGAACTTAGTGAAGAACGTAAAGTTATAGCAATTGATCCACAATTTCCATTTGATACAATAGAAAACTTTTTGGTTGAAGCTAATAAATGGTTAAATTTAGGATGTTATATACGAATTGACTCTTTTATATTGTATGGTGATAGTCATTCTTTCCTTGTCACACCAAATGACAGAGACCGCATGTTGCAGTGGGCACAATCTATGATGGAGTGCTATGAACAAGGTGTGGACACTGGTGGCTATTTTCTTGCACAAGTAGTGTAATAACAAAATTACTTTTCCCCCCACCCTATACCCTATCCCTTCCCAATCCTTATTCCTTCCCCCTCCCCATTTTTAAAATTGATGAAAAGGCAGGCTATGAACCTCCAAGTTTCTAGTCTGTACCCACACCTTGTAGCATCAAGATGCTTACCAGACTTGATGGTTTTATAGCCAATGATATTAATATATGGAGTTTAATAACAAACTTACGGATAAAAATTGAAGAAAAAATTATGGGAAACAATGAGCTAGGAGTTATTGTTTTTGTTTCATTAGTAGAACATTTTGAAATTTTGTATAGTATAAAAGTAACAATTAACAATATTAATGAACTATTTCCTTGGACAATATTTATTCGCAATAAAATTGAAGAGCAGAAAATTATAGTAGATGTGACAGCAATGAAATATAACCTAGATAGAGAAGAATAGATACTAACCCCCTTCCTATTCCTTTGTTTTGCAAAAATAGTGGGGGTAGGAGTATATATAAGACTAAGTAAGCGATACATAGTTTGTTATTTGAAGTAAAAGAAGTAGTAAAGAAACATGTTGTCTAGAGATACTCCATTTATTAATTATTCTCAAGTTAAAGATGTTTTTGAAAGCACAAATGAAATACAGGAAGAAAACATAGAGGAAACTTATGACGAAACTGATAATGATTCTATGATGGAAGAGGAAGAAATGGTACAGATTGAACAAGAACTATTTGAAGAAATGATAAATGATAGTGATGAAGATATAATTAAGGAAGCTATTGAAATATTTATATTGGATTCATCATTGGAATCACCCATATCACCTTTACTGTCTTCTGAATCTGAATCTGAATTGGACTAAGGTACCCCCACTATTTTGAAGAAGTAGTGGAGGGAAAATATCCCCACCACAAGTTAAAAGTTGGTGGGGGAATGTTTATAAATGTGTTAAATATTTGTGCAGGAGATCAGTCTTAAAGAGACTAGTGACCGAAGATGTTTCGTAAAATACCTTTTGATCCTTCATACTACAATCTGTTTGATATACATCGTTTTCCAGACATTGAGGAGAAATTGTACAAGAAATTTTGTTCTCTACTGGATAAACCACAAAAACTACCACCTAATACTTTTACCTACAAGCTACCTATCATGGACAAGGACGATGTAAGCAAAATACCATTGGTTCAAGTCAAATTTTTGGAAGAAAAAATTCTTGTTTGTGTCAGGGAAGTATTTCACAATGATTATTCAAAAAAATTGGCTTTCAACTTTATTCAAGAACATGCGGGATCTGAAAGAGAACAGTATCCCGAACCATATTACAAATATCTTTTCGAGAATGGAGCGAGTGTAACTGTAGAAATAACCATTACATTAGTATAACTCTCCCCACCACTGACGTCTCCCCACCATTGGCATCTCCCCACTACTGACTTAAATTTGGTGGGGGAATGTGGATAAATGTGTTGACTATCTGTGTAGAAGCTTACTCTTCGAGAAATTGTTGATCAAAATGTTTCATCATGTACCTTGTGATCCGACTTCTTCCTTCAGGGAAAAACAAAGATTAAAACGACTAGAAAAAGAAAGACAAGACCGAGAAGATATGAAGATGGAATTCAATAGACTACAATTTCAAATACCAGGAATTGAACTTGGAGCACCAAGATTGAAAACTCTCCACTGGGCTGGAAGTTATATCAAATTTTTGAAAGTACAAGTTGAAGCAAGAGATCTAAAATTGAAAAGATTAGAAATGGAAAATCGAGAATTGAAGAAATTAATATCACACATGTCTGGTAATACAACTGTTCAAGAAGGTGAAGAAGAAGGAAAAGAAATTTTAGGAATCTAAATTATCAGCACCCCTTTTAGAGAATAGGGAATAGATCACTTTGTGGTAATGTAATAACATGCCGCTTAGTGATCTATTCCCAGTTCTCGCTTAATATCCGATGACCTTGACCTACATAAAAGTGGTGGGGGTAAGAGCATATAAAGAGATAGTTATGGATATAACTTTCAGTACAAGTCTAACACTATGGACAGCTTGTTAGTTTTGTGTTTACAACAAATTATCAATAATGGGTTTCTTTACCGTTATATAATAACATCAAATAAATGTGAAATACCTCAACCAATTCGTGAAATGGTCATGAAATTTAAGAAGGACAATAGTGGATTTGGTATTTATCTTGCTTTTATTTTTGAAGATGGAACAAAAATGTGTCATGATTGTGGAAAAGCATCTGTTTTAGACTTTGAACAATTTGAAGATGATGGAGGTAAATTAGTTCACCTTGTAAAAGGCCAAGTGATGAAATTTGAAACAGTCAAGAAAAAATGTAACATTTGTGCACAAAACTTGTTTGAATTTATTAAGTATAGTGCATTAAAATCATGATATCCCTTCTACATATGAAGAAGGTGGGGAAGAAAAAGAGTGGGGATTATAAAGTGGTGGGAGAACTTGTATAAATGTAGGCTGTTTGAAGAGACTTTTAATATTGTTGCAGCATTTGTTGAAACAACATGCAGTTCGAAATTTGCCATTTTAAAATTAAATATGAAGATTGGAGCTCTGTTGCAGGATTTGTCAAGTCTAAAGAAGAAAATCAAAAGTTGCTAAATGTACATTGCTATATTCACAATGAAGAAAGTCATGACAAAATAATGGCATATTTAAACACACCTAATGTAACATCAGAAAGCTCTGCATTTATAAAATATTTAAAAGAAGAAGATTTGGATGTGACCCTAGAAGTTTGGTATCTAATTTAAATTATTGTGGTGGGGGAAATGTAGAAGTTATTGGTGGGGGAAATGAGATAAAACCAGCAAAATTGTAGAACAGAATTCACTCTATACAACGATGGAGCATCCTTCCACAACACCTGTATTGGCATCTGTGGATTGGCATCAAAATTATCAACCAAATACTTCAAGTTCAAATTGTTATGAAAATCATCAGCCTAGCACTTCAAATTCAAATTGGTATGAAAATCAGCTGCCTAGTAGTTCAAGTTCAATTTGGTATGAAAATCAGCAACCGGCCACTTCAAGTATAAATTGTTATGGAAATCAGCAAACTATTACTTCAACACAAAATTTCTATGAAAATCAACAGCCGACAACATCAACTAATTTTTGTACATCAGTATTTAAAGTATCAAAACCCCATTTGGATTGTAATAAGTTAATATCAGCTCAATCAGGAAGAATCAGGAAAAACACATACATGAGAGAAAGGTGCAAGAAAGAAAGGATAGAATTTACAAAATTACAGTTAACAGTTCCCTCTATTAAAGTGGGATGTACTAGAATACAAACTTTGCAAGCAACCAATGCATATTTGTTGGAATTGTTAGAAAAAATTGAAAAGTTGGAGAAGAAGAATGAACATTGTAAGAAGTAAACACTCATTCCCCCCAAGAAAAACAAAAAAAAAAATAATAAAATAGTAAAATGAAAAAAAAGTAGATGTAGAATAGAGAGCGAGGAATAGATCACTTTGTGGTAATGGACTAACATGCCACTTAGTGCTCTATTCCTCGTTCTCGCGTTATATTGGATGACCTTGACCTACATTAGTAGGGTGGGGGAAATTGAAAATGGTGGGGGAAAGTGTATAAAGGAGAAGCCTACTGTAGAGGAATCACTCTGAAAGTAAACTTGTCAGAAGTATGGACTTGACCACAAGCAAAGGAGAAGATAGAAAACAAAGATTTCGAGAAATGGCTAAAGTAAGAGAGTCAAGAATAAGGTTGAGATTTTACAAACTACAGAGATTGATTCCTGGTTAGGAATTAAATAGGAGTTAGGAGAAATAAGATCAAGAACGGTAGACATGGCGGCTGATTACATCAGTTACTTACAATCGGAATTAATGATAAAGGAAGCAAGAATAGAAGAGCTGGAGCACAAGATAAAACAACATATTGAAACATCGAACAATGAACCTATAAATTGTGTAATAAAAGAAGAAGATGTAAAAGACTTAAATTAAACAAAAAAAATGAATTTGGACTTTGGTTATTGATTGGACACTTCTTAGAGAATGGGGAATAGATCACTTTGTAGTAATGAATCATCATGCTGCTTAGTGATCTATTCCCAGTTCTCGCTTAATCAAAAATGACCTTGACATACTTAGCAAAATATCATATAAGCCGGATCAAAAACAGTTATTCCTCATTTACTGGAAATGGCTCCTGTAGACAACACCGATTATCCAAGGAAATCTATGATTGAAATATTGTATAAAATTCAATTAGAGGATTTAAATATGGAAGAAGATGAAAATAATAGCGAAACTTCAGAAGTAGAAACTATAAATGATATGGATGTGGATGTAACAACATCAGAAGAAGAAAATGCCAATGATGTGGAGAATGAAAATTTGGATATGGATGTAGTAATATCAGAGTCTTCGTCATCATTTGAATATGAAGAAATACATATTGAAACTCCAATTCATATAGAGAATATTAATGAAGAATCTGTTAGTAGAAGATTAATATTTTGTCCAAGACGTTTGTTTTCTTCTGAAAGTGAAGAAGAAGAAGATGAAATAGTAGTGGGGGAACTATTATAAAAGAAGGAAAGGGAGAGCTCATTTCATTTATTGGCGAAATTTTGAAGAGTGAACACCACCAAACATGTATCATTGCGATAAATGTTTGGAATCGTTTAATGATGATATTCTGTTAGAAATACATAAGGAACTAATTCACAACAACATAGAAGAACAAGAAGAACAAGAAGAACAAAATGAAATAACAGCAAGACCTACAACAACTTTACCAAATTTACAAGTATCAGCTTTACCTGGAAAGGTAGTAATGCATCATAAGATTCCAAATGAAGATTTAAACTTAGAAGAATTTATTAGAGAAGCAAAACCAATCATCAGTAGAACTTTAAAAGAAGAATTAAAAAGATTGAATTTTCTCAAATTTGGATTACTACTAGAAGCTATGTTTATAAATGTACAAGAAGAATTATCACCAAGAGGATTTATAACTAAAAATCAAACTATCATAGGAAGTTCAGACATTGATTCAATAGTTGAAAAATGTATAGAAGAAATATTAACTAAAATTCAGGAACATGAAGGACGAGGATCAGGGTGGAGTCTTATAAGTATTGAAGGATTAAATATAAGAGTTCATAAACATGGATATGGACTAATGGGATCTAGTTATATTCGTTTACCAAAAATAATTGAAGATACAAGATCATGTGTTAATGTGAAAAATCAAGATAACGAATGTTTTAGATATGCGATGACATGTAAATTTGTACCAAATCATTGTAATGAACCAAACCAGCACTATGAAAATCAAAGATATAGATATAACTTTCAAGGAATTAGTTATCCTGTATCACTAAAAGATATATCAAAATTTGAGAAGAAAAATCCCGGCACATCTATTAATGTTTTTGGATTAGATAGTTCAAATAAAGTTTATCCTTTACGTATTGCTAAAGAAGAACTAGCAGATCATACAGATTTACTACTACTAACACAAGGAGATGTATCTCATTATGTGTATATAAAGAAATTTGACTCTCTTGTTAATAAACAACTTTCAAAAAATCGAAACAAAAAGCTGATCTGCAAAAGATGTTTTAATTTCCAACGAGAAGGAAGACAAGGAATGGAATGGTTACAAGAGCACAAAAGATTATGTAACAATAATTATGAAGCAAAAATTATTTTACCTTCAGAAAGCAGAGCATTTATTACATTTCAAAAAGTTCATCATCAATATCGTATCCCTATAGTTGTATATGCTGATTTTGAATCAACACTAATTCCTATAGAAGATGAAAATTGTGAAGCTAGAAAAAGTGTCAAATATCAAATGCATAAACCAAATAGTTTTTGTTTAATGGTTAAATCAACATTATCAGAAGAACATTTAAACCAATATGGATTAACTTCAGAACCTCTAGTATATCGTGGTGAAAATGTGGAAACAATATTTCTTGACCATTTATATTTAATAGCTGAAAATGTACAAAGATTATATACAAATATCATACCAATGAAACCGATGGAGGAAGAAGAGGAAATTCAACATGAAAATTCAACTCATTGTTTCTTATGTAAAAATGAATTTACCATTGACAATTATAAAGTTAAAGATCATGACCACCTTACAGGTTATTACAGGGGTGCTGCTTGTAATAAATGTAATTTGAGCTATCGTTTACCACTATTTATTCCTGTGGTTCTCCATAACCTCAGTGGGTATGATGCTCATTTTATAATACCTGAATTAGGAAGAGACGATGGTTCGATAGATGTATTGGCTGAAACTTCAGAAAAATTTATAAGTTTCTCTAAAACAGTTGGAAATGTCAAATTAAGATTTTTAGACTCCTACCGATTTATGCCGTCGAGTTTGTCTAAACTTTCTGAAAATTTAAGGAAACAAGATTTTATTGAAACAAAAAAGATTGTAAGTAACGACAAACTGGATCTCGTACTTCGGAAAGGTGTTTTCCCATATGATTATATAGACAGTTTAGTAAAGTTTAATGAAACATCACTTCCGCCAAAAGAAGAATTTAAAAGTAAACTATACGACATGGACATATCTCAAGAGGATTATGATCATGCATGTAAAGTATGGAATGAATTAGGATTTACAACATTGGGAGAATATTCAGATTTTTATGTTAAATTAGATGTAACTTTATTATGTGATATAATGGAAGAATTTAGAAATACATGTTTTGCAGCATATGGATTGGACCCTCTTCATTCATACACTTCACCTGGACTAGCATGGCAAGCCATGTTGAAAGAAACAAATTGTAAATTACAACTTCTTACTGATATAGATATGGTTTTAATGTTAGAATCAGGAGTTCGAGGGGGATTGACACAAAGTGTAACCAGACATGTTAAGGCTAATAATAAGTATCTGCCCGATTATGATGCATCAAAACCAACAACATTTCTAGGTTATTTCGATGCAAATAACTTATACGGATGGGCAATGTCAAATCCCCTTCCATATGATAATTTTAAATGGATAGATCCAGAATCAATTGGAAACATAATGGATATACCAAAGCACGGTGAAACTGGTTACATTTTTGACGTCGATTTTGAATATCCTGAACATCTTCATGATCATCATTACGATTTACCACTTCTTCCAAAGACTGAAATTTCCCCTACTGGAAGATGGCCAAAATTATTAATGACTTTAAACAATAAGTCTAGGTATGTTGGACATTATTGGATGATACAACAGGCTTTAGACTTGGGATTAAAAATTACAAAAATTAATCGAATACTACAATTCTCTCAATCTTGTTGGCTGAAACCGTACATCGACAACAACACAAGAAGAAGAGCTGCTGCTACATCAAGTTTTCAAAAAGATTTTTTCAAACTGATGAACAATGCAATATTTGGCAAGACTTTAGAAAACAAAAGGAAACATAAGAATATCAAATTAGTAACTGATCCAGTAAAATTACAGAAACTAGTGCAACAACCAAACTTTGGTTCATCGGTAATTATAAATGAAAATCTTGTCGTCATTTCTATGAACAAAAAATCAGTTGTATTGGATCGTCCTTTATATCTTGGAATGTCAATATTGGATATTTCTAAAACACACATGTACGAGTTTCATTATAAGAAGATGGTTAATTATTATGGAAGAGATAACATTGGTATTGTATATATGGATACGGATGCACTTATTTACTGGATTAAAACAAATGACATGTATGAGGATTTACGGACCTTTGTATATAAAGATGATTTTGATTTTTCCGATTATCCTAAGGACCATCCAAATTACGACTATGACAAAAACAAAAAAGTATTGGGAAAATTTAAAGATGAAACAAATGGTGTGCCGATGATGGAAATTGTAGCATTAATGTCTAAACTCTATTCATTTCAACTGTACATAAATGAAAGGAATGAATATCAAGTCACAAAAAAAGCTAAAGGAATAAAGACATCTTTCCTAAAGAAGAACGTACAGTTTCAACATTATAAAAGATGTTTGTTTGAAAATGTTGAAACAACTGCAACATTTAACACTATTAGAAGTTATAACCACCAACTTTTTAGTGTCAAACAAACAAAGTGGGCATTAAGCTACAAAGATGACAAGCGACATATTTTAGAAGATAAAATTAATACTCTACCATTTGGCCACTATTCCTTAAACCCTATCGACCAGTAAACCTATTCTTCGTCCTTTACCTTCTTCCTTTTTCCTTTCCGTAAAAAAGAGGGGACATGGCAAGCTCAATGCCATGTTCCCTCTTTTTTACACTAATATTAAATGACCTTGACCTATATTTCAACTATATATAAGAGAATAAACCATTGTATGGATCAGTATTTCTACAAACAGTGTGCAAGCAACACTTTAAGATGGAAAGTGTAAAGGATAAGATTGTAAATGAACTACATAAACCAGCAAGAAGAAGATTTCCAAGAAGAAGTACAATCATTAAAGGAATGAATGATCTTTACCAAGCTGATCTTATTGAAATGATACCACACAGTAAATTAAACAAAGGATTTAAATATATTTTAACAATTATAGACTGTTTTACTAAAATAGCTGATGCTTTACCCTTGAAGGACAAGACTGGTAAAAGTGTTACCAAAGCTATGGAGACAACAATACAAAGAAATAAATTTAAAATTAAACATTTACAAACGGATGATGGAAAAGAATATTTTAATAAAGATTTTGGAGCTTTGATGAAAAAATATAAAATAAATCATTATTCTACAAATTCTGAAGTTAAAGCTTCAATAATTGAAAGATTTAATAGAACATTAAAAGGAGCTATGTATAAACAATTTTCAAAACGAGGATCATATGTGTGGTATGACATATTACCACAACTTATAAAAGAGTATAACAACAAATATCATCGCACCATTGGAATGAAACCTATCCAAGTAAACAGTGCTAATGCTAAAATTGTATTACAACGCATCAAAAATAATACAACACCAAAAATAGAAAAGTTACAACCAAAAAAGTTTAAGGTTAATGATAAAGTTCGTATAAGCAAATACAAAGGTGTATTTAGTAAAAGATATCTGCCAAATTGGACTAATGAAGTATTTACAATTTATAAAGTGCAACCAACTATACCTGAAACTTACATTTTAAAGGATAATAAGGGTGAATTACTTCAAGGTGGATTCTATGGACATGAGTTGTTAAAATCAACAGTTGGTGATGTATATCTTGTTGAAAAGGTTTTACAAAGGAAAAAGGATATGGTTAAAGTTAGGTGGTTAGGATTTGATAAAAGTGAAGACTCTTGGATTCCTTCAAAAGACTTGGTATAGTTATTAAATAGCTCATTATGTGTTTAACCTTTAAACAAGATGGAGATTGTACAACAAAAAGATCGATTTAATATTAATAATATTGATGAATTGACAGTTGACAATAATAAGTTAAATCATGGTAAACATGGTGAATTACTACCAAATACTATAAGATGTTTAATAACTGGTCCTTCAAATTGTGGAAAAACTAATGTTGTCTTTAACCTTATAACTAATCCTAAAGGTTTACGCTTTAACAATATATATATTTTTTCAAAATCATTGCAACAACCAAAATATCAATTATTAGATAAAATACTTGCAAGTGTACCTGAAGTGAATTTCTACAAGTTTAATGCTAGTGAAACAATAATGCAACCAGGTGAAGCAAAACCATTTTCCATTTTTATATTTGACGATGTTTCTTGTGAAAATCATGATACTATAAGAAATTATTTTGCTATGGGAAGACATAATAATATTGATAGCATTTATATTGGTCAAACATACAGTAAAATTCCAAAACAACTTATAAGAGACAATGCAAATATGTTAATCATCTTTAAGCAAGATGAGACAAATTTAAAGCATATATATAATGATCATGTTAATGCTGATATGCCATTTGATAAATTTAAAGAAATGTGTGGTAAAGCATGGAATGAAAAATATGGATTTCTCGTTATTATGAAAGAAGAAGATATTAAAAATGGTAGATATCGTATAGGATTGGATAAATTTGTATTAATACGTTGAACTACCTATGCTACATCTAGTAACACTTTGAACTTCACAGTGTAAACATGGTGAATCAAGAAAAACTATTAAAAGAAATAAAATCACTCAGTGATTCTATTAGGATAAAGAATCGTGCATTAAGGATGGGTTTAAGTGAAAGAGAAGAATTTTTAGAGAATACATTTAAACCTATCACGGAACCTTTAAAACAGATATCAGAAACTATTGGTAAACCTCGTTATGAAGGAGATGTTTTACTACCAGTTTCTAAACAAGAAGTACAAGCATTAAAAAAAGATGATGATGATGATGATTCATATACAAGTGCTAGTGAACAAGAAGAAACAAAAAATGAAGAAGAATCAATTGTTGAAAAGGAAGAACAGCCAATACCTGAAGCAGAACAATCTATTCCAAATTTAACTCAATTGAGTAGTGATATATTACAACATGGACCTCTTGGACGAAAATATATAATGAAAATGCTACATGACATGAAATCAAATCCAAATTTAAGTAAATCACATGTATATGGAGCAAGAATTGATGGAAATGAATTGAAAATTGGTAACTCTAAGCTTGAAGTAACTCAAGACGATTATATCATTATTGGTGACCATAGATATAAAGGAACAAAAGGATTATATGAATTAATTTTTAAAAATATACCAATAAAATATTCAGCAAAAGATTTAAATACTTTTAAAGAAATTTTACAAAATACTAACGCTCATAAAAGAAACTACTCAAAGGATGGAATGATTAATCGTTCACGTGCAACAAAATATAGTATTGTTATAAAAAAATTGTTTCCTCCACGAAAATTACCAACATTACGTACCACACCGGCTGTGAGACAACCTTTAAAAAGAAAATCTTTATCACTTATGGATTTATCACTTCTTGAACAACATGGTAAAAAGAGTAAAGGAGATACTTCAACATCTGGTAAAGGATTAATGAAAAATCTATACAATACAAATGTTATCTATTACAACGACATCAATAAATTAGTTGACAGAATGAGACTATTGCATGAAGCTATGGAAGCCGGTCATACTGGTTTAAATAATGAATGGGTGGCTCTAGTTGATGAACTTAAAAATCGTGGTATAATTGTATAATTGTCCGCAAATATAAAGAAGTTACAAGTATAAGATGTATCAGTTCTAACATGAGCGTCGACAAGTTCGGACGCTACTCCGCATTAGGAGTGCAAGTTGGAGAAGACAGAAAAAGAAGCGGATTACCGCAAACACCTGAAGGTGACTATAACATAAGTAATAAACGTTTAAAATTAGTTAAAGATCCAGAAGAAGATACTGATGGAGCAAATTTAAAGACAGTAAAAGAAGCTACTTCAACATCATTGAAATTACATAAGAATACTTATGATGTTGAATCACATAGATTAATTAATGTTGGTAAACCAACTGAAGGTTCTGATGCAATTACTAAAGAGTACTTATCATCTGAACTTTCAAATACTTTAAAATTGCAATGGGGTAACAACTTAAAAGATGGACAAACATATGATGCTGGAAATTATAGAATAACCAACGTGGGAAATCCCAAAAATGATAAAGATTCAGTTAATAAAGAATATTTACATTCTATAATACCAGAAAAAACTGAACATGGATATTCTTTTTATAAATTTATTATAAATGACATTGGATACCCAAAGGAAGACGGTGATGCTGTAAACCTAAAATACATCAAGGACAACTGTATTTTACAAGATGTTAATGAAATCGATTGTCATGGTAAAACATTGACAAATGTAAAGTTTGGTTCTCAACCAAAAGATGCTGTTACTATAGAACAATTATCTAAAGAATTAAAAAAGGAAACATCCAATTTTGTAAAACATGAAGATGCCGTGTTAAAGCGGGGAGATAAATTTATACATGGAAATGAAAAGTTTAATTTAATGCAAGGAAATAATGATGAATGGGATGCAGGACGTAAAACAATAACAAATGGAAGATTTGGTATAAAAGATACAGATGTACCTCTAATGGTGCAAACATTAATTGCTACTGGTGGTACATTAGGTACATACAATGGTCGTAATAGAAGAATAAAAGATATTTATCCTGGTTACGAAGCAAATGATTGTGTTACAATGAAACAAACAATAACTTGGGATAAACACTTTGGGACCAAATATGATGCAAAGATGAAGAAAATAATTAATATTTTACCAGGCGAAGATTCAAATGATGCTGCTACTATTGGACAAGTCATAAAAACATCAAAAAGTGATTCAACAGCTTACACATGTAATGATAAACGTATTATGCAATTACATGATCCTCAACATCCAAAAGATGCTGTAAATTTAGATTGTTTAATAAGAATAGTGGGCAATTTACTTATTGATACCCATAATCATATAGCTAGTACAACGAGTCATGTGATAATTCAACCCGATGAACGGGAAGCTTGGATTAAAAATAGAATTATAAATCAATATATAATTAATTTGAATAACTAAGTGTTTAAATATAAAAAATTATACATAACTTATTCATTTATGTAATGTATCTTGTGGAGTAAACACACCAGTTTATATAAGACTACATAATGAAGGCCGTATCACTCAGTCATCATCAAGACAGCAACAAGAGAGGACGTGGTATAACTTCAACTGCGTTATCCCTGCTTAGACGGATACCTATTGGTGCTGTTGTAAATCGAGCAATAGACGCTTTACCATACGAATTACATATTCCTGGAGGTTATCAATATTGTGGACCTGGAACTAAGTTGGCAAAACGTTTAGCAAGAGGAGATCCTGGAATTAATAAATTAGATCAAGCTTGCAAACAACACGATATAGCATATTCAAAGTTTAAAGATTCAACAAATAGATCAATAGCAGATAAAATTCTAGCAGAAAAAGCTTGGCAAAGAGTAAAATCAAGTGACGCAAGTATTGCAGAAAAAGCAGCGGCTTGGGCAGTAACAACAGCCATGAAGACAAAAGCTAAGTTTGGTGGTGGAAGACGACGTCGCAGAGGAAGACCTGCAAAAAATAGAGCTCCCAAAAAAGGTGGAAATATTAGAAAGAGACGTCGTAGAACTCGTAAAGCAAAAGTAAAAAAGGCTTCTGTTTGGTCAATGGTAAAAAACGGAGCAGGTTTATACCTAAGACCGTACCGTGTGTACTAAATAAAAAAAATCAATTGATAATTCCAAATAAAGCCTTAACTAATCATCAGTTAAATGATTATGTAAAATGTTTGAAAATACCATTCTTTCGAGGAGTTTTTATGAAAGATGCATTACCAACTAAAATATGGAAAAATGAAACTGGAATAGTAAATTTGGATTCCACCTATGGTCCAGGCACTCATTGGGTATGCTATAAAAAGCTCGGACAAACCGTTTACTACTTTGACAGTTTTGGCAATCTACCACCGCCTAAAGAACTTCAACATTATTTTCAAAACTCCAAAAACATTTTTTACAATTACAAAAGAGAACAACCTAACAATACTGAAATATGTGGACATTTATGTTTGGAGTTTCTAGCGAAAAGTGTCAGTCACCTTTAAGATGTCATCGTATACAGTGTCACTGAGTGGAAATTCATCCACATTAAAAAGTACTCTATTCCCAGCATTGCGTTTATCCAAGGAAAGATTATGGGAAGCAGCATTACTTGATTTGACTACCTACAATTCAATTCCTAATGTTACAGAAGGAAAAAACAATTTACTACATTATTATGAAACTAAGGATGCTGCAGGAAAATACTCAGAATTGAAAATAATTACATTTCCTACTGGAGCTTATGAAATTGATGATATAAACCAATTACTACAGAAAAAACTCGGAGAAGAAAATATCACCGTTAAAGGAAACAATAATACTTTAAAAGCAGAAATAACTTCAAAATATTATATCGATGTCGGAATGAAAAACTCTATTGGCAGTTTACTTGGATTTACAGATACAAAAAAGAAAATCTTAACTCCTGAAACTACTCATTCAGGTAATACAACTGTTACAATATTAAAAGTAAATAGTATTGATGTAACATGTAATATTATACATGGATCATATAGAGAAGGAGTAAATCAGCATATTTTACATACATTTTATCCAACAGTTGCTCCAGGTTTTAAAATTGTTGAGAAGCCACAAAACTTGATATACCTACCGTTAAACACCAGTTTCATTTCAGACATCGTACTGAACATATTGGATCAAGACGGTCATAGTGTTGACTTTAGAGGAGAAACAATTACTATACGAATACACATCAGAGCGGCGACATAAAAATCAACATGGGATTATCATTTAAACCACAACGGAAGAGTCGGGAGCTCAGTAGCTCCTCGACATTGGAAGAGTTAACATCAGACAACATTCGTTTTCTACAAAAGATTGGATTGAAACTTAACAACGATGGATATCCTGGATATATCTCAAGGACCGACATTCGACGAAACACTATGGGAGAAGGAATATCACACACACAACCCTTACACTTCATCAAAATTAAACAATAATGATGAAATAAGAATTCCCATTCAACAACAAGATATTTACACATTACCATGTGAAAGTTATTTGTACATCGAAGGAAGGGTATTAAAATTGGATGGAAAAACTGCTTCAACAGTTCCTTTTATAAATAACCCAATGGCATATCTTTTTGATGAAATAAGATATGAGATATCAGGGGTGACAGTTGATTCAACAAAAAAGGTTGGTATAACAACTACATTAAAAGGATTAACATCATTAACACCACATGAGAAGAATTCAATAGTCACTGCCGGATGGGTTGCTCCTGATAAAGACACTATAACACCTGCTTCCAACGGTCATTTTGATTTTCATGTACCTTTACGATTGCTTTTAGGATTTGCTGAAGATTACAAAAGGGTTATAATAAATGTTAAACAAGAATTAGTATTACTCAGATCTTCAACTAATAAGGACTTAATACTTGCAGACCCTGCAACTACGGAAGATAAACTGGAATGGCAACTACAATTGGATAAAGTTGTTTGGAGAGTACCTCATGTAAGATTGGCTGATGAACATAGAATCGTATTGTTAAGAAAGTTAAAATCTGACCGTGACATTGTAATGCCATTCCGAAGTTGGGAATTTCATGAATACCCTACATTACCTCAAACAGAACGACAAACATGGACCGTCAAAACATCAACTTACTTGGAACGTGCAAGGTACATAATACTCGGTTTTCAAACTAAGCGAAAAGATGTTATTACTGCAAATGCTGGTCAATTTGATCACTGTAAAATAAAGAATTGTAAAGTTTTCTTAAACTCTCAATTCTTTCCATATGACAATTTAAATGTCATGTTTAGCAAAAAACGTTTTTCCATTTTATATGATATGTATGCAAGATTTCAATCATCATATTATGGAAAGACTAATACACCACTATTATCACCTGATCAGTATTATTCCAAAGCTCCAATAATTGTAATCGATTGTTCAAAACAAAATGAATCAGTAAAATCATCAAGTGTGGATATAAAAATTGAAATGGAATTTGAAGAACCAGTAGCGGATGGAACTTCGGCATACTGTCTAATTCTACATGATAAAATAGTTACTTACACACCACTGACCGGAATAGTGAAGAATGTACTTTAAAAATAATTAGTACAACTACTGCAAAATATTGAGGTTAGAATTATCTTCCTCAATTTTTAAGGTTAGAATTTTGTTTATAAAACACAAGTTGAAAATAAACAATTATGTAATTGTATAAATTTCAAAAATTTTACAAAAAATATAAAAGCAGGAAATTAACTAGTAGAAACTTCATTCTATCTTCAACCGTCGTTTGGGAAACATCGTTCGCAAGATGAATTCTACTAACGGAGAAGAAAATACACCTCTAATGGATGAAAATAGTTCTGATATAGAAAAGCAAGTTGAACAAGAAATGGATGAATTCCTCAAGTTTAACAAACATAAGAAGAAAGAAGAAGAAGGAGAAGATGAAAAAGAAGTAAAAAGAAAAAAGGTTGAAGTTAACATTACAACAAATATTTTAACAGAAGTATTTCTTCGAATTTTCTACCCTATTTCTTCATGCATGACAAAAAGTATATCTGTTGGAATTGTAAAATCATTGGATTATTCACCAATTGTTATGTTAAATCAAGGAAGTAAAATGGTTATCTTTACTGAAACTTCTTGGGATTCTCTAATGAAACATTTACATCTTTTGGAATGTTATTTAACTAACAACACATTTGGAAAAAGAACAAGATTAAGTTTATTAGAATCAAATATTGAAGTTGATATAATCAAACATCGTGGGGGACAAGTTGTTCGCTTCAAAGATTTAACTAGACATGATGTAAAATTACATTTCACTAAAGAAGAATTTTACACTTTAAGTTGTACTACCGGTCCTGTCACTAGATACTTAAAACAACTAGTATTTTCAAGTACAATAATTAAAGATTATCTAATCGATACATTGGACAGACAACCATTCATTCCAATTTTATATGGTCCTGTGGATACTTCAATTTTTAATCGAATACCTCAAGAAGTGGATATGTGGAGACAATTAAACAACTATCACACCAATTTTAATATAAACGAAGAAGCGCAAGAAATAAAAGAAGAACAATCGTGTTTGTAATAACAGTCAGTTGTGGATGAGACTTCATCATGAACAAACGGGTTTCGTTTTCTACTGCATCACAGTTAATGGAAGTTAAAAGAGGTATAATTGAATTTCAAGCTTTTCGAGGGAATGATGGAAATTTCATTATTAAAGAATTAGTAATTTTTGATATGAACACATCTGTAATTTATCATTACTTGTTCAAACCTCCATTTCCATTCAATAAACTAACAACTAAAGCGAAAGTTACAAACAAATGGTTAAACAAACATTTTCATAACTTAAAATGGGATGAAGGTTTTATTCATTATAACATGATGCCGCATATTATGAATCATTATTGTAAAGAGTTTAAAACTATCTACACAAGAGGATTGGAAAAAGCAAATTGGATACAATCATTTACAAGCAATGAAGTGATAAATGCAATAATAGATAGAGATTTCCAATGCTACTTTAATGAACTTTGTATTTCATCAAAAAGTTTTAAACATCGAAGGTCACAGTGTGCTTTGAAGAATGCCTACCGCTTGAATAATTTCCTTCAACAAAGTGGTGGGGGTACCATCAGTGGTGGGGGTAGTGTCAGTGGTGGGGGTATTCTCGATAATAAAAGTGAGAGCGCTACCATGACACAGCATGAGTATTACTCGAACCTCCGAAGAGACAACATCTCCAACGGATATTCTTATTAACAAGAAGATTAGCATCAGCAAAAACATTAAGATGGCATCAAACAACTTACTTCAAAATTTAGTTGAACAATTCAACGCTCATTCAAAATCAACAATCCTACCTACAAAAAAATGTTCCGAGCTGAAAGAAGAAAAACACTACATCATTCATACAATAAAGAAGATGGAAACTTCAGTAGGTGATGCTATAAATTGCACATTAAGCGAGGCACCTTATACAATTGGTGATGAAGCAAAATTTCAAATCTTCCTACCAAAGCGCTTCGTACAACTACTACAAAATGAAGATCTTCGTATAATTCAACCCGGCGCACTCTATTTGGTATCACATGGACCAAGTGGAAACAATTCTACTGAACTTACAATTCATGTAACACCTACTACTGATTAGTTTGTACATAAGATTGTAAATATTTCTTTGTATTTGTTTCTCAATAAATATGATATAAACCTAAAAAAAAAAAAAAAAATAAAAAAAGCAACATATTGTAATGTTTTTGTACATTACAATATGTTGCTTTTTTTAAAAATTCCATGGGATGACCTTGACCCAATTTTGTGTGATAATAAAAGTGAAAATCAACTTGTTAAATTCATCAGTCTACGACTACCTTTCGTACCGTACACATCTCACTCTCTATCACTAAATACAAAACTTCAACATGTCCCTAAAGGTTAAGTGTGCATCTTATGATACCAACACCATAACTACTTTTGAACAACTTGAAGATTTAACTAACGAAATGCGAGTTTTACTTACCGGTGGTTATCACTTAACTGTTGATGTTAGTGCTACTAATACAAGGATGTTCACTAAAACAAAATATTGCGATGATGAAATATTTTTTTCTACACAACCTACAACTTCTTCATCGCCAGCTGGTCAACATAACGTCAAGTTCCAGAAGTATTACCAATGTTGAATAACTTTTAATAAATAAAATTACAACTAAGGAATCACGTGATCAATATCAAGTTCATAAAAAGGATGTAACAGTTTGATAAATAATCATTCGCTTCTCAGCTCTCGCCACAACAAGATCTATTCTACAAAATGTTATACAGAATGATGATTGAACTTGATGGGAAAATCTATGGAAAGGATTATAACACTGTTGAACAAATGACTCAAGATTTAGATGTATTAACTAAAGAAGGATATCAAGCTAAATTAATTTTAAAATTTCCTGAAGTACATCCACTATCAACAGAAGAACTTATTGCTATGGCTAAGGCGGAGAGAAAAAAAAAGTCTGAAGAAAACAAACAGAAACAAACTTCCTAAATTTCAATAATCCTTACACTTGTAAGGTATAATTTTTTAAAACTCCATTTGAATGACCTTGAAATTACCCCTACCACTTTTCATAGTACATAAAACTCGCTATTCATCACTATACAATCTTATTCTTTCACTAGACTCCGCAGCGTCAACATGGAAGAGCAAAAATACAAGTACAAACCTCGTTACTGTTGTGAACAACAGTGTACAGATTTAGGACCAATGATGGTGGATGGGTTAGCTTGTACTAAATGTGAATTCTTCGGATCTTGTTATTGCAAATGTAAAACAAAACAACTACCGCCACCGGAATTGCGAACTTTCAAATTTTACAAATCAAGATATTTTCATACATGTTGTCCTCAAAGATGTTTCAAATTTCACCCTCTAGATCTTGCTCATTGTCAACGCACCAAGTCTCATCAAGATGATTTTTGTACACATATGATAAAAAGATGTAAATACAGATCAGATTGGTATTCCGATCCTGTAGAACCATCAAATGTATAATTTCAGTTTTACACTCTTTTTTAAAACTTCAATTGGATGACCTTGAGATTTCCCCCACCATTAGTTCTAATTTTTATATAATATTAAATCATTCCACTTCCAACACTCTAACTAACAACATGGAAGGAAAATTTATCAAGTTTGAACATATAATAACTGACAGGGAGGAGATGGAAGAATTGTTTCAAAACTTACTTTCTGTCATTGACGAATATCCTATAAGATGGTTCAGAATTGTAGTTCAATATTTAAATCCTGGCGAATTGTTTTCTTCATCGAGTGAAGAAGATGAAACAACTACTTCGGTTCAAATAATAGAATTAAAAGACGAAGAAGAAGAACTAAACGTTTTATTCAATCATAAGCTCAAGGTCCCCTATATAGAAGCCCCCTCCCTAGACAGCCCCCCTCCCTAGACGCCTGCTCAAGGTCACCATTATATAAGCCCCCTCCCTAGGCGCTTATCCTCATTCGATTGCCAACTTTCTAACCATGAACACCTCTCCATCGGCACGAATGAATGCTAGTTTTGAAATAAACTCAAAAGATGATTTACAAGAAATATTTAATGCTTTAAATGAAATTATAGATAAATTTAACGCTATTACAATGAATTTGGAAATAACTTACGCTTGTCCTATTTGTAATAAGGTTGAAAGTTCTGATGAAGACAGTTTACTAAATACTACTCCTCTTACCCCTCTACAGTCGGACACAACTTCTGAGGCAAATGATGAGCAGCATCTTTCCCCCACCGCTTCTATGTAACAACGCTCTTTCCCCCCACCACTTCTTTATTTAACCGACATTTCCCTCTTTTAACTCTCATTCCATCCTCGCCTCTTCAACTATCAACATCGCTTCTTTCAAAATTTCAAAAAAAAAAAAAAACACAAACATGATGGATATGATGGATGAAGTTCCATTTGTAACAAGGATGGAAGAGGATAAATTGAAATTGGAAATCAAACGATTGGAAATGGAACGGGAAAACCAACTCGAGATGTTACGTTTGTTCAAACTTTTTAAATACATCATCTGGGGACTCTGCGTTTACCTTCTCATCGTCGTCGGTGTTTGTGTTTACAACTCTGTAGTTCATAACAAAACTTCAACCTGTTTAAACACTGCTGTCACACATTGATTGTATGTTTTTCACAAATAAAATTCACAAACCTAATTCTATACCTATCCCGCTATCGCCGGAGTTAGTTCCACTCTACGAACTATTACTCCGGTGGTAGCGGGATAGGGTTTTTTAAAACTTACTCTGGATGACCTTGACATACTTTCCATAACCCAATTGTCAAGTTGAATTTCAAATTTCAAATAACATCTCCTCCCCCACCGGAAGCTATATGGCATGGCATATTGCGGCAGCGACTGATTTGGCAGCTGGCCGATGGCAGCTGGCCGGCAGCGGCTGGCAATTGGCACGACTTCCGTTTTGAAAGTAACCAAACCCCACTACTTACCTGGTCTTATGCTATGTTTTTGGTCCAGGGCAAAACACATGCAGTAAGAATGTTTACAGGCCAATTAAGGCGTTGAGTACATGAAATGGCAAAATTTGAAAAATATAATTATAAGAAAATCAATTCAGAAGCACGATTCATAATTCTCATTTTTGTTCGAAAAGATAATTAGATTAACACAAGGGTGGAACTGAGCACCCTTTACATTTTCCCCAACTACAAAAAATAGATGCCTCTAACCATAATAGTCTGCACTCAATAGAAAGAATACATTTTTATCTATTGTTTTAATCTTGTTTTTGCATTTTTGCGTTGTGACTAAAACGGTAGGACCATGATTCCACCTGTAGTTCTTAATGTAATCACTACTCATGTGCAATAGTTGCTTTGCCATGGTAATGAAAGGCTTGAAGGCCTTCTGTTGTATGATTGTTTTCCGGGTAATAGTAATCAGAAAGTATTGTGGTGAGGAATAAAGTTTATATTTTGTATTAAAATATGTCAAACTTCATAAAATACAGACAATATTAACGTTTTTTAAATGTTAAATTATTGCTAACTTGCGTGTTATGGGTTGTGTGACTTTCAACAATTTTAACTTTGTGACAAAAAACAACTTATGTTTTGTTTTATGAAATTGGAACTGATGATGACATTTATTTTGTTTAAATCAGGGTAGTCCAGAATTAGTTGGATTTATTGAAGCTGAAGACCGAGAGATGTAACCTATTTATAATAAATAAATGAGCCCAAAACATGTTGAAAACTAATGGACCTCAACATGAGAAACTTATTGGTTTGTATATTTTTTAAAAACTAAACTTGTGATGTAGACTTCGATTCATATTGCTTCTTGATCATAATAAAAGCTGATGAATTAAAGAAAGCAGATGGTCTAAAATGGAAGAACTTTTGTCATTACAAAGTTCATAATTTTGACCACATTATATTTAATAACATCATATATAAACAAGCGGACTGTTTATAAAATTTACAGTAAGAGCTTTGTTTGGAAAATATCAGGAGTTTCATATTATGGTATTTATGGATACAGTTTTATTTCAGGATCTCTCAGCTGTAAGGTGAAGAATGTGAAAATCAATGGATGTCTAGAACCAACATCTTGGGTTGGTAGGTATAAGCAGCATAAAATTACTTAGTTATACTTAAGTAAATGCATGCATAGATAAATAAATAAGAATATTAAATATATCAATATAAATACCCCCGAATTTCCAATGGCTGTCATTGTTTAATCAACAAAATATTTGGTTTTATACAAGAGTAATTCAAAATGAGTTACGTAAAAATGCTTTAAATTATTACTTAAATTGTTAATCCATACAAGAAAATATAGTGTTTCATAATAATACATGTACTTACATTAATTACACATAAGCAGAATTATCAAAACGACATAATTATAGACAAAATTAGTTTTAAGAACAGTAAAAATTTTCATAGCGAGAGGTACAATGCTCAAACAAAGAACGAGATTGCGTTAAAATTCCCTTAGGTTTGGTCGAAAACTTGCCGGATGCAGTTACATGTGTAAAAATCATCCAAAAATTTACAATACATTTTTAAGTCAAGAAACTTTTACTGCTAATAAATACAAAAAAAAAATAATAAATAAATAAAAAGTACTACATTTACATAATATATTTAAAACTTTGTGATTATACTCGTAAATTGATTGAAACACTACACTAGATTATTCAATGTTGTCGCATTTTGTCCTCAGACGTGGACGGCTCGGTTGTTGAATACAAGGCCGGGGATGTCAAAAGACCGTGCAGAATCGAGACCAGCTCCACACTCAACTTCAGCATCACCTTTGAACCGGGTGAGTTGAACCACAATCATTCTCATTAGAGAAGAAAAAAAGAAATTAGCAAAATGACATGAACATCAAGTGCATTAATATTCAAGAACATGATTATCAAGGTGTTATTGGTCATAATCTTAAGGTGTTCACATTAAACAGATCATAAAAGCTCAAAAATGTGTTAAGTTAATTTTAAAAATAAGGAATAAGTGTCCTTTGTTGCATTTATGACATGTTTCATTGGTCCATAGGCTACAGCATGGGCACCGTGAGGTCACAGTTCACGGTGCCAGATCTGCAGGATTGCTGGAGTGTCCTGGATGACGCTAAGTGTCCTTTGTTGCATACATGACATGTTTCATTGTTCCATAGGCTACAGCATGGGCACCGTGAGGTCACAGTTCACGGTGCCAGATCTGCAGGATTGCTGGAGTGTCCTGGACGACGCTAAGTGTCCGGTGGACATCGGCCCCGAGTCCGGCTGTTCTCACACTAAATGCCCATTACAACCAAGCCAGCAACAGCGCTATGAGACCTCCTTGTTTGCCAACCCCAATGTTAACACAAGACCTGTCAACGACCGTGTAAGTATCACATTTTGAATTATTATTCAGTACACTTATTGTTTAAAAAATCCCAGTGTCCCGATATTGAAGAGTAAAAAACGGTAAGCATTCCAATTTTGCTCAGAACAACACAGTTCTCAGGGTTTGCACTAAAATAATATGACATTAATTTAATTAAAATGTAATAACTTCTGACATATACGACCTTTTAAGGTCGGTCTTATGCGATATTGTTATTAATACAGAGACCTTTAATTTCATGTACAATACGACATATGCCAATTACATTTAAATAAACTATACTGGCCTTCGTCTTACTATAAATAATTTGAAAGATCTTTGAATACAAAACAATGTGCCACAAAAAAAAAAAAAACATTATAAGGTCGCATTAGTAAAAATTTACTACATTTAACAATTTTGTTTAGCGTTATTTATGAAAATTTTATCGCATGCCATATTTTACTATGCCATTTTTTTCAAGATCGGGTTTGTGGAACTGGGCTCTTAATTTTATGTGCGTATCAATATATGCTTATTTACAAGACCTCCTAATTGGGAAATCCCGTCGAAGTGTGAAATGACAGGTTAAGGAATAACTTTTTAAACTTATTCAAAAAATTTCACTGTAATTATTTGACAAAAAAAAAACATTTCGGGACTTTAAGGACACCTAGTATAGTTAGTGCCCTAGGAATCGTGTTATAATTATTACCGGAAGTTGTGAGGAAGAGTTTTTGTTTCGTGTTTCAATTGAGTCTACAAAAGTTTTATTAACTGATTTGCTGTTCTTTATTTAATGACAAAAAGTCATAGATCTTTTTATTTTTACCTTCTATAAACAATAAAAATTACATTAACTATAATGGACAATTTTAAATATTTTTATACACCTATAGGCATTGCAATATATTTTCATGATTTATAACACTCGTATATTCAAATAAATTTGTATTTAAGTAGCAGAAAAAAAATACAATTAAAGGAACCTGAATAATAGTTATAATTTTTTATTGAACGGTTTTTTTATTTCTATAAATCTTTTACTTCTTATCAGGCCACACTGAAAATATATTAATTGTTTACAATTCAGAAAGTCAGTGGTATCTGGTAAGAAATTGATATTTATGGTTTATTGCCATTTAATTTGATAGTTAAGTTGCGAAATATATTGTTTTCAACTGAAATGTTTACAGTTTTTTAGTATTTAATCTCTTTTCCAAGTTAAGCAACCCTTTGGTTTATTAGGATTGATAATAGTTGTACTAAGAACCTTTGACCCTACTAATTGAAGTTACTACACTCTTCAACGTGATTCTTCTCTTCAATGTATTTCTAAAGTTTTTTATCCTTAATATTATAGATAAATTAA
The DNA here is from genome assembly GCA_030545055.2 of Neoaliturus tenellus. Classification (NCBI taxonomy): domain Eukaryota; kingdom Metazoa; phylum Arthropoda; class Insecta; order Hemiptera; family Cicadellidae; genus Neoaliturus; species Neoaliturus tenellus. The sequence goes on along the minus strand of CM061533.1, from coordinate 146,768,296 downwards.
TATACCCAGATTAAAGTAGTTTTATCATTGTTTAAATACTTTATTTTTTAAATGATATATTTATTGTGCTATAGCATTGATATAATAATGAACGAATGATGTTGCAGAAAATATACCAACTCAGATGGAAACTATGGAATAACAAAGATAAGAAACACAGCTGCTGTTTCAATTCTCCAATCCAGTACTGAAGAGGAAGAGGAAAGGAGCCAAAACGTCGGGGACATGTGACAGAGTCCTGTAGAGTAAAAACTAATAAGTAAATTAGTAAATTATTATTGTATTTTTTTTTTTAACTTCCATAATTATTGTTTAGTGTCGTTTGCACAATATAAGTTACAGTATTACTGAGTTACCCGTTATTTACCCATAATACATATTATGCCCCAGATATAAAGCAATAAATACATCGGTCGTGTAGTTGTCAAGAGTATTGTTTATATGTGGATTATCAATCTTAAGTCTACAACCTTTGGAAGGACACATAAGTCATAGCTAATGTTTGCAACATCGTTTTAGAACTTTTTTGCAATGTGTTAATTATTATATTGATATTCTTAATTTTTTACAGCATTTCCACAGAGTACATTTTATCATACCATTTTGAAAAAGATGTTCATATTTTTCACCAATTATCCTAAAAGTTCCTCGACAGCTCTTAAATTTTTAAAATAATAAAGATGTTTAATAAAATTTGGAATATATTTTGCATTCAATCGGAACCTTAACAAAAAACGTCAAATAACAAACAAGTAGTACGTAGAATATTTATTTTAATATAATTGTAAATTTATAAAACACAAAGCATAAGGAAATAAGACATTACCAGTCATACACATACAGACTTGAATAAATATAAAGATCAAGATAACCAATAAAGGAAGCAGCAATTTTGAAAATAATGTCAATGATAAAATTTATGGCCCTTATTCATTAAATTGTATTGAATTCAAATTCATAGAGATTGCTAATTCAATTCTGTTAGACGCACCAAAAACCCATGAAGCGACTGTAAAAAATGGAGAAAGAACAAACATTTTAAACCATTAAACTAAATAAACCATGAATTAAAATGTGTATTCTCTCTGGTAAATTGGAATTTAAAATTTTTTTATGGATAAATTATTAATGTAGAATGACTTTTCTGATTGTAATAATTTTTCATTAAATAATTGTAATTCATAACACATTCAGCTTGGAAAGTGACTTTAAGTAAATTTACTCGTGATTCAATGTGAATAGTGAATGCAAAATTAGTGCCTGTAAGCCCAATGTCACGAAATAGAATAACACTTTTCAGTTTTTTTAAACATTGTTATTGTCATTGTCATATATTAAACACGACGAATTTACTTTCATTTGGCATTTACAAGTTATCTAAAATAATTTAAAAAAATTTTAGTTATACTCGAAAAAATTTCAGTAATCTCTTTGTAAAAACAATTTAATAACAAATTTAGTTACTTGAATTTTGACTAAGGATAAAACCTAATTTTTAATTAGAAATAAAAACCAAGACTTATAGGTTCTTATACAGTAGTATTTTGTGATTGACGTATGAGGAAGTAGCCTATTTCTAAGCAGCGCATCGTCGCAGTTAGCAGTGGGTAGATAACTCTATCATTGAACAGCTGACTCGAGCCATGTTTTGTGGCGCGGGTCAACAAACTCTTCAATTAACTGATGAACTATTGAGCAGCAAGAGATAAGCATTATTGGCTGAAATTGCATATCAATTAGAAAACCCACAGAGTTTTAGCGAGAAACAGTTTTTACATATCAACTTCATTCTCGGATTTTAATGAGAAACTAACGGTTAACGATTGTAAAATCCCGAATTCCTTTTAGAATACATAAGTGTATTTATTGAATTTTGTTTGGAACCACAATGTAATTATAAACAGGTATTGGAAAAGTATCAGTAGTATATAAATTTATAGCAGAATAAATGAAAAAATAGCATTTCTAATGTCGGTCCTAGTGGACGTTGCTGAAATTACCTGAATACGTTTCGCAATATTTACTCGTACAAGCATACTGAGGGCGAGAAGCAATATTTAGTATTCGGTGTAAAACACTGTGGATAAAGAAACGCTGCTGCACTTCAGCAAGTGTTAGGCCAAGACTCCGGTAGATGATGGTGAAGAAAGGAGATTTGGCTGCGGAAAGTAGGCTTTTAATTAATACATGCTATTCATGGGATACGTTTAAAGCCAGCCCGCTTAGCAGTTTGAGAGGCTGGTGACAGAGGCTGTCAGTATCAGGGGTCTCGCGGGTCAAAAAAACATCGTGCAGTGTTTCACCTGCTAAAATTTATTAGCTTTATTTTAGGTCCGGTAAAACGGGAGGATTTTTTATGAAAGATGTAGTTTTTTATGTAGTTTTAAATTTTAGCTATTCCAAGCTATAATGGACCAAAATGGATCCAACTTTAATTAACTTCGATCCATTATAGTGTGATATGGATTCAAATTTTTTTAAATTAAAAACGACATAAAACAGCCCAAGTCTTTATCTTTGATTTTAAAACCCCTCTCACTTTTATCGGGCTTAAGAAAAACCCGAAAAATTAGAGCAGGTGAAACACTTACTGCATGACGCGTTCTGAGAGCGGCGCTTTAGCTCCCACTTAATAATTTGTAATTAATAACATTTAAGAGAGGTTATGCTATTAGATACCAACTTTATAAACTTATTGTCGATAAAAATGGTTTGGCCCTACTTTTGTACTCAAGTAGTTTTCGTTAAGTAATAAAATATATTTGACCTAGATGTGGCTGCATTTCAAAGTTCCGGTTTCTTATAAACCTCATGTTTGATTAAAGCTTTTGTTCTTCATTTCTTATAATATAGCTAAGCAGAGGTTAGGAAAATTGCAATAAATTACTTATCATAGACCTGACGATATGTTTGGATTATTGGGAGTATTGTGCATTTGATGATGAACATCTAAAATTTGTAACACAAATTCTACATATACAAAGGCTAAAATTTACACGGGAGGCCATCTTAGATTTTCCTGGGTTTTATGGGTTTTCAAGTAGTATTGCCACGTTGTTTGCCATATTTTATTTTAATTAAACAATTAAGAGCTACAAATGGTAAAAATTGTAAATTAAAATTAACAATTTACTATTTTTAACCTTTGAACCATCTTGAGTGGTTACAAAGAATATTAAAAGAGGAAATTTGACCTGCTCAGATACACCGATATATGATCCGATGCAATGCATTAATCGATTGTTTTTATAGTATTATTGATATAAAGCTATGATATTGAATGGAAAATCTATCATTTCTATCGATATACTGCATTGGATCAACTATCAAAATATTGAACCAGATAAAATTTCTTATTTGAATTTTCTCTGCATCCACTAAAGATAGTTTTCAATTGCCTTCTATTAAAATTTAAGCCCTTGTATAATTAGTATTTGAGTTACAAATCTTAGGTCTCTATTATCAAACGACTGATACCTATACATTCAATCTTTCAACATATTCGCCGGCCTCTAAATGTAATCCTTAACAACTAGCATCAATATATTTTTTTTTTTAATTTCATAGTTGAAGTGAAACTGGGCTGTGATGACCTACAAAATAAATTCATCTCAGTCAGTGGAAATCAATAGTTTTGTTATTGATTTAAGTTTAGAGTTAACTTGCGCAAGAGCAATGCACAGCAGCATTAGATTTAGATTTTTCATTTTGTTGTAAAAACTTTTTGGCTGGCAAATAAAACTGTATAATATTTTTTCCGATATAAATCATTAGGTGCTTAATATAAATCTGTTATGTCAACTTTTTTAATTATTTAGGTAGAATAACTGAGTTTGGCTAAATTACTGATTGAAACAAAAAGTTGTAACAGTTCATGTTGAATTAGAAATGAAGTAGATGTTTTTGTTGCCATAATTTCCATTATGATATTCTGAAAAGCTTTGGGATAGCACTGTTACTGGTAACTATGGGTAAACTTGAGCAATACCTTTGAAAGTTCGGATTGAAAAAGTTTTTGATGACATTTTTGTTAAGGAATAAATAACAAAACCCACTATTATTACATAAGATGTACAATTCAAGCATAAAAAATTTGTGAAGAAAGCCGTTCAACATCCCTAGGTTCCCCAACATATCACTTTCGGTTTAATTAAGTTTCTAAAAAAAGCTGTCAATTAAGTTTGAGAAACATCATTAAAAATATTTAACTTTTACTTATTTCACTCTTAATATAATACGAGTATTATGTTATAATAAATATTTGACAAACATTGTTAGGATTGCTCATATTTATATTATTATATACAGTATTGTTAGTAAATTTGTTCCTCCTGATAAAAATTTATTCAAGCATTTGGAACAGATACCAATTTTGATAAAAAAATATTGTGCCTTATTTTTGTTTTGTTTTCATAATGGTACATTAATGAATTACATTTTAAGTATAGAGAAAACAATTAATTACACACATATATATAGGTAGTTATGTGGGATTGATAATCATCAATAGCGGATATTGGGTAGTTCAGGCCGGAAATTATCAGATATTGTGTCCCCCTACCCGCACACAAGTGGCCTTAGCTCAAGGTGTTAACTCCCTAGATAAGTGCCTCGCAAGCGTTGTGTTTCATCAAATAAAATTTAGTCTTTGTTTTAAGTAAATAGGAAATTTACAATTTTCTTCAATCATACACCTGATAAAGATAGACTATCTTCTCCAGAGATTTATATTTTTTAAGATTTTAAAATTCTTTTTACTTATAAATAGTGACAAATTAACAACATGCTTTTTCTCTGAAAATTCGCATTTTCTAGATTAACTTTGAAATCCGACTGTGAACGTGGAGCTGATGCTAATCGATTGAGCAGTTCAGTCCAACAAACACTGTAATTAAACTTTTTAAACTTAAAAAACGAGTGCTTTGTTGTTTTACATTAGTTTCATCTACCTCAAGTATTGGTTTAATTGCGCGGTGGAATTAGCGTATATGGATGGGTCCTGGAATATAGCATTTCATAAAAAATATGACTTATTTTAAGATAATAATAAGAAATATAGATAGTATTTTATATCAAATTACAGACATAATATCAATAGGAAATCCAAGTTAGGAACTTATATAGTTAAGAACAAATATATTTCAAATTTGAGATTGTTCCAACTTAATTGAATGAAAATTTTTATATTTTCTCCCTGGAGCTGAATGTTTTCAAGATGTTGTTTAGTTTATTTAGAGTTATAACCCAGGTCAGTGAAGTCCAGTACTACGTAGGCCTACGTAGTTGTTAAGGAACAGGAAACGCTCGAAATACATCAATCTATGTATTGAAATTTTATTATTTATCATATTCTTTTAAATATTGTCAAACTTCCTCCTTACAATATATTGACCAATATATTGAAATAAGAAGCTGATATATGGTTAGTTGTGTTCAAAAACCACACTTCACACTAATACCGATACTTTTTTATTTTCTAAACTCTCTATTTTCCCTAATTTCTTTCCCTATAGATTTGAGATGACTATCAATGCGAAAATCAACGTGGATCTGAAATTTACTCCAAATTATTTATTATTAAAAAAGACCCTATCATAAAATAGTAGGCCCAACATTATTTTTACCATTGTTTATTAAGCACTCCTAAATGTCTTAGCAGATTCTAAATCAATATCAACCATCGTTATGTGGGGTTTATATGGTTTGTATGAAGGCGGTAGGATGAGTACTTTTGTTTGGGCCCCTCCATAAAGTAAATTAGATCGTGGGTGGCGTGAGTGGTATCCAGAAGCATGTAAAATACATACCTTCATACCTTGCTAATATAAAACATTAAATATAATTTTCATTACTTTATTCCAGATGGTTTTTTTTTTCTTGAAAATAAAATAAAATAGAGCTGAGATCAACACTCTCATATGATTGTTGACTGAGAAGGTTTTTGCCTTACAACAAGATTATAATTTTCATAAAACTAAACAGAATACAAACATTAGGACACCTTTTGTTTTATTAATATATCTCATTGTCAAAAGCTCTGTATATAAAACTGAAACTATTTATTTTACTTTATACTAAATAGCATACAATTCTACATTTTGGGATGTAACAATTCAAAACCACCTTAGAGTAAAGAATATTTATTGTTTTGTCGTTTGATTGACATATGCTCAGACCTATCCCACGTTTCTCAATAGTATCGGAGTTTGAAAGTGAAGCAGCAGTTTTCCTTTTTGTTTAACTTGTTCCACAGTTTCCACTGAATGTTGTAAACCTTCTGTAACATAAATTTGCAAATTATAAATAAAATACAAAACAAATACCTTGAAAGGTATGTGATGTTAAACACAGGATTTTCCTAGATATATACAAACTATTGAAACTTCCAATTATTTTCATAATTTTACTAACAATTTTTATATAAATCAAATGTTTTACATAAAAATACAACATATATAGTGAAATAAAAAGGTTATATTACTGCAGTTCGCCGAGTGATTCTGTTGTTATCTTAAAGACTACGCGTTCCAACAAATCAATCCGTCGTCATCAGGCCCGCAAACTTAAAAAATTCGACACATTCTTGATGGTCACATCAAAGTCTCAAAAACAAACACAAAACGAAGAAAATAATACTAAACAAAAGTTCACATGTATGACTACCTTAAAACATTTAAAACTGTTAAGAATTAAAGAAGTAAACCTACATGTGAAATTTTGTTGAATGTCGTCTTGTTAGTCTTGTGTTTGTTTTTGAAAGTTTTATGTGACCATCAAGAATGTGTTGAGTTTTTAAGTTTCTTTTTTTTCTTTTTTTTGCGGACCTGATGATGACGGATTGATAGGTTGAAACGCGTAGTCTTTAAGATTACAACAGAATCACTCGGCAGACTACAGGTATCTAACTTTTTTATATTCGTCTAAGGGCCGGTTTCTCGAAGCAAGTTTAAACCAAAATTGTCCATATGATTAGCATTGAGTTAAACTAAGTTTAAGTTAAACGTGTTTTGACACACCGTCAGTGATTCAGGAAAAAAAAGAACAACTCAACATGAAATTTATAGTGAGTCCAGGAGTCTCACATGCGATCAGTACTGTCTAAATATGTTTTTGTGTAAAAATAAATACACTAATAATTTGTACTTAATAATTACACGAAATATACGGAATAAAACTTAGTAAAGGAATAAAACTTTCCTATCATTTGTAAACATTAGATTTTTTACACATTATCATTTTTACACATTACAGATTTTAAAAGAATCTGTTTTCTGCTTTGCTAAGAAAGAAAAGGAAATGTTAAAAAAGCATGGGTGACCATTGCCCTTCATCATAAAGCAAAATGCCTCACTTAGCAGAGTACAATGTGAAAACTGAAACTTAAACAGACGACAGTTAATGACAGTTAACTAAACTCAGTATAAAAATCAAAATTCTAATTATCAATATTAATTTTAAAAAATTAGTTGTATTTTGGCATATTGCACTGAATTTCTTAACTTTAAAATTATGGGAAAAAGCCAATGAAGTTTATCCTAAGATTTCTTTGTTGAAAAAAAAAACAAAAAAAAAACAAAACAATACATGACCTATGTTCCATTGATTTCTTTTCATCGGTCGTATGTAATATTCTATTAATCTTTGATCTCCCTAAAACCATATAAATTATGAATTTGAATCTAGCACTAATATTATGTATGTTCAAAGACAAAGTAAAATTTCTAAGGTCTTCAATTTTAAATATCAAGAATTTAATATTTCATTAGCTAAATATTTTAAAATCTATCGCTTTTATAAAATTGATGCTTGGAACGAAAAAGTCCAAAGCTTTAATTATTTAGTCACATGAACCAACATTGTAAACATCAAGAGATAAAAAAAATTCAAATTAAGATGTCTTATGTAAACTTACTTTTTACAGGTGAAATTATCCATATTTAGTTAATAAGAAAATAAAACCCTGTATGAAACAGTCTTGTGTGTCGTTCTGACCTTAGCAGTAGAGGCATTTTCCGTATTATTTGGTATGTATTTTACTTACAACAAATATTTTATATACTTTGTAGGTTTGAAAAATATTTTATTTTAAGAAATTTCATAATGTCCGCCCTTGAAAATCATATGGTTAAAGTTTTTAATTAATATCGTATTTAAGTCTTAGATTTAACAATATAAAAGTCAACTCTCCAGGGCACAGTCTAGTTTTTGGATCCCAAGATTTTCTAGAAACAAACAACTGTTCAAACTATGATCAAACTATATACTTACTGTAGTTGATCAATTGGATGTTTATACATTTCGCAGTTTTAGATTATTAAAATTAATATAATATTTGCGTGACACATGAATTTCCGGAATGTTCCATGTCACATGAACATGTGAGACGGAATATATTCACATAATATTCCGCACATGATTTTTGAATGCTAATACATGTTATTATACATTAAGTGGTCAACAATAATACTTGATCTGTTAGTATGTCATGGATTAATAGTTGTCAAATCAAATCAAATATTGTTGAAAATACTTTGTTGGGTTTTTCTGAGACATTTTAATTTTTATTGAACTTTTTTTTAATAAAAAGAAAATTAAACTTAAAATTAAAAGGTGAAAAGTTTATAATTGTAAAAAGATAAAACTGTGTCAGAAAAAACCCAAATAAGTGCTTTTAATAATGTCGATTACGACACAAGAAAATCTAAAACAGTGTAAAAATCAAATATATTTACTGACATTAGACTATAAAATAAAAGTATTGAAAAGTCACAACACAAACTTAAATTTAGACACGTGGTTATGAGAGATTAATCCACAGAACAAAAAGGTTTAAAAAATCACCATTCAATAACTCTTGCATAACTGTAGTGTTCTTTCTTTATAATGAAGTGTTTCAGGTTAATTCTAAATTTAACTGCATCTCAAACATGTTGTAATTACTGTCTTAATACCACTAACGTAACATATAAAAATATAAAATTTCAACTCTTATTTCTAAACAATTATATTAACACAAATTTCTCTCACTGTGCTGATTCAATCGCTTGATAACTAAATCACAAGGCAGCCTCCACCATATAAAGCTTTCGCCTGGGTAGCGTAAGCTCTGTTACAAATACTCTACTGAAATAAGTTAGTAGTTAGATTTGGTTACTTCTGGCACAGGTCAGCTGCCCCGGAAGCCACGTGCCGGGGCACACAGCTTCCGGTCGTATATTAAATGAGGGGGGAGGAGGTGGGGTGAGCGTTTGAAGTAGATTTGCGCATAAATTAAAAGTTAGTTCAAAACTGAAATTCAACAATTTGGGGTTGAACTAAATGTGCGCATAAATTAACCGGGTTCAACTAAAACTGCGCATAAAGTAAAAGTTAGTTCAAAACTGAAATTCAACAGTCGAACAAAAGTAGAAGTTAGTTGAAAAAGGAGAGGGGATAATTGCTTCAAGGTCATCCGGAGGAAGTTTTAAAAAAGAGTGAACTTCTAAGAGTTCAGTTTAACATCAATAGTCGTACAGGTCAGTCGAAACCGACGAGCGACCGAAGAATAGCTTCAAGATCATTTCTCGCCGTCGAAGATACATCCGAAACTTGGACGGGGTTCTGTGGATTCGGTGAAGGCGAAGTTCTCGGAGGATTCTCTCTCGGGTGGGTAGTAGACGATATTTCGTGAACTTGTACTTGTTCTTGGTTTGTATCCATCTTCGTGTAGTGTGTAATTTAGAGCGGAGTAGTTGTCGGTCGAAGAGCGTATAGAAGAATGAAACAGGAATTGTCGTGAGCGCACTTATATAAAGAAGGGTGGGGGTAAAATATGAAAACCTGCCGAACACAGTCGATAGGTGTAACAAGTTCGAAGTTGTGGAAACGTAATATCGAACGCAAAATGTTGTGAATAACATTATCATCAACGTGAACCTGCAAAGTTCTAGCAGAGTATAACGGGTTAAAACTTAATTTCTTCCTCACTTTTGTTAAATTTGTTTTAGTCTTTGAAACCGATGGTTTGGAATTATTTCGTAATATATGTTGTGTCCGCAAAAGTTTCAATTTCAAACATTGCGTATCCATTACAAGAAGTATGTCAGACGTGTAGAAGTGAGAACAAGACTGATGAATGAGATATAACGTCGAGCACGCGAAGGTGATTCAAACAGGACGACATGTGCTAATGTAAATGAAATTTCAGGTTAGTAGCAATTAGACTTGTATAATGAAGTTGGCGAAACGTATATATAATGAGTAGGAAGGATGCGAACAACACAAATGCGAGTTAATTAATGGTCGCGGCGCGATGAACAATCTTCTTTTATAACGGTTATCGCGTGAGAAGATCAGTTGCGCATGAGCGCCCAAGTGGAACCTCCCGTGTTCACTCAAGCGGAACCCCCCCCCCCCCCCGGTGACCAATCAAGCGGAACCCCCCCCCCGTGACTAATCAAGCGGAACCCCCCCATAAAAAATGGAGATTAAATCCCCCCCCCCGGTGTTCACTCAAGCGGAACCCCGCCGGGTCGATGACCGGTCAATGGCCGGTCACGACCGGTTGCTAACCCCATCTAATTACCACACTTCACATCCCATGCCAGCCATGAACTACTATTGTTTGAAAGAAACTGAATTAAACATGGCAGCCACCATGGAAAATTCTAACCTCAAACCTTGGTTTTACGTCTCTGCGCATGCGCTGCTCCCACTCCTTCGTTTCATTTTTATGCTGCTATAACTTGTACAGGAGTGAGCCAACTTCACGCTACAGCGCCTAGTCCTGTATTACTCACTTTAGCGCTACTGCGAATGCGCCTAGTCCTGTATTACTCACTTTAGCACTGCTGCGAATGCAACGAGTTCTCCGGATCGGAATCACTCCACGCTACTGCGCATGCGCCGAGTCCTGTATTACTCAATTTAGCTCTACTGTGCACGGAAAGTTCTAACCTCAAACCTTGGATTTTACGTCGCTGCGCATGCGCCACCCCCACTCCTTCGTTTCATTTTTACACCGCTGTGAACTGGAGCGGATTGAAGATCGTACTGGAGTGAAATGAGTCCCCCACCACTGCGCCGATTACCCCCACCACTCGAAAACCCGAGGAGCGATACGAGCCCGATCTTCGCGTCAGTCGTCAACGAATTTTCATAGCGAAAAGTCGTTGACGACTCGGTAAGAGGTTCAAATATATAGTAGGCCTATATATATTTGAACTTCTTATACTACGTTGCGTTCTTTAATGCAATGTGGTATGTGTGTGTGTGTGTGTGTGTGTGTGTGTAAATATTAGTTGTAAGTTGCACTTAATTTAAGAATTAATTTGCGCATTGCGATGTTAGTTATAAGTTGTGTTTAGCGTTAAGGTGTATTAATTTTAAGAATAATGATGGTATTTGGTTGTGTTGAATTATTTGAAATTTAATAATTATGTGTTGTTAGTTTTAAGTGTTGGTATTAATAATTAATGTTGTTGTTTTGCCTTTCAGCTAGATGATAGGGGGTAGATTAAATGTAAATTCAGAAGTTCGGTTGAACTTCACTTAGAAGGGGTGGGACATCCGCAAATTGTAGGTAGCGGACTAGGTTTTTGCATTTTGTTTAGGAATATGATGGGTGGGATTAGTTGGGTGGGTGTTAGAGTTGCGTTTCTGCATTAGCTGTTCCAGTTTCCCTTCGAATTCACGGTTACGGATGGACCCGGACCGGCCCGTTACGGATGGACCCGGACGGGCCAAACAAAATTGCGTCGATGTCCCTCGCAGAACGTAACTAGTGGGTTGGGAGTGGGAACCGTTAGGCAAACAGGGTGGTGGGAACAGTTACTACTGTTCCCATCACCTTGGTTCTTTATAAGTCTTGAATGACCTTGACCCACTTTCGGAAGGGTCGATGACCGACCCCCCCCCGTGTTCACTCAAGCGGAACCCCCCCCCCCGTGTTCACTCAAGCGGAACCCCCCCCCGAAAATTAAAATGCCTATAACTCGATAATGGATTAACGGATTAGAACAAGCGATACATCATTGAAAAGGTCTATGTAAGACAAACATTTTAGTTAAAGAAGAATTTAGTTATCTTATTTTAGTCGAAAGTTATGCGAATTATTTGAAATAAATACCCCCTCTCTTTCCTTCCCTCCCAACTTCCCCCACTTAACGGCTGTTAACCCTTCTCATTAGCATACTGTTATAAAAGACGCATCGACCACGGCTAACGTTTCATTCTGTTTCCAGACGTTACGCTGCGAACTGCGAACAGAACTACCACGATGTCATCCCTGCCGACTACAACTTCCACTACAGCCTGCTCTTCTATTACAAGTTCAACTTCTACTTCTACTACGGCTTCAACTCCAGTCAAGAAAACTCTTCGCTTGAAAAATGCTCCCGACTGGTATAAGAAGCAACTAGACTCGAAACCTTCAACTTCTGGAGCTCCTCTTCCCCCGGCCAACAATACCACACCTCGCAGCATATTTTCACCACCTTCGTCTTCAAATGACTCCACACCGCCTTCAACTAACATGCCGCCACCGCAGAAGCCAGCTCCCCGTCCTAATACCCCTTCATTTGAAACCTTGCTTCATCGTCTTAGTACACCTGTCATTCCACTGTCACCAATGCCTCCTACCCCACCACTTACTATTCCTAAAGATCACACCTATCCTAAAAATAAATCTCCTAAGTCTGCTCCTTCAGAGCGTTTCCAATTATTAAAAGAAGAGCGTCGTAGGGCATTTAGCCGTCCCACTACTTGCCCTGAAGTGCTCGCTAGGGGTATTAAAAAAGGATCAGCTTGTGGTAGGAAATGTGTTAAGAACGAACGTTTCTGCCGTGTACATATCGTGAAACATCTTTCCGAACCACAACTGACAGAAATCCCCACTGTTGAAGACGATCCTGAAATAATATCCGTCAGAGGAGAGAGGCTTAAGAAAGGTTTGAGATATTTTTTTCTAAGTGTTGTTGACCACCAACACATATTGGCAAAATGTAACGGCAATAAATATAAAATTAAAGTTCCTGACAATTTGTGTAAAGAGAAGAGATTTAACAATTTAAATTCTCAAGACTTTCTCCTCAGGGATAAAAAGGATCGTATTACAAGGTGGGGGCGTAAACAGTAAATTCACATAGTTTTTTCCAAATTTTGCTAAAAAAAAAATAATGAGGGAGAAACACAATGCGTTATAGCGTTGTGTTTCTCCCCCATTATTTTTTAACACTCTAAGTCTCGTGACCTACTTTTCTGAGGTCGTTGTACAGTTATATGACCTGTCTGACTTGCATTGTTTGCCGGTGTAGCTTCATATAGCGTGCAAAGAATGGTTCCTAATGAAATCTCATCAGCATTCAAAGACAGAGACTGTTGTTTTGCAAGTTAATTAGTCTTGAAATAATGAAGTAGGAAACGTATATGTAATGAGTAGGAAAGATGTGAACACCGCGAATGCGAGTTAATTAGTGGTCGCGGCGCGATGAACATTTGTCTTCATTATCACACAACGACTATCTCGTGAGAATATCAGTTCCGCATGAGCAGCCAAGTGGAACCCCCCCCCCGTAACTAATGAAGCGGACCCCCCCCCCGGAAAATTAAAATGCCTATAACTTGATAATGGATTGACGGATTAGGACAAGCGATACATCATTGAATGACCTTGACCCACTTTCGGAAGGGTCGATGACCGACCCCCCCCCGTGTTCACTCAAGCGGAACCCCCCCCCCCCGAAAATTAAAATGCCTATAACTCGATAATGGATTAATGGATTAGAACAAGCGATACATCATTGAAAAGGTCTATGTAAGACGAACATTTTAGTAAAAGAAGAATTTAGCTATCTTATTTTAGTCAAAAGTTATGCGAATTATTTGAAATAAATACCCCCTCTCTTTTCTTCCCCCACTTAACGGCTGTTAACCCCTCTCATGAGCATATCGTTATAAAAGCAAAGAGAGCGTCGTTCACTCCTTCATTCTGCTTTCACGCGCCACACTTGTTGTTTCGTCTCTGCCGTTATTATTTGCTTTAAAATGCTTCCTCACCATAGTGAAAACTTCAATCCTTCCGAAATTGCTGATGTTTTCCAACAACCTGAAGAAGATGTGATAGATTATTATGATAGTAGCAGTGACAATGAAAATGATAGTAGCAGTGACAGTGAAGATGACGGTGAAAATGTAATTGAACTTGATGAACAAATGAGACCAATCTACATCGATGAACAATTTCCTTTTGATACAATAGAAAGATTTATTACGGAAGCACACAAATGGCTAAATTTAGGATTCAATGTTATAATTGGTTCAGCTATTGTGTATAATGACAGTAGGTTCTTCTGTGTAACACCAAATACTAGAGAACGTATGTTAACTTTTCAGGATGATATTATGAAGTGTTATGAGCTCGAAGTTAGCATTGGTGGCTACTTTGTCGCACAAGTGGTCTAATAACCACATTACCCTTCCCTCACCCCCACTTTATCCCTTCCCAATCCTTTTTCCTTCCCCCTCCCCATTTTTAAAACTTATAAAAGGCGGACTATGAACCTCCATGTTTTTAGTCTGTTTAAAAGAAATGGTGAACAAATATGCTGTCTAAAGATACTCCATTTGTTAATTATTTTGAAGTTAAAAATGTTTATATTAGTACAAATGAAATGGAAGAAGACAATATAGAGGAAAATTATAACGAAACTGATAATGATTCCACAATGGAAGAAGAAGAAATGGTACAGTTTGAACAAGAACTCTTTGAAGAACTGATAAACGATAGTGACGAAGACATAGTAAAGGAAGCTATTGATACATTTATATTAGATTCATCGTTGGATTCACCCATATCACCTTTATTGCCTTCTGAATCCGAATCCGAATTGGACTAAAGTAGTCCCCCCACTTTATTATTCAAGCAAGTCTTATAAATTGTGAGTTTTGTCATTAGTAAGTCAGCATTTGTTGGAGCTACATGTATGGTTAAGAATGTCTCCTAGAGATACTTCTTTTATACAATTAATTGAAATTGTGAGACAACGAAAGATTACATTAGTCCAAGAAGAAGATGAAGTCGAAACAATCGACATAATACAAGATCCTGTAGAAGAAGCGATGGAAGTAACAGAAATTGATCAAGAACCTTCAATGATGGAAGTGTTTGAAACACATAATGAATCTCAAGATGTAGAAGAGACTGTTTCATATTCTGTTTTTTGGGATTTTGCATCAAATATTTTTGTTGTAATTCAAATTGAAATTAATAATTCTGAAGAAGTGGTGGAGGAAAATACTCCCCACCACTAGTTTAAAGTTGGTGGGGGAATGTTCATAAATGTGTTGGTTATTTGCGTAGAAGCTTATTCGTCAGGAAACTGTCGACTAAAAATGTTTAATCCTAACGAACCTTCTTCGAGTAACTATCGAATACAAAATTTCGAACATCGAAACGTTTTGCACCTTCGTACTATAAAATGTTAAATCTTCCTGTTATTACGAACAATGATCAAAAAATGTTCAAATTCTTTTGTTCTCAACTTAATAGAACGTTAAGTCTACCACCAAATAAGTTCACTTACAAGCTACCCCTGATAGACAAGGATGACGTAAGTAAAATACCATTAATTCAAGTGAAATTTCTGGAAGATGGAATTCTTTTTATTATAAGAGAAGTATAATATCATAATGAATATTCGAAAAAATTGGCTTTCAACTTTCTTAAGGAACATGTAGGATGTGAAACAGAACAGTATCCAGGACCTTTTTACAAATATATTTTTGATAATGGAGCAAGTGTAACGGTGGAAATAAGTATCAAATTAATGTAATTCTCCCCACCTCTAGCCTAAAGTTGGAGGGGCAAGTGCATAAATGTGTTGGTTTTCTGCGTAGACACTCATTCTTCGAGATATCGTTAACCAAAATGTTTCGTCATATTCCTTGTGATATCTATCTTGCTTATACTTTTAAAGATGGTACAAAAATGTGCCATGATTGTGGAAAAGCGTCTGTTTTAGATTTTGAACAATTTCAAGATGATGGAGGTAGGTTAGTTCATCTTGTAAAAGGTCAAATAATGAAATTCGAAACGTGTAATAACACTTGCGACATTTGTGCACAGTGTTTGTTTGAATTTATTAAGTATCGTGCATTCAAACCATAATACCCCTTCCACATATAAAGGAGAGGGGGAAAAGAGTGGGGGTTATAACTAGGTGGGGGAACGTGTATAAATGCAGGTTGTTTGAAGAGAGTTTTATTATTGTTGCGGCATTAGAAGAAACATCATGGAATTCGAAGTGCGCCATTTCAAGATTAAATATGAAGAGTGGACCTATGTTGCAAATTTCATATCATCGAAAGAGGAAGAAAACAAGTTGATGCAAGTGTATTGTTATATAGAAAATGAGGAAAGCCATCACAAGGTGATGAGCTATCTAAACAGACCGAATGTATCGTCGAGGAGTCCTGAATTTGTCAAATACTTAAAAGAGGAAGACGCGGATGTCATATTGGAAGTATGGTATATAATTTTAAATGTGAAAAAACAAGTATAAATAATTGTGGTGGGGGGGGAAGAATATATAAGTCGGTGGTGGGGGGAAATGTGATAAAAGAAGTAAAACTTTAGAAAAGAGTTCAATCTGTACGACAACAGTGAAAGATGACTGATCCTTCTGCAACACCAGTATTTTCAACTACAGATTGCCACCAAAACTTAGAACCGAAGATGTATTGCAATACTCCAACAACAAATTATTATCAAGCTCAACGGCCGCAAGTATCTCATTGTACTTCAACATCAGTGTTGAAAATGTCAAAGCCATATCCAGATTGTATGTACGAGCCAATAACACCATCTTCGGCAAGACTAAGGAAAAACCTAAAAATGAGAGAAAGGTGCAAGAAAGAAAAGATAGAATTTGCAAAATTGCAACTAATAGTGCCTTCCATTCAAGTTGGATGTAGCAGATTGAAAACTTTAGAAAAAACTAACGCATATTTGTTACAATTGTTGGAAACTATTGAAGATTTGAAGAAGAAAAATGGACATTATACCAAGTAATATTCAAACACTCATTCCCCCCAGAAAAACCAAAAAAAGATAAAAATAACAAAAACCCAAAAAAAATTAAATGTAGAATAGAGAGCGAGGAATAGATCACTTTGTGGTAATGGACTAACATGCCACTTAGTGCTCTATTCCTCGTTCTCGCGTTAATACCGGATGACCTTGACCTATATTAGTAGGGTGGGGGAAATTGAAAGTGGTAGGGGAAAGTGTATAAAAGACGAGTGTACTATAGTCGAATTATTCTGAAAGCGAACTTGTCACGAGTAAGGACTTGAAGGAAAGTGTTATGGACTTGACTACAAATAAAGATAATAAAAAACTAAAGTTTCGGGAAATGGCTAAAGCAAGAGAGTCAAGAATAAAGTTGAAGTTTTACAGACTACAGAGATTGATTCCCGGGGTTAGGTTAGGTGAAATACGAACAAGAACAGTGGACATGGCGGCTGATTACATCAATCAGTTACTTACGGAATTAATGATTAAAGAAGCTAAAATAGAAGAGTTGGAACAAAAGATAAAACGGCACATTGAAAATTCGAATTGTCAACCTATAAACTATGTAATAAAAGAAGAAGTAAAAGATTGAAATTGAACAAAAATGAACTTGAACTTTGGTTATTAATAGACACTTCTTAGAGAATGGGGAATAGATCACTTTGTAGTAATGAATTAACATGCTGCTTAGTGATCTATTCCCAGTTCTCACTTAATCTAAAATGACCTTGACATACTTATCAAAATATCATATAAGCCGAATCGCAAAGAGTTATTCCTCATTTACTTGAAATGGCTCCTGTGGACAACACCAATTATCCAAGGAAACCTCTTATTGAAATATTGTATAAAATTCAACTAGACGATTTTAATATGGAAGAAGATGATAATAACAGTGAAAAATCAGAAGTAGAAAGTGTAAATGATATGGATGTAGATCTAACAACATCAGAAGTAGGAAGTGTAAATGATGTGGAGAATGAAAATTTGGATATGGATGTAGTAATATCAGAATCTTCATCATCGTTTGAATATGAAGAAGTACATACTGAAACTCCAACTGGAATAGAGAACACAAATGAACAATCAGTTAGTAGAAGATTAATGTTTCGTCCAAGACGTTTGTTTTCCTCGGATAGTGAAGAAGAAGAAGAGGATGATGATGAAATAGTGGTGGGGGAACCGTTATAAAAGCGGGACCGTCAGAGCCCATTTCATTTCTCGGCGAAATTTCGAAGAGTAAACATCGTCAACATGTATCATTGCGATAAATGTTCGGAATCGTTTCACGATGAAATTCTACTAGATATACATAAAGAACTAATTCACAACAACACAGAAGAAGATCAAGAACAACAAGAAGAACAAGAAGAACAAGAAGAAATAACAGCAACATCTTCAACTACTTTACCGAATCTACAAGTATTTGCTTTACCCGGTAAGGTAGTAATGCATCATAAGATTCAAAATGAAAACTTGAACTGAGAAGAATTTATTAGAGAAGCAAAACCAATCGTAAGTAAAACTTTAAAAGAAGAATTGAAAAGATTAAACTTTCTTAAATTTGGTTTACTACTAGAAGCTATGTTTATAAATGCACAAGAAGAATTATCACCAAGAGGATTCATAACAAAAAACCGAACCATCATGGAAAGTTCAAACATTGATTCAATAGTAGAGAATTGTATAGAAGAAATATTAAACAAACTTCAGGAACACGAAGGAAGAGAATCCGGATGGAGTCTTACAAGTATTGAAGTATTAGATATAAGAGTTCACAAACACGGATATGGACTAATGGGATCTAGTTACATTCCTTTGCCAAAAATAATTGAAAATACAAAATCTTGTATTAATGTTCAAAATGAAGATAATGAATGTTTTCGCTATGCTATGACGTCAAAGTTTGTATTAATAAATCCACAAAGACCCAACCAAGAATATGAAGACGCAAGACACAGGTACAATTTTCAAGGAATAACATATCCCGTTTCTACGAAAGATATATCAAAATTTGAAAAGAAAAATCCCGGCACGTCTATTAATGTTTTTGCATTAGATAGTTCAAACAAAGTGTATCCTTTACGTATTGCAAAAGAAGAGCTACCAGATCATACGGATTTACTACTACTAACGCGAGGAGATGTGACTCACTATGTGTACATAAAGAAATTCGACTCTCTTGTTAATAAGCAACTTTCAAAAAATCGAAAAAAAAAGTTGATTTGCAAGAGATGTTTTAATTTTCAACGAGAAGGAAGACAAGGAAGAGAATGGTTACAAGAGCACAAAAGATTATGTAACAATAATTATGAAGCAAAGATTAATTTACCTTCGGAAAACAGAGCATTCGTTACATTTGAAAAGGTTCATCATCAATACCGTATCCCTTTAGTTGTGTATGCGGATTTTGAATCAACACTTGTTCCAGTTGAAGATGAAAATTGTGAAGCAATAACAAGTGTAAAGTATCAAATGCACAAACCAAACAGCTTTTGTTTAATGGTCAAATCAACATTATCAGAAGAACATTTAAACAGATATGGATTAACTTCAGAACCTCTAGTATATCGTGGTGAAAATGCGGAAAAAATATTTCTTGATCACCTATATTCAATAGGTGGAAATACACAAAGATTATATACAAATATTGTACCAATGAAACCGATGGACGAAGAAGAAGAAATTCAACATGAAAATGCGACTCACTGTTTCTTGTGCAAAAATGATTTTACTATTGAGAATTATAAAGTTAAAGATCACGACCACCTCACAGGTTATTACAGGGGTGCTGCTTGTAATAAATGCAACTTGAGCTATCGTTTACCACTATTTATCCCTGTAGTTCTGCATAATCTTAGTGGGTACGACGCTCATTTTATAATACCTGAACTAGGAAGAGACGACGGTAAAATCGATGTGTTAGCTGAAACTTCAGAGAAGTTCATAAGTTTTTCCAAAGAAGTTGGAAACGTCAAACTAAGATTCTTGGACTCCTACCGATTTTTGCCGTCGAGTTTGTCCAAACTTTCTGAAAATTTAAGGAAACAAGATTTAATCGAAACGAAGAAGATTGTAAACAGCGACAAACTGGATCTGGTACTTCGAAAAGGTGTTTTCCCATATGATTACATAGACAGTTTAGAAAGATTTAATGAAACATCACTACCTCCAAAAGAAGAATTTAAAAGTAAACTGTACGACATGGATATATCTCAAGATGATTATGATCATGCATGCAAAGTATGGAACGAATTAGGATTTAGAACATTGGGGGAATATTCAGATTTCTATGTTAAACTAGATGTGACTTTATTATGTGATGTGATGGAAGAATTTAGAAATACGTGTTTTGCGTCATATGGATTAGACCCTCTTCATTCGTACACTTCGCCTGGACTAGCGTGGCAAGCCATGTTAAAAGAAACAAATTGTAAAATACAACTTCTTACAGATATAGATATGGTGTTGATGTTAGAATCAGGAGTTCGAGGAGGATTGACGCAAAGTGTAACACGTCATGTCAAGGCGAACAATAAGTGTTTGCCCGATTATGATGCATCAAAACCAACAACATTCCTGGGTTATTTTGATGCAAATAACTTATACGGATGTTCAATGTCAAATCCCCTTCCATATGATAATTTCAAATGGATAGACCCAGAATCAATTGGAAACATAATGGATATACCGAAATATGGAGAAACTGGTTACATATTTGACGTCGATTTTGAATATCCCGAACATCTTCACGACGAACATTATGATTTACCACTTCTTCCGAAGACTGAAATTTCTCCAACTGGAAGATGGCCGAAATTATTGGTGACTTTAACCAACAAGTCTCGGTATGTTGGACACTACTGGATGATACAACAGGCCTTAGACTTGGGATTGAGAATTACAAAAATTAATCGAGTACTACAATTCTCTCAATCTTGTTGGTTAAAACCGTACATTGACAACAACACAAGAAGAAGAGCCGCCGCTACATCAAGTTTTCAAAAAGATTTCTTCAAACTAATGAACAACGCAATATTTGGCAAGACTTTGGAAAACAAAAGGAAACATAAGGATATCAAATTGGTAACTGATCCAGTAAAATTCCAGAAATTAGTGCAACAACCAAACTTTGGTTCATCTGTAATTATTAATGAAAATCTAGTTGTTATTTCCATGAACAAGAAGTCAGTTCTAATGGATCGTCCTTTGTATCTAGGAATGTCAATCTTGGATATTTCCAAAACACACATGTACGAGTTTCATTATAAGAAGATGGTTAACTATTATGGAAGAGAGAACATTGGTATTGCATATATGGATACGGATGCACTAATTTACTGGATTAAAACAAATGACATGTATGAAGATCTACGCACCTTTATATATAAAGATGATTTCGACTTTTCCGATTATCCCAAGGATCATCCAAATTACGACTACGACAGAAACAAGAAAGTATTGGGAAAATTTAAAGATGAAACAAATGGTGTGCCGATGATGGAAATTGTAGCATTAATGTCCAAACTATATTCATTTCAACTGTACATAAGCGAAAGGAATCAACATCAAGTCATGAAAAAGGCCAAAGGAATAAAAACCTCTTTCCTGAAGAAGAACGTACAGTTTGAACATTATAAAAGATGTTTGTTTGAAAATGTTGAAACAACTGCAACGTTCAAAACTATTAGAAGTTATAATCATCAACTCTTTAGTGTCAAACAAACAAAGTGGGCATTAAGCTACAAAGATGACAAGCGCTATATTTTAGAAGATAAAATTAATACTTTACCGTTCGGCCACTACTCCCTGAACCCTATCGACCAGTAAACCTATTCTTCGTCCTCTACCTTCTTCCTTTTTTTTCCTTTCCGTAAAGAAGAGGGGACATGGCAAGCCCAATGCCATGTTCCCTCTTTTTTACACTAATATGAAATGGCCTTGACCTATATTCAAACTATATAAAAGAGAATGAACTGTTGTACGGATCAGTATTTTTACAAGCGATGTGCAAGCAACACCTGAAGATGGAAAGTGTGAAGGATAAGATTGTAAATGAACTACATAAACCAGCAAGAAGAAGATTTCCAAGAAGAAGTACAATCATTAAAGGAATGAATGATCTTTACCAAGCTGATCTCATTGAAATGATACCGCACAGTAAATTAAACAAAGGTTTCAAATATATTTTAACAATTATAGACGGTTTTACTAAAATAGCTGACGCTTTACCATTGAAGGATAAGACTGGTAAAAGTGTTACAAAAGCTATGGAAACAACGATACAAAGAAATAAATTCAAAATCAAACATCTACAGACCGATGATGGAAAAGAATATTTTAATAAAGACTTTGGAGCTTTAATGAAGAAATATCAAATAAATCATTATTCTACAAATTCTGAAGTTAAAGCTTCAATAATTGAAAGGTTCAATAGAACATTGAAAGGAGCGATGTACAAACAATTTTCAAAACGAGGATCATACGTGTGGTATGACATATTACCACAACTTATAAAAGAGTATAACAACAAATATCATCGTACCATCGGAATGAAACCTATCCAAGTAAACAGCGCTAATGCTAAGGTTGTATTACAACGCATCAGAAATAATACAACACCTAAATTGGAAAAGTTGCAACCAAAAAAGTTTAGAGTCAACGATAAAGTTCGTATAAGCAAATACAAAGGTGTATTTAGTAAAAGATATCTACCAAATTGGACTAATGAAGTATTTACAGTTTATAAAGTGCAACCAACTATACCTGAAACTTACTTATTAAAGGATAACAAGAATGAATTACTTCAAGGTGGATTCTACGGACATGAATTGTTGAAATCAACAGTCGGTGATGTATATCTTGTTGAAAAGGTATTACAAATAAAAAAGGATATGGTTAAAGTCCGGTGGTTAGGATTCGATAAAAGTGAAGACTCTTGGATTCCTTCAAAAGACTTGGTATAGTAATTTAATAGCTCATTGTGTGTTTAACCTTGACACAAGATGGAGATTGTACAACAAAAAGATCGATTTAATATCAATAATATTGATGAATTGACGGTTGACAATGATAAGTTAAATCATGGTAAACATGGTGAACTACTACCAAATACGATAAGATGTTTAATAACTGGTCCTTCAAATTGTGGAAAAACAAATGTTGTTTTTAACCTTATAACTAATCCTAAAGGATTGCGCTTTAACAATATATACATTTTTTTCAAAATCATTGCAACAACCAAAATATCAATTATTGGATAAAGTACTTGCAAGTGTACCTGAAGTGAATTTCTACAAGTTTAATGTCAGTGAAACAATTATGCAACCAAATGAAGCAAAACCATTTTCTATTTTTTATTTTTGACGATGTGTCTTGTGAAAATCACGACACTATAAGGAATTACTTCGCTATGGGAAGACATCATAATATCGATAGCATTTATATTGGTCAAACATACAGTAAGATTCCAAAACAACTCATAAGAGACAACGGAAATATGTTGATCATCTTCAAGCAAGATGAAACAAATTTAAAACATATATATAATGATCATGTAAATGCAGATATGGCATTTGAGAAATTTAAAGAGATGTGTGGCAAAGCATGGAATGAGAAATATGGCTTTCTCGTTATTATGAAGGAAGAAGATATTAAAAATGGTAGATATCGTATAGGGTTGGATAAATTTGTATTTATGCGTTGAACTACCGATGCTACATCTAGTTACACGTTGAACTTCACAGTGTAAACATGGTGAATCAAGAAAAACTATTGAAAGAAATAAAATCACTCAGTGATTCTATTAGGATGAAGAATCGTGCATTGAGGATGGGTTTAAGTGAAAGAGAAGAATTTCTAGAGACTAAATTTAAACCTATTACGGAACCTTTAAAACAGATATCAGAAACTATTGGTAAACCTCGTTATGAAGGAGATGTTTTACTACCAGTTTCTAAACAAGAAGTACAAGCATTAAAAAAAGAAGAAGATGATGATTCATATACAAGTGCTAGTGAGCAAGAAGAAACAAAAGAAGAAGAAGAACCAATTGTTGAAAAGGAAGAAGAACAGCCAATACCTGAAGCTGAACAATCTATTCCAAATTTAACTCAATTGAGTAGCGATATATTACAACATGGACCTCTTGGAAGAAAATATATAATGAAAATGCTACATGACATGAAATCAAACCCGAATTTGAGTAGATCACACGTATACGGAGCAAGAATTGATGGGAATGAATTAAAGATCGGCGATTCAAAGCTTGAAATAACACAAGACGATTACATCATTATTGGTGAGCATAAATATAAAGGAACAAAAGGACTTTATGAATTAATTTTTAAAAACATACCACTAAGATATTCATCCAAAGATTTAAGTGTTTTTAAGGAGATTCTACAAAATACTAACGCTCATAAAAGAAACTACTTAAAGGATGCAATGATTAATCGTTCACGTGCAACAAAATATAACATTGTTATAAAAAAAGTTGTTTCCTCCACCTAAATTGCCAACATTACGTACTGCGCCAGCGGTGAGACAACCACTGAAAAGAAAATCTTTATCACTTATGGATTTATCACTTCTTGAACAACATGGTAAAAAGAGTAAAGGAGATACTTCAACATCTGGCAAAGGATTGATGAAAAATCTATACAATACGAATGTGATTTACTACAACGACATCAATAAATTGGTTGATAGAATGAGACTATTGCATGAAGCCATGGAAGCAGGTCATACAGGTTTAAATAATGAATGGGTAGCTCTAATTGACGAACTCAGGAATCGCGGCATAATCGTATAACTGTCCGCGGATATATAAGAGTTGCAGGCATATAATGTGTCAGTTCTAACATGAGCGTCGACAAGTTCGGACGATACTCCACGTTAGGAGTGCAAGTTGGAGAAAATAGAAAAAGAAGTGGATTACCGCAAACACCCGAAGGTGACTATAACATAAACAATAAACGTTTAAAGTTTGTTAAAGATCCAGAAGAAGATGGAGATGCAACAAATTTAAAAACAGTAAAGGAGGAAACATCTACAAGTTTAAAACTCGACAACAACCAACTGTATGATGCAAAATCTCACAGTGTTATTAACGTTGCAAAACCAGTCAACAATGGAGATTTTGTTAATAAAGGCTATTTTCTATCTGCGATGGAATACGCTTTACTGTTGGAAAAGACTAAAAGTAGAAAAAGGTACAATGCTTTAAATTATAGAATAATTAATGTGGCAGATCCAACCGAGGATACTGATACAATCAATAAGCGTTATTTGCACTCTGTAATACCAGAAAAGAAAAAAAGATGGATTTTCATTCTATAAATATACTATAAACGATATTGGATATCCTAAAGAAGAAAGTGATGGTGTTAATATAAAATACATTAAAGATAATTGTATTTTATATAATGGTGCTGTTATTGATTGTCATGGAAAAGTGTTGTCCAATCTGAAAGATGGTTCAACTCCATCGGATGCTGCTACCGTGAGACAAATGAATGAAAGCTTGAAGAAAGGAACATCCGCTTTTGTTAAACAAAATCAGGCGGTGTCAAAGAAAGGTGATGAGTTTATGCAAGGAAGTGAAAAGTTTACCTTACTACAACTACAAAATGACAAGTGGGATGGAAAAAATAAAAGATTGTCAAATATAAGTTTAGGCACGGAAGAACATGATGCTGTTATTTTAACACAAGTACCACAACTATCAGCTACTGGTGTTAATTTTATATGTAAAGGTAAACGATTAACCCAAGTTAAATCTGGTAAAGATGATCAGGATTGTGTTGTTTTAAAACAAACTATAGTTTTAGATAAAATAAATAACGTATATGATGGAAAAAATAGAAGAATATCTAACATATCAGCAGGAATAGCTCCGAATGATGTTGCTACTATTAATCAAGTTATAGCAACCTCTAAAAACGATCCATCTGTATATACATGTAATGGTAAACGTATCACAAATCTTGATAATCCTAGATATGACAAAGATGCTACTAATATAGAGTATGTAATGAATCTTGTAGGTAATGCAGTTGTTGATATGCATAATCATATAATTGGTAAATCAAATCACGATAAAATCGAAGGTGCTAAGAGAGAAAAATGGATTAAAGATACAATCATCGATATATACGGGTAAAGCTTGTGAATATTTAAGTATGGAATACACAAAAAAGGATTCATTATCATAAAGTATTTCATAGAGTGAAGACTTTGGTTGCATAAAACAGCATAATGAAGACCGCATCGTTTAGTCGTCGTCAGGACATTGGCAAGAGAGAACGTGGTTTAACATCAGCTGCATTATCCCTGCTCAGACGGATTCCAATTGGTGCTGTTGTGAATCGAGCGATAGACGCTTTACCATACGTATTACATCTGCCCGGAGGTTATCAATATTGTGGACCTGGAACTAAGTTGTCAAAACGTTTAGCAAGAGGAGATCCTGGAATTAATAAATTAGATCAAGCTTGCAAAGAACACGATATAGCATATTCAAAGTATAAAGATTCAACAAATAGATCAATAGCGGATAAAATTCTAGCGGAAAAAGCTTGGCAAAGAGTAAAATCAAGTGACGCAAGTATTGCAGAAAAAGCAGCGGCTTGGGCAGTAACTACAGCCATGAAGACGAAAGCTAAATTTGGTGCTGGAAGACGTCGTCGCAGAGGAAGACCTGCAAAGAGAAGAGCTCCCAAAAGAGGTGGAAACATTAAGAAGAGACGTCGTAGAACTCGTAAAGCAACAGTAAAGAAAGCTTCTATTTGGTCAATGGTAAAAAACGGAGCAGGTTTATACCTAAGACCGTACCGTGTGTACTAAATAAGAAGAATCAATTGATAATTCCAAATAAAGCCTTAACAAATTATCAGTTAAATGATTATGTAAAATGTTTGAAAATACCATTTTTTCGAGGAGTTTTTATGAAAGATGCATTACCAACTAAAATATGGGAAAATGAAACTGGAATAGTAAATTTGGATTCCACCTATGGTCCAGGCACTCATTGGGTATGCTATGAAAAGCTCGGACAAACCGTTTACTACTTTGACAGTTTTGGCAATCTACCACCGCCGAAAGAACTGCAACATTATTTTCGAAACTCCAAAAACATTTTTTACAATTACAAAAGAGAACAACCTAACAATACTGAAATATGTGGGCATTTATGTTTGGAGTTTCTAGCGAAGAGTGTCAGTCAGCTTTAAGATGTCACCGTATACAGTGTCACTGAGTGGAAATTCATCCACATTGAAAAGTACGCTGTTCCCAGCATTGCGTCTATCCAAGGAAAGATTATGGGAAGCGGCATTACTTGATTTAACTACCTACAACTCAATTCCCAATGTTACGGAAGGAAAGAACAATTTACTACATTATTATGAAACTAAGGATGCTTCAGGAAAATACTCAGAATTGAAAATAATTACATTTCCTACTGAAGCTTATGAAATCGATGATATAAACCAATTACTACAAAAACAACTCGGAGAAGAAAATATCACCGTTAAAGGAAACAATAATACTTTAAAAGCAGAAATAACCTCAAAATATTATATCGATGTCAGCTTGGAAAACTCCATTGGCAGTTTACTTGGATTTACAGATACAAAAAAGAAAATCTTAACTCCTGGAACTACTCATTCAGGTGATACAACTGTTACAATATTGAAAGTCAATAGTATCGATGTAACGTGTAATATTATACACGGATCGTATAGAGAAGGAGTGAATCAGCATATTTTACATACATTTTATCCAACAGTGGCTCCCGGTTTTAAAATTGTTGAGAAGCCACAAAACTTGATATACCTACCGTTAAACACCAGTTTCATTTCAGACATCGTACTGAACATATTGGATCAAGACGGTGTTAGTGTTGACTTTAGAGGAGAAACGATAACTATACGGATACACATCAGAGCGGCAACATAAAAGTCGACATGGGATTATCATTTAAACCGCAACGGAAGAGTCGGGAGCTCAGTAGCTCCTCGACATTGGAAGAGTTAACATCGGACAACAATCGTTTTCTACAGAAGATTGGATTGAAACTTAACAACGATGGATATCCTGGATATATCTCAAGGACCGACATTCGACGAAACACTATGGGAGAAGGAATATCACACGCACAACCCTTACACTTCATCAAAATTAAACAATAACGATGAAATAAGGATTCCCATTCAACAACAAGATATTTACACATTACCGTGTGAAAGTTATTTGTACATTGAAGGACGGGTATTAAAATTGGATGGAAAAACTGCTTCAACAGTTCCTTTTATAAATAACCCGATGGCATATCTTTTTGATGAAATAAGATATGAGATATCAGGGGTGACAGTTGATTCGACAAAAAGGCTGGTATAACAACGACATTGAAAGGATTAACATCATTAACACCGCATGAGAAGAATTCAATAGTCACCGCTGGATGGGTTTCCCCTGATAAAGACACTATAACACCGGATTCCAACGGTCACTTTGATTTTCATGTACCCTTACGATTGCTTTTGGGATTCGCTGAAGATTACAAACGAATAATAATAAATGTCAAACAAGAATTGGTATTACTCAGATCTTCAACTAACAAGGACTTGATACTTGCAGACCCTGCGACTACGGAAGATAAACTGGAATGGCAACTACAATTGGATAAAGTTGTTTGGAGAGTACCTCATGTAAGATTGGCCGACGAACATAGAATCGTATTATTGAGAAAGTTAAAGTCTGACCGTGATATTGTGATGCCATTCCGAAGTTGGGAATTCCATGAATATCCTACACTACCTCAGACAGAATGACAAACATGGACTGTCAAGACATCAACTTACTTGGAACGGGCAAGGTACATAATACTTGGTTTTCAAACTAAGCGAAAAGATGTTATCACTGCAAATGCCGGTCAATTTGATCACTGTAAAATAAAGAATTGTAAAGTTTTCTTAAACTCTCAATTCTTTCCGTATGACAATTTGAATGTCATGTTCAGCAAAAAACGTTTTTCCATTTTATACGATATGTATGCAAGATTTCAATCGTCATATTATGGAAAGACTAATACACCACTATTATCGCCTGACCAGTATTATTCCAAGGCTCCGATAATTGTAATCGATTGTTCAAAACAAAATGAATCGGTAAAATCATCAAGTGTGGATATAAAAATTGAAATGGAATTTGAACAACCAGTAGCGGATGGAACTTCAGCATACTGTCTAATTCTACATGATAAAATAGTTACTTACACACCGCTGACCGGAATTGTGAAGAATGTACTTTAAAAAGAATTAGTACAACGACTGCAGATTTTTGAGGTTAGAATTATCTGCTTCAATTTTTGAGGTTAGAATTTCATTTGTGAAAAACAAGTTGAAAACAAACATTTATGTGATTGTATAAATATCAAGGATTTCACGAAAAACATAAAAGCGAGAAAATCATGAGTGGAAAGTTCATTTTATATTCGACCGTCGTATGGGAAACATCGTTCGCAAGATGAGTTCTACTAACGGAGAAGAAAATACACCTCTAATGGATGAGAATAGTTCAGATATAGAAAAACAAGTTGAACGAGAAATGGACGAGTTCCTCAAGTTTAACAAACATAAGAAGAGAGAAGAAGAAAAAGATGAAGGAGAAGCTGAAAAAGAAGTAAAAAGAAAAAAGGTTGAAGTTAACATTACAACTAATATTTTAACAGAAGTATTTCTTCGGATTTTCTACCCCATTTCTTCATGCATGACGAAAAGTATTTCAGTTGGAATTTTAAAATCATTGGATTATTCACCGATTGTTATTTTAAATCATGGAAATAAAATGGTTACATTCACTGAAACTTCTTGGGAATCATTTATGAAACATTTACATCTTTTGGAATGTTATTTGAGTAACAACACATTTGGAAGAAGAACAAGATTAAGTTTATTGGAATCAAATATTGAAGTTGATATAGTGAAACATCGTGGGGGACAAATGGTTCGCTTCAGAGATTTAACTAGACATGATGTAAAATTACATTTGACTAAAGAAGAATTTTACACTTTAAGTTGTACTACCGGTCCCGTCACCAGCTATTTGAAACAACTAATATTTTCAAGTGCAATAATCAAAGACTATCTAATTGATACATTGGACAGACAACCTTTCGTTCCAATTTTATACGGTCCCGTGGATACTTCAATTTTTAATCAAATACCTCAAGAAGTGGATATGTGGAGACAATTGAACAACTATCACACCAACTTTAATATCGACGAAGAAGCGCAAGAAGTTAAAGAAGAACAATCGTGTTTGTAATACAAGTCAGTTGCTGACGAGACTTCATCATGAACAAACGGGTTTCGTTTTCTAATGCGCCACATATAATGGAAGTTAAAAAAGGTATAATTGAATTTCAAGCTTTTCGAGGAAATTATGGAAATTTTATTATAAAAGAATTAGTAATTTTGGATATGAACACATCTGTAGTTTATCATTACTTATTCAAACCTCCATTACCATTCAATAGACTAACAACTAAAGCGAAAGTTACAAACAAATGGTTGTACAAACATTTTCACAACTTAAGATGGCATGAAGGTTTTATTAATTATAACATGATGCCGCACATTATGAATCATTACTGCAAAGAGTTCAAAACTATCTACACAAGAGGATTGGAAAAAGCTAATTGGATACAATCATTTACAAGCAACGAAGTGATAAATGCAATAATAGATAGAGATTTCCAATGCTACTTCAATGAACTTTGTATTTCATCAAAGAGTTTTAAACATCGAAGGTCAGAGTGCGCTTTGAAGAATTCCTACCGCTTAAATAATTTCCTTCAACAGAATGGTGGGGGTAATCTCGGTAATAAAAGTGAGAGCGCTACCATGACGCAGCATGAGTATTACTCGAACCTCCGAAGAGACAACATCTCCGACGGACATTATTATTAACAAGAAGATTAACAATAACATCAAGATGGCATCGCAGAACTTTCTTCAAAATTTGGTTGATCAATTCAACGCTCATTCAAAATCAACAATCTTACCGACGAAGAGATGTTCTGAACTAAAAGAAGAAAAACATTACATCATACATACAATCAAGAAGATGGACACTTCAGTTGGTGATGCTATTAATTGCACATTGAGCGAGGCGCCGTATACAGTTGGTGACGAACCGAAGTTTCAAATCTTCCTACCGAAACGGTTTGTACAACTTCTACAAAATGAAGATCTTCGAGTTATTCAACCTGGCGCACTCTATTTAGTTTCACACGGACCGAGTGGAAACAACTCAACTGAACTAACTATTCATGTAACACCTACTACTAACTAGTTTGTACATAACTTTGTAAATACATGTGTTTGTAATGGTTTCTCAATAAAGATGATATAAAACAAAACAAAAATAAAAGAAGCAACATATTGTTATGTCTTTGTACATAGCAATATGTTGCTTTTTTTAAAAATTCCACGGGATGACCTTGACCCAATTTTGTGTGATAATAAAAGTGAAAATCAACTTGTGAAACTCATCAGTCTACGACTACCATTCGTACCGTACACATCTCGCTCTCTATAACTAAATACAAAACTTCAACATGTCCCTAAAGGTCAAGTGTGCATCTTACGATACCAACACCATTACGAGTTTTGAACAACTTGAAGATTTAACCAACGAAATGCGAGTTTTACTTACCGGTGGTTATCACTTAACTGTTTATGTTAGTTCTACTAATGTAAGGATGTTTACTAAAACAAAATACTGTGATGATGAAGTATTTCTTTCTACACAACCTACAACATCTTCATCGCCGACTGGTCAACATAACATCAAGTTCCACAAGTATTACCAATGTTAAATAACTTTTAACAAATAAAACTAAGGAATCACGTGATCAATGTCAAGTTGATAAAAAGGGAATGATACTTGTATAACTAATCATTCGCTTCCCGACTCTCGCTGCGTCAACACCTAATTTTAAAGATGTTATACAGAATGATGATCGAACTTGATGGAAAAATCTATGGAAAAGATTACAACACCGTTGAACAAATGACTGAAGATTTAGATATATTAACTAAAGAAGGATATCAAGCTAAATTAATTTTAAAATTTCCTGAAGTACACCCACTATCGACTGAAGAACTTATCGCTATGGCTAAAGCGGAGAGAGAGAAAAAGGCTGAAGAAAACAAACAGAAACAGACAAAGTCTGAAGAAGATAAACAGAAATAAACTTCTTAAGTATAAACATTCCTTACATTAGTAAGGTATAATTTTTTAAAACTTCGTTTGGATGACCTTGAAATTACCCCCACCACTTTTTGTACTACATAAAACTGACTATTCAACACTATAGACTCTTATTCTTTCACTGGACTCAGCAGCGTGAATTTTTTGGATCTTGTTACTGCAAGTGCAAAACAAAACAACTACCGCCACCGGAATTGCGAACTTTCAAATTTTACAAATCAAGATATTTTCATACATGCTGTCCTCAAAGATGTTTCAAATTTCATCCTCTCGATCTAGCTCATTGTCAACGCACCAAGTCTCATCAAGATGATTTTTGTACACATATGATAAAAAGATGTAAATACAGGTCAGATTGGTATTCCGATCCTGTAGAACCATCGAATGTGTAATTTCAATTTTACGCTCTTTTTTAAAACTTCAATTGGATGACCTTGAGATTTCCCCCCACCATTGGTTTTTTTTAGACTTCCCCCCACCATTAGTTTAAGTTTTGTATCTTATTGAATCCATCTTTGAGTTATTTCACTTCCAACACTCTAACTAACAACATGGGATCGCCTTTCGTCAAGTTTCAACATATAATAACTGACAGAGAAGAATTGGAGGAAATATTTCAAAATTTGCTCTCTGTCATGGATAGATATCCTATGAGATGGATCAGACTTGATGTTCACTATTTACGTCCTCGTGATTCTTCATCATCGAGTGAAGACGAAACGACGACTACTACTTCAGCTAGGATATTTCAATTTTCTTCATCATCGAGTGAAGACGAAACAACGACTACTACTTCAGCTAAGATATTTGAATTGAAAGACGAAGAAGAGGAAGTTAGCTATTTACTTAATAACGAGCTCATGCTCACCGACAAATAAGCCTCCTTCCTAAGCGCCGATCTTCATTCAATCACCGACTCTCGCACGATGAACAACTCTCCGTTGGCACGAATGAATTCTAGTTTCGAAGTAAATTCTAAAGAAGATTTGCAAGAAATATTTAATACTTTACACGAAATTGTTAGTAAATTCAACACTGTTAAAATGAATCTGGAAATAACTTACGCCTGTCCTATTTGTGATAAGGTTGAAAGTTCTGATGAAGATAGTTTGCTGAATCTTACTCCACTTACACCTCTACAATCAGACACGACAACAACAAGTACGGAAGCAAATCGTGAGCAACCTCCTTCCCCCACCACTTCTTTGTGATTCAACTTCCCCCACCACTTCTTCGTTTAACTAACGTTCCTCGCTTTCACTTCTCATTCCGTCTCCAACATTTGAACTATCAACATCACTTGTTTCAAAATTTCAAACACCAAAACAACACTAATGATGGATATGATGGATGAAGTTTCCTTCGTCACAAGGATGGAAGAGGAAAAAATGAAAGAAGAAAAATTGAAATTGGAAATTAAACGTTTGCAATTGGAACGGGTAAACCAACTCGAGATATTACGTTTCTTCAAACTTGTCAAATACGTCATCTGGGGACTCTGCCTTTACCTTATCCTCGTCGTCGGCGTTTGCTTTTACAACTCCGTATTTCATCACAAAAATTCAACCTGTATTGCACATTGATTGTATTTGTTTTTACGAATAAAGTTCAAAACTTAAATCTACCTATCCCGCTATCACCGGGTAGTTCAACTCTCAGAACTATTTCCTGTGCTAGCGGGATAGGCTTTTTTAAAACTTACTCGGGATGACCTTGACATACTTTCTGTAACCCAATTATCAAGTTGAATTTCAGTTTTGAACTAACTTTTAATTTATGCATACCTCCCCCTCATTTAATATACGACCGGAAGCTGTGTGCCCCGGCACGTGGCTTCCGGGGCAGCTGACCTGTGCCAGAAGTAACCAAATCTAACTACTTAAGTTTGACTTGCTTGACAGTATTGGGAGTGTATATCAGGAATGCAATTGAATCAACTCAGATCAAGCAATTAAAGTGACTTTAATAACACAACTATGACTAAACTAGCATGGTGCACAGGTGAAACATATGATTATACCCTTCGATGACAATGAGCGATTTATCCCTGCGTTATATATATACATATGATTGAATTTACTCAAATTAGAGTCCTCCGAAGTGGGGCTAGTTGTCCTTTGTTCACTCAACACTCATGGCGTATCAATTCAGCAAATCACTTCTCGCACAACATGAGTGTTTAATGTGTGAGTATCACTGAGGATATTTATCTTACAAGTTAATTGACCATTAATTATTTACAGGAATAAAACAAAACAATGATATCGTTAAATCAAAACTTGGGCTTACGAAATTCAATTCCACAAACAAAGATACTTTACAAATTACCCTACAAATGGAATCATGTCCTAATCTCTAATATTTACAAATGTTGAAAGGTTCCAGAGACCTTGAATGCAGAGCCGTCCTTAGGAAATGCGAGGCCTGGAGCAAAATATTTTTGCGAGGCCTTATTTAACGGTGATTGCTGGGGGGTTGTGGGGTATGGAACATACGACAGCATGTGTCCAATTTATGTCTAGACGTTTTCCGAATGTCTATATAAATAATCAATCCATTAGACCCCTATATCTTTGAAATGATTTGAAATACAGAAATGAAACTTGGCACAACTATTAATTACAGGAACTCTACCCTCTAGCCCTCTACCCTCTTTTTCAGGTATTATTCCTGGACCAAAGACAAGCCAAAATATCATATTTAGAATTTAGTGATTTTAATACAAATAGTCACGCATATGAGCGTGTTGCCGGGCAAAAAGGGCGGTTGCAGCGCCAGCTCAACAATGGATTTCATACCTTGGAGGTTTATATGTAATTATATGTAAGGAATGGCCACGCGGGGCTAGAAACGAAGCCGCCGCGCCGCGCTCGTCAAGTGGCGAGGGCTACGAGGTAGTTGAATCATGGAAGTTTAAGTGTAATTAGTTGTTTTAAATAACAGAATAAATTTTAGAAAAGTTTTTAAATAATTTGTTAAGTTTTAGGTCTATATTTATCAAGTTAAAAATAACCATGTTAAGGCTATGTATTTTACAAACGTCGACTAAATTTTATGCTATTATAAAAAACCATAATCATAATTAGTAATTTTTTATTAATATTAATAAATCATTCTAATTGTGCTGATAACCAAAGGGTAGTTGTTCTTGTTAGTACATATAGTCTACTAAGTTGTTAGTATTTGACGAATAATCGTCTATTGTTTATACTTAAGAGTTTACAACTTAAGAACAACTTAAGAACTTAAGTTAGTTTTAAGTTGTTGTACCCTAAATTCCAAGTAATTATGAGTAATTAATTATATGACAATAAATTACTGTCTAATATAATGTAAATGATTCTGAACATCAAGCACTTAAAGATGTTACACCTCTTAACGTTTTTTACAAATTTTAATAAACAATTTACATTAAAAGAATATCAATTCTTATATTTATTTTTGTTAAAAGTATTGTACTACACAATAAAATCAATTTTACAGTAACACATATTTATTGAGATAAATTAAATTTCGTTTTTAATGTATTAAAATCATCTCTTCAATACAGATATTTTACTTTAATGTTCCTCTATAAATTAAAATATGTTTTTTATCTAGAACAAAATTATATCACTGGATAAAGAATTTAATCCTCTTTTAAAATGCAAAAGCTGTTCTATGTGATTTGCCTGGTGTGCTCAGGATTTTAATTCAAAGTTGCGCGGGTCCCGTTTTTTCCTATCTCGCCCGTGTTACAGAGCAGCACCATGCCACTCTACGGCCAGCCGTGCCACTCTAGTGGAGGGGAGCGGCCGGCTTCACTTTAGCATGGTATATCCATAAGGACGTGGCCACTCCTTATATATAATTCCTCCAAGTTTCATACCAAAATTGCTCCCTGACTAGCCTCAGTTATATCGCTCTATCTCGCTTATTTATGAACCAATTTTCATGATTTTTACATCGTTGGATTTTAAATTAAATTTTACAAAAAACACATAAAAACATAAACTTTGCTACCTTATGTACGCAGTTTTTATGTAGTTTTAGGTTAAAGATTTTAATTGGCCATTTTAAAAACATGAATTATAAAAAGTTTGTTATTTTTTCTAGCTAGGTCTTTACTTCAAAAAGCTGTGTACCGAATTTCAACTTATTACGTCAAGCCGTTCTTAAATTAAAAGTTATTCTTAAAAAATATAAAATGACAGCTGTACAAGTAACTATGGTGTTTTGGAATTTTTAAATATGATATTTTGATTTTGGCTTGTCTTTGGTCAAGGAATAATACCTGAAAAGGAAGGTAGAGAGTTCAGAGATACTCTGTAGGCCTATTAAGTCGGTCGCACATCAACTGTCGCAAATGCAAGTGAATTTCTACATTTCTAACATTTACTGTTTCAAGTTTCAAGATGGCGGTAACTAAAAATGTTCAAAGCTAAATATTTTTAAAAGCTGTACATTTTACAAACTTTGGCAAACTTTCAAAAAATTGCATGATTTAATTACCGGAGTAAAAATACTAAGGTTGTTAAGATAAAACAATGGATAGTGGAAAAATTCAAATCTTATTTTGAGAAAATACGGATTTCGCTCGTAAACTTAGGCCTATGTAAATCTTTATGATTTAAAAAATGTAAAAACTTGAATTAATCAGTTGTTTCTCTTTTTATCATTAGAAACCAAACTTAGTTTCAACTTTTTTGTTTGCAGTTTTTAAGATATTTAGCTTTGAAAATTTTAAATGGCCGCCATTTTGCAACTATAAATGTTAGAAATGTCCAAATTCATTTGCATTTGTGCCTTAACGCACTTAACAGTTGTGCCAAATTGTAATTCCGTACCTTAAATAATTTCAAAGATATAATGGATCAATTAAAAAATCACATACAGACAAACAGTTGAAAAACGGCTAGAGATAGGCAAAGTCGGTCATGCATGGTTGTGGCATCTACAAGCATGGCTCGGCGGCCGCGAGGCTTTGGTCCCGTCACCCCGCCCGCCGCTATCAAACGATGTTTTGCGTTTGCATCCTTTTGGTCGTTACTATTACGTACTAATAAGAATTGCGTTCGTAGATTTTTAATCACAATTATTGAACATATTGCGTGGGTAATCAAACCGATATTTTAGGTACGTATCTGTTCATTATTATATTATTAGCGAATTTCCCATAGGGAATAAGCTGTTACCGTAGGTCTCATGGTAAGACCTAAGCCCTAGACCATGTTACTTTTTCGTTTTGAGGTGCCCAGAGACCAAAAATAATAGTCATTAAAATTTATATATATATATATAAATATATATATATATATATATATATATATATATATATATATATATATATATATATATATATATATATATATATATATATATATATGTATGTATGTATGTATGTGTCCCTAGACACGATAACTCTCATAAAAATGGTC
Source organism: Neoaliturus tenellus (assembly GCA_030545055.2). Lineage (NCBI taxonomy): Eukaryota > Metazoa > Arthropoda > Insecta > Hemiptera > Cicadellidae > Neoaliturus > Neoaliturus tenellus. Next base: position 146,730,550 of record CM061533.1, on the reverse strand, counting down.
CGATAGACACCAAATTTGGTAGAGGTGTGTAATCCTACGTTTATTCGGATGAGTTCAAAAACCAGACATATCGACCTACCGGAAGGGGTAGTTTTGGGGGGTTTTGTACCCCAAAAATGGGGTTTTTGCATTTTTCATACGTAAATTTTAAAAATTTTAAATTTTTAAATTTTTATTTTGATCATTGGATATAGCTTAAAAAACACACAATTTAGTATTTTGAAGCTTTGCTCTATCTCTATTGGTTACCGAGATATTACAAAGTCTAAAGACAGTACATTGTCTTTTGGTGCTCCAATGTTAATCTTATGGAAAGTATGGATGTGTTAATATTTCACTTATTAACCAGTATTTTTGGATGAAACTTGGTATTTAGCTTCATTTGGTTGAGATTCATCCATTTTAAGGTAAAAAATCTTGGTTTCTGTCCTTATCATGGCAGCAAACCTGCATACTCTTTTCCCATGTTAATCATATGGAGAATAGGCAAACTCTTTTATTTATGGACAGATATTGATGAAACTTACTGTATGGCTTTATATGGTCGAAATAAATTTTTTCTATGCTAAAAACCTACTTTTAGTGTCCCCCATGGCAGCACACCTGCATACTCTTTCCCTATATTTATCTTAAGGAGAATAGACATTTATTTCCCTATTAAGAGCACGTGATGAAATTTTGTTTACAAGTTTAGCTGGTCAAAATTAATATTACGGGGTATTTATAAATTTAATCTTTGGAGTGAAATTCGTCTCTTTTGTTTGCCACAATAAGTCGGTTGGTTTAATATATACAAACAATTAAAATGTTAGAAATTATTCCCAGAAAAAAACGCTCCTACACGACTGAGACTTCGAAAAACCAAAGGTTTATCCAAGTGCATTATTTTTTAGCCAGAAAATTTGTACCTCTCTGTCTCAGTATCTAAAATGGCATGGAAATAAGTTATATGAGGAAGGATGACACCATGATGAAGTGCTGGTGTATTAGGCAAGAAAAAAATACCACTCATTGTGGTGAATGTCAATACCTTAGTAATGCTGGGGTCCGGGTTGACCTTGAGGTAGTCGGTGACTCTCTGGGTGTCGGCGACGCCCAGGGGACACGCCGTCCCCCGGCAGCCGTTCCTCACGTACTCGCGGAACAGGCAGTGGCTCTCCCCGGCCCCGGGGGAGCAGTCCAGGCGAGGGGCGTCAAGGTCAGCCGAGGAGAACTGGCTCCACAGCGTGTCCGAGGTGAAACCTGCGGGCGGAGGGGTCTAGAGTAAACGAGCTGTCCCCGTGGTCATGTTACACTTGTATAGTTAATTATGGTGAACATTTTCCATCACTGATTAGTAAAACGGATTCACAACGTTTTGGGATCTGGAATCTGAGCCCGTCTTCTTGTGGAAGGAATACCTAGAATATGTTAGACTTGTCAATTCGAAATTCCTTGGAAAGTAAATAATACTGCTACTCAAAATCTCAAATCTTCTTTTTTTAAACATATAAAAAAATAGTAATTTTATAATTTATTTTGAGCATGTTTTTTTTTCATAAAATCCAGAGTGTTTCGTTTAATACCCAATCCAAAAATTGTAATATAACATGACAAACATAACATATTTCGATGATACAATTAGGGTTTATTTATTTAGGGCTTCAATGATGTTTTGTTTATCTTTGGAAAACAGATCACTTTTCTACCATGGTTAGCATTTATACCATGGTCTCTAAACTAAATTTATGGGGATTTAATTGATCTTGTTACATTATTCCATTTATTTTATTTGTTGCGTTTGTCTTCTTGAGTATTTTGTAGGGGTTTTCTTATGTGTTATTTCTCAATTTTTTTTTATTTTTTATTTTTTATTTTTTTTTTTTTTTTGAGATGTGTAAAGAGTGAGTTATAAGAAAACAAACCACAGTTTAATGAAGACTTCTATACACCCATTGAAATAACAATAGTCACTTTGAAAACATTTCAAAAACCTACTAAATGAATAAAATTAACAAAATTTTAATAAAATAATGAAAATAGTTAAAATCATAGGACTATATGTGTTATGTTTGTAAATTTAAGTTAGAACTTTAAATGTGTAAAAAAAAATACATCTATGAGGTGAGCACAAAAGAAAAAATTTTTCAAGGACAGTATTTTATACAGCTCTCTGTACTAACACATACTTAAGTGAACTCTTTGAGCACTCTGCAGTTCATTCTAGTACCTTGGCTTGCAATGTAAGGAACATGGAGATGCTTTTAATTGAATTTATTATTGAAACTACAGAAGCTATATGTACATATTAAGCAAAGAAATGTTAACTAATTGTAATAAAATACTCTGAAGGCAGTACTGTGATAGAATATATTATACGCTAGGGTAATAGTGAAAATGGTGAAGAATACTCATGGACCAATAAAATAATAACAATAATAAAATGTTTAATTTAATAGTTTGTTGTTACTAGGCATCAATATAACGCCCCTGGTATCTATTTGAGGCGTAGGTTTCACTGTGTTAATATTTAAATGTGTTGAATCAATTAATTTTTTCTCATAGCTTTATAGATATTTTTTGCCGTTAGGTAAGATGTTCTACATACCGGAATGAATGGCGATTGTAAAGTTGAGCTGAGTTTTTTTATGGACGTCACAGGTAGATTTTCGAAGACCACTCCTCCAGCTGTAGCTGTCCCTGGCGCCACTCGAAATATCTATATAAACAAGACTGCATTATGTTACATTTAAAACTAAACCGATATCTAGCTTTTAGTCAATTTATTCCCAAACAAATGTCTACCGGCTCTCTCAAAGGCAAATTTCAGCATTTAGTATTCAGATCATGCGATGAAAGATATTGATACTTTTTACGTTACATAACTCTACTATAACATTTTTTCACCAATAGGAAGTTAATCTCGTTGCGTACATTTGTACACGACGCCATCATTTTATAAAGTGTAAAACTGCAATCTTTCACATTAAACTCAGTTAAAATATTACACTTTGAAATAGTCGGTTGGTTTGTATTATCCAGACACCGAAGTCAGAATACAATAGTATTACGGTTATTCAGTAAAGGTAAATGCCCAAACATTCGCCGACCAATCAATATAAACCGATCAATGTTAGTATGAAGATAACATACTTATACAAATAAATAAAATAATAAATAGTAATTGTATAATAATCATTAAATGAATCCAAATGGCATACTCACGGTTCATGTCATGCGATCTCTCCTTCTGACACCCTGCCACTGAAACGGCCTTGACCTTGCATTTAGGAACTCCTGGTGACAGAATTGCCAGTTTTATCATTTATGAATGAAACTAGTGTGTTATACAAATGCAGTACATTTGAACTTATTAGTTTGGTCAAAGTAGTGTAGGATCTTGGGTATATTTGATAATGTTTTACTTTTTCTGTTAAGTTTCTTCAATCGTTAAAATTCTGTATGTGTTAGTAGTTGGTATAATAGTTTCAAAATATTAAAAATTATAAACATTATTAAAATTAGCTATTAAACTAATCTGGTTTAGTTTTTATTGAAAGCATATCTCCATTCGAACAAAAACCCTATATACTTATGTCTAACAATAATTGTAAGTCATTGTATAACTGGAGGTTGAGTCTTTTATTACAACCATACAAATTTTCAACAGCTAGTGAAATGAGATAAAAATATGACGTACTGCGTGAAAATACACTACAAAACTTACTAATTATTATTTTGTAAGCATAATATTTTTATATTCTACGATTAGTTATAACTAATTTATCTATTTTTTATAACTATAATTTATAACTAAAATAAATGCCTCTATTTAACAAGAAAATTAACTTATTGAAAAGTCGTTAAATACATTTTATTGATGTAATAGTGAGCAATGCCATTAGTGCCTCTTCATAAAGTACCAATGAGTGTCCTTTAATAAAATATGGCAAAACCTGTTATGTTATACCTTTACTCTTACTCTTAGGATTACATATCTCTTTAGTTTTTTATGGCATTATAAGTTTGTATGGATGGAAAAACTTAGCTTACCAGTTTTGTTCAAGTTTGGATACTTTCAGTAGTTTAATTTATAACTTAAATATTTTTTTCAAAACCTCAATGTCCTGGACGTTAAACTTTTTAGTATAACGGAAACCCCTTTGAGCTCGTGTATCCTTTGCCTGTAAGCTTATGTGGTTCGTGAGCTTCTGCATTGAAATATGAAATTTCTGCATTAATACAAATCGGACACGAGAGGGTCTACTACATTTTTCATTGAAAATTGTATGCAGAATAACATTGTATGCAACATTGTAACATTGTATGAAAATTGTATGCAGAGACAAATGTCTCCATTCTTTTTAGTGAACATGGGAGGTTTTGGATCTTCTCATTCCTATGTAAAATTTAAAATATTCAGCATACCTAGCTATGGCTTTTACCGACATAAATAAAAGTAGAACACATTATACTGACAAAGTATCTTGCAGCATTTCACAGGATAGTTTAAACAGAAGAATGCTTATGAAGTAATGGCCCGTAAGTGACTATCAGGATTTGCTATTATAGTTCAAACAGAAGAACGCCTATAAGGTAATGACCAGCAAGTGACTTTCAGCTTTTGTCAGAATAGTTTAGCAATAGAAAACATATTATGTAGGACTAACCACCAAGTGACTGGCAGACTTTGTTAGAATATTTTAAACAGTAGAAATAACACTTGGAAGGTACTGACGAGCAAATGACTTGCAAGTTTTTTTCTTCGGATAGTTTAAACAATGAAACACATATTATGTGCTCAAAAGCAAGTGACTTGCTTGCAGGATTTGTCAGAATAGTTTACACAGTACAACATATAGAATGCAAAATGAACTGACCAGCTAGTGACTTTCAGAATTTGACATAATAGTGTAAACAGAGGCAATAAGTGATTGTCAGGGTTTGTAAGAATAGTTTAAAGAGTAGAAAAAATAGCTCGGTATTGACCAGCAAGTTACTGCCAGGATTTGTCAGAATATTTTAAAGAGTATACTAAAAAAAAAAAAAAAAAAAAACACTATTGGAAGATACTGACCAACAAATGACTCCAAGGTTTTGATAGAATAGCTTTAACAATGAAATACATATAATGTATTGACCAACAAGTGGCTTGTTTGCAGAATTTGTCAGAAGAGTTTAAACGATAGAACATTAGAGAATGTACTGGCCAGCGAGTGACTTTTAGGATTTGATAGAAGTTTAAACAGCACCAATAAGTGACTGGCAGGGTTTGTTTAGGATAGTTCAATTAAAGAGTAGAGTACAAATAGCTTGTTACTGACCAGCAAGTGACTGGCAGGGTTTGAAGGCGACCTCGCCGCCGCTGTCGCCGGTCCGCGCCGCCGCCGCCGCTATCACACATGTTATCACCACCAGCAGCTGCATCGCTCGCGCGTCCATGGTCGACTGCTGCCCCTCGTAGTCACAGCCAATTGACATCCAATTTCCACTCTCCTCTCCCCCTCAAACATTTTTGTTACGGACCTCCATGTACGGTGTGAGTCATATGGTTTATTGTCTTGTGTTATTTCAAGATTTAAACGATTTCGGCATTAATTGGGACAGGTTTTGATAAATCCTACTAGTAAACAATTAACTTTATGTTTGTTTTGATGTTCCGTAACCCTAATTATTAAAAATAGTGTACAGAAAACCTAACAATATTCAAACAAGTTCTTTAAACACTTATACGTTTTTTATATACTTTATGCAGAAAATTCTAAGAATAAAAAAATTAACATTGAATATAATCTATAGTTGAGACGATTATTGTTGTAAATATTACACACTTATAAATATCATATGTTTGTAAATTTGAGTCAACATTAACCATTAATTTCGAACATAACGGTACCTATTAAAACACAAGTATTTTTTTTTTTTAAGTAAAATTGAATCAAAATTGCCTTGTTGATATGAAATTTGGTATTCAATATATGTATTGATTTAACGGCTAAATAAATCACTGTCATCAACCAAAAATATTTACTTTATTATGTTACCTTTTCTTTTGAATAAACAAATATTAAAACAATTGCTATATCTTAATTGTGAAAATATATTCCGAATTTATATAAACGGATGTCGCTTGTCAGTAGTAGAGGCCAGCCAAGGTCTTAAAAAATGCAGAATATTTTTATTGACAAATGTAAGAGTTCTATAAGTATTAATTTTGTAATTTTTTATTTAATAGATATAAGGTAAGCCAATATGGTACCGGTATGTGAAATGTTTACTTATAAAAAAAGTTAATTTACAAACAATCTCTGTATATATCAACACTATAGATGCAGATTTGGGAGGGGGAAGTCAGTGGTAAAATAATCGAGTTAGAATTGAAATAGCAATACTGAGTAATTAAGGGTCGGGCTATTACAGATCATTAAGTCTGACAAAATGCTGAATAAGGTGCTGACCCTGGGGGATTATTGGCTCAGCACTTTAGTTGAATTAGTTGCCGCTGATTGGGTCATTCACTGTTTTAAAATGCAAAACAACTATTTCCAAATTTTTTCTACTGTTATATCAGAGGCTTCATTTACAAAAACAATCTTTAGTATTTAATCCGCTTTTGTCCACTGTAGACATTTAATTGGACATGACAATGAGACATTAATTTACCATTGAGTTACAAATAAAAATTGAAATAGGTCTCATCAATGTAAAAGGGCAGCTTTAAGTATCACAGTGGCAAAAATCGGATATACGGTTATCCTAAACTTTTAAGCGTAAGATTATGTAAAAAAGAATAGCCTAACTTAAAAATAAATGTCATGAAAAAGTAACAAATTAAAAATTTACACAAGAATCAATAAATCGTTAAAATACCAAATACAAATTAAAACGCGACCTTTAGGCCATTAAGTGAAAGCCATACTGATTTTAAACAACTCATGGACTCTGTGCAAAATATTTTTCTCCGGCAATTCAAAAAGTTTGTCTGAGAACAGTTTATTACATGTCACCTCATCTAGAGTAGCAGAAAAATTTTACGGCAAAAATGTTACGATACTTTTGAGTGCTATTGAGTCTACTTCTTAAAAAATTAATCTTTTTTCATGGCTCTGGTGTTAATTTTCTGAACAATTAACTGATAGTCATATTGTATTCAATTTGTACTTTCGTGTAGCTATTATTGAGGTAAGACATGAGTAAATACTTATTAATATAATAATGTGAATAAATTTTCACATTACTAATCACTAATTAAGAATTTTATGTAAGTCAACATATACTCTCAAAGAAATACTTCGGGTGTAATGTCATAAATACCAAATCCTACTTGACATGGACGAAAATTGTTCTACTCCTTATTCTGGTTATTTGACAAAATGCCATGACAAGCCCATTATTTAAACAAACTAAAAGTTTTACAGAATTTAACAAAAAATAAAAATAAATAAATAAATAAAAATATATTCAAAGGGTAAAACTGCTTTAAAAATATATATTTTATAACTGAAACATCTGTTCTTCCTGATTTGCTAAATGTTATACAACAGCTGTCTAATTATTCAGTCCATTCGCCTTCTTCTAGAAGATTAACCTTGAAACTTTGAAAGCCTGTAGGGCGTAGCCCTGAGAGCCGATGTGTATTATCTAGATTTCTGCTCTTCTACAGGACTTCCACCTTTCCCCCGGTTTCCCAGGATTTCTCCTACCATGCACACAAATGACGAAAAAGTGGATAAAATGCTTTTCAATTATTATATAGCATATTACTTTAAACGTAGTGTTTAAATGTCCTAATAACCCATGACAAAAAACAAAATAGGCTAATTAAAAATCACAAAATTTTTTAAATGACCGATTATTTATTTATGGCAGTAAATGGGTATAAATCTTCATGAATCCAACAGTTATCGTACAAATTGAATCCACGCTGACGATCAAGTGGCGTGCTCCTTCTTCATTACATGTCTTTTTACAGAATTGCCACTTCTTGCACCAAACCCATCATCAAAGACCGTTACCCCCGTTGGCCATCATAAACCGCATTCAATGGAGAATTTTAACTATGTTCAATAATTTTTTTTCTAATATGATTTTTTTCGAATAAAATTCTTTTATATAGTTTAATAAATTGTTGCTTTTTACAGTAGTCTAGTAAATACCTTGGAGACCCCTGCGCATATCCTCTTGTTTTGTTATTACCGATACTTTAAATGTGAGCAGATGTTTGTATAATTAATATTTTTAAGTGTAATCATACGTTCCAATGCAAAAATTTTGCTTCCATAAGCCTAACATGGTAACTTTGAAGACGTGTGGAATTTTCTTCTTTTTTTTCTTTCATAAGAACCTTTGCCTGACACTAACAAAAAAAGAATAAGTAAATCGGTCCAGTCGTTCACGCCTGATGCCGTGACCAGAGAAATAGGGATTCATTTTTATATATAGAGATAGTAAATAACCAAGTTTTTATAAGCGGCTGTAGTTTCTGAATAAACAAACTTAGTGAATATTATCTCTCTTAAGCGCAAATATAACATTGCATTTTTTAATGCCAATCCACTTTTTGTTGGTATGTAAAACCATGACGTAAGAAACGAAACAGAAACAAAAACCGCTTTAACAAGCAATCCTGGGAATGTTTAGGAGACAAATCGTGGTCATGTATCCAAGCAAGCGGGAGAGTTTATGTACAATCTCCCTTTTAAAACGCACCTGAGACCTCCCTTTAGACTAATGTGAAATAAAATTTACTGTGCAACGATTATAATTCAAAGAATTAATAATGTTCCATCTGAGTAGTAGGTTAAACACCGGTTCTGAAACACCCTCATAGTTTTTTTTGATGACTTTTTGCTTCGTATGACCACTTTTTTGCTTCATATGACCACTTTTTTTTGCTTCGTATGACCACTTTTGCTTCAAATGACCACTTTTTGCTTCAAATGACCACTTTTGAATATAATCCAGGGAACACTCATAGTTTTTTTTGACCGCTTTCAGCTCCAAATTGACCGGTTTTTGACCGGATTCTGGCCGGTTTTGGTCAAATATCAGCCCATTTCATCCCATTTTAGGGCATTTTTCAGGATTTTCAGATATTGATTTCAAGAAGCACTTAGAATTTAATCCAGTTGTTAGTTTAATTAGGGGTCCTTTTTTGACCGCCTTCAGCTTCAAATTGACCGGTTTTTTACCGGATTCTGGTTGGTTTTGGCCAAATATCAGCCCATTTCAGGGCATTTTTCAGGATTTCAGACAGTGATTTCAAGGAGCATTTTGAATATAATCCAGGGAATACTCATGTTTTGTGAGCGCCTTCAGCTTCAAATTGCAATTTTACCTTCAAAGACACATTTTTAGGCCAAAATTCTCCAATTTTTAACCCAGTTTAACCTCTTAAGATCTAATTCCTAAGGCCCAGACAAGCCCTAAAACCTAGCAGCTAAGGCTTTAACCTATCAATAAGCCCTATTAACCATTAGCTTAATCCTAATGTGTTGGACCTAAGATCTAAACCTAAGGCCTTGCACCTGAGTCCAAAGCCCTAAAACATAGCAGCTAAGGCTTAAACCTGTGAATAGGGCCGATTAGCCACCAGCTTAGACCTAATGTGTTGGACCTAAGATCTAAACCTAAGGCCTTGCACCTGAGTCCAAAGCCCTAAAACATAGCAGCTAAGGCTTAAACCTGTGAATAGGGCCGATTAGCCACCAGCTTAGACCTAATGTGTTGGACCTAAGATCTAAACCTAAGGCCTAACAGCTGAGTTCAAAGCCCTAAAACCTAGCAGCTAAGGCTTTGACCTGTGAATAGTTATTAGCCAACAGCGTAAACCTAATGTGTTGGCACTAAGATGTAATCCTAAGGCCTTGCACCTGAGTCCAAAACCCTAAAACCTAGCAGCTAAGGATTTGACCTGTGAATAGTTATTAGCCAACAGCCTAAACCTAATGTGTTGGCACTAAGAGATAAACCTAAGGCCTTGCACCTGAGTCCAAAGTCCTAACAGCTAGCAGCTAAGGCTTTGACCTGTGAATAGGGCCTATTATCCATCAGCGTAGGCCTAATGTGCTGGACCTAAGATCTAAACCTAAGCCCTTGTACCTGAGTCCAAAACGATAAAACCTAGCAGCTAAGGATTTGACCTGTGAATAGGGCCTATTATCTATAAGCTTAGGCCTAATGTGTTGGACATAAGATCTAAGCCTAAGGCATTGCACCTGAGTCCAAAACCCTAAAACCTAGCAGCTAAGGATTTGACCTGTGAATAGTGCCTATTAGCCAACAGCCTAAACCTAATGTGTTGGCACTAAGATGTAAACCTAAGGCCTTGCACCTGAGTCCAAAGCCCTAAAAGCTAGCAGCTAAGGATTTGACCCTGTGAATAGGGCCTATTATCCATCAGCGTAGGCCTAATGTGCTGGACCTAAGATCTAAACCTAAGCCCTTGTACCTGAGTCCAAAACGATAAAACCTAGCAGCTAAGGATTTGACCTGTGAATAGTGCCTATTAGCCAACAGCCTAAACCTAATGTGTTGGCACTAAGATGTAAACCTAAGGCCTTGCACCTGAGTCCAAAGCCCTAAAAGCTAGCAGCTAAGGATTTGACCCTGTGAATAGGGCCTATTATCCATCAGCGTAGGCCTAATGTGCTGGACCTAAGATCTAAACCTAAGCCCTTGTACCTGAGTCCAAAACGATAAAACCTAGCAGCTAAGGATTTGACCTGTGAATAGTGCCTATTAGCCAACAGCCTAAACCTAATGTGTTGGCACTAAGATGTAAACCTAAGGCCTTGCACCTGAGTCCAAAGCCCTAAAAGCTAGCAGCTAAGGATTTGACCCTGTGAATAGGGCCTATTATCCATCAGCGTAGGCCTAATGTGCTGGACTTAAGATCTAAACCTAAGCCCTTGTACCTGAGTCCAAAACGATAAAACCTAGCAGCTAAGGATTTGACCTGTGAATAGTTATTAGCCAACAGCCTAAACCTAATGTTTTGGCACTAAGATGTAAACCTAAGGCCTTGCACCTGAGTCCAAAGCCCTTAAAGCTAGCAGCTAAGGATTTGACCTGTGAATAGGGCCTATTATCCATCAGCGTAGGCCTAATGTGCTGGACCTAAGCCCTTGCACCTGAGTCCAAAACCCTAAAACCTAGCAGCTAAGGATTTGACCTGTGAATAGTTATTAGCCAACAGCCTAAACCTAATGTGTTGGTACTAAGATGTAAACGTAAGGCCTTGCACCTGAGTCCAAAGCCCTAAAAGCTAGCAGCTAAGGCTTTGACCTGTGAATAGGGCCTATTATCTATTAGCTTAGGCCTAATGTGTTGGACATAAGATCTAAGCCTAAGGCCTTACACATGGTTCCTAAGATGAAATGCCTTGGACTTAGGTCCTAAAACCTAGCAGCTAAGGCTTTGACCTGTGAATAGGACCTATTTGCGTTTAGCTTAGACCTAATGTGTTGGACCAAAAATCTAAACCTCAGGCCTTGCACTTGAGTCCAAAACCCTAAAACTTAGCAGCTAAGGATTTGACCTGTGAATAGTACCTATTAGCAAAGAGCCTAAACCTAATGTGTTGGCACTAAGATGTAAACCTAAGGCCTTGAACCTGAGTCCAAAGCCCTAAAAGCTAGCAGCTATGGATTTGACCTGTGAATAGGGCATATTATCCATCAGCGTAGGCCTAATGTGCTGGATCTAAGATCTAAACCTAAGCCCTTGCACCTGAGTCCAAAACCCTAAAACCTAGCAGCTAAGGATTTGACCTGTGAATAGTTATTAGCCAACAGCCTAAACCTTATGTGTTGGCACTAAGATGTAAACCTAAGGCCTTGCACCTGAGTCCAAAGCCCTAAAACCTAGCAGCTAAGGCTTTAACCTGTGAATAGGACCTATTACCCAACAGCTTAGACCTAATGTGTTGAACCTAAAGTCTAAACCTAAGGCCTTGCAACTGAGTCCAAAGCTCAAAAACCTAGTGGCTAAAGCTATGACCTGTGTATAAGACCTATCAGCCCCCAGCCAGGACCTAATGTGTCGGGACTAAGATGTAAACATAAGGCCTGACACCTTAGTACAAAGCCATAAAACCTTAAGATCTGAAAACTTACAAGGGGGCCGCGATTCACAGCCCCCCATGAATTGAGCAAACATTAGGCAACGAGGTCTTTTTTCTTTGAATATGAAATTATGACCAGAAATGGTTATCAGATTCAGATTGGAGTATTTGAAGACCAACATCCATCCATCTTACCCAACTCCTAACTACCGCATGGACTTGACCCAAGACCTAAGGCTATACACCGTAGGCTTTAAGGATCTTAAAAAGACCTAGGCCATAGAGTTAAGACCTGAATATTTACAAGGGGGCCGCGATTCACAGCCCCCCCCCCTGAAAAGACACTGTGGTCTAAACCTAATACCTAATACACCGTGGTCTAGGCTTTTAGGTTTTTAGACCAAAGACCTACTACACCATGGTCTAGACCCAAGATCTAAGGTCTGTGGTCTAGGCTTCAGGTTCTAAGCCCCAAGGCCTGCATAGGCATTTAGGTTCTTAGCCTCCAGATCTAAGGCCCGTAATCTAGGCCTTTAGGTTCTTGAATCCAAGACCTAAGACCCTACATCATAGCCTAGACCCTAAACCTAATGCCTGTGATCTAGGCCTCTAAGTTCTTCTCAAGACATAAGGCCCTACACGATGGTCTAAAACCAAGACCCAAGGTCCGTTGTGTATTCTTTTAGGTTCTTATACCCAAGTCCTAAGGCCCTACACCAGGGTCTAGAACCAAGATCTAAGGTCCGTAATCTAGGCTTTTAAGTTCTTATACCCAAGTCCTAAGGCCCTACACCAGGGTCTAGAACCGAGATCTAAGGTCCGTAGTCTAGGCTTTTAGGTTCTAATACCCAAATCCTAAGGCCCTACACCAGGGTCTAGAACCAAGACCTAAGGTCCGTGGTCTAGGCCTTTAGGTTCTTATACCCAAGTCCTAAGGCCCTACACCAGGGTCTAGAACCAAGGTCCGTGGTCTAGGCTTTTAGGTTCTTATACCCAAGTCCTAAGGCCCTACACCAGGGTCTAAAACCAAGATCTAAGGTCCGTGGTCTAGGCTTTTAGGTTTCTTATACCCAAGTCCTAAGGCCCTACACCAGGGGGTCTAGAACCAAGATCTAAGGTCCGTGGTCTAGGCTTTTAGGTTTTTATACCCAAGTCCTAAGGCCCTACACCAGGGTCTAGAACCAAGACCTAAGGTCCGTGGTCTAGGCCTTTAGGTTCTTATACCCAAGTCCTAAGGCCCTACACCAGGGTCTAGAACCAAGTTCTAAGGTCCGTAGTCTAGGCTTTTAGGTTCTTATACCCAAGTCCTAAGGCCCTACACCAGGGTCTAGAACCGAGATCTAAGGTCCGTAGTCTAGGCTTTTAGGTTCTAATACCCAAATCCTTAGGCCCTACACCAGGGTCTAGAACCAAGACCTAAGGTCCGTGGTCTAGGCCTTTAGGTTCTTATACCCAAGTCCTAAGGCCCTACACCAGGGTCTAGAACCAAGGTCCGTGGTCTAGGCTTTTAGGTTCTTATACCCAAGTCCTAAGGCCCTACACCAGGGTCTAAAACCAAGATCTAAGGTCCGTGGTCTAGGCTTTTAGGTTTCTTATACCCAAGTCCTAAGGCCCTACACCAGGGTCTAGAACCAAGATCTAAGGTCCGTGGTCTAGGCTTTTAGGTTTTTATACCCAAGTCCTAAGGCCCTACACCAGGGTCTAGAACCAAGACCTAAGGTCCGTGGTCTAGGCCTTTAGGTTCTTATACCCAAGTCCTAAGGCCCTACACCAGGGTCTAGAACCAAGTTCTAAGGTCCGTAGTCTAGGCTTTTAGGTTCTTATACGCAAGTCCTAAGGCCCTACACCAGGGTCTAGAACCAAGATCTAAGGTCCGTGGTCTAGGCTTTCAGAATCTTATACCCAAGTATTAAAGCCCTACACCAGGGTCTAAAACCATGATCTAAGGTCCGTGGTATCTAGGCTTTTAGGTTCTTATACCTAAGATTTAAGGTCTGTGGTCTAGGCTTTTAGGTTCTTATACCCAAGTCCTAAGGCCCTACACCAGGGTCTAGAACCAAGTTTTAAGGTCCGTGGTCCAGGTTTTTAGGTTCTTATACCCAAGTCCTAAGGCCCTACACCAGGGTGTAGAACCAAGATCTAAAGTCCGTGGTCTAGGCTTTTAGGTTCTTATACCCAAGTCCTAAGGCCCTACACCAGGGTGTAGAACCAAGATCTAAAGTCCGTGGTCTAGGCTTTTAGGTTCTTATACCCAAGTCCTAAGGATCTACACCAGGGTCTAGAACCTAGATCTAAGGTCCGTGGCCTGGCTTTTAGGTTTTTACCCAAGTCCTAAGGCCCTACACCAGGGTCTAGAACCAAGATCTAAGGCCCGTGGTATAGGCTTTTAGGTTCTTATACCCAAGACCTAAGACCCTACACCAGGGTCTAGAACCAAGATCTAAGGTCCGTGGTCTAGGCTTTTAGGTACTTATATCCAAGACCTAAGGCCCTACACCATGGTCTAGGACCAAGACCTAAGGTCCGTGGACTAGGCCTTTAGGTTCATAGACCCAAGACCTAAGACTATGCACCGTGTTCTAATACTCGTTTGAAAGGCGGCCGGACCCAAGGCCTAAGGCCCTTCACCATGGTCTAGATCCCCAAGACCTAAGGCTATACACCGTGGTCCTTATGCTATACGCCGTGGTCTAAGATCCTAGACACAATTTCTAATTCCATCATGGTCTAGATCCTTAAACCCTAAGGCCCTCCACCATGGACTAGTATTCATCTTAAACCGTGTGCAGTTGTGATTGTTTCGTCTGTGTAGCTAGAGAAAACTCGGCCTTTAATTTCTTAGACCTAAGACCTAAAGCCATACACCGTGGTCTAGGCTTTTAAGTTCTTAGACCCAAGACATAAGGTCATACGCCGTGGACTAGGCATTTTAGCTCTTAGACTCAAGACCTGAAGCCATATACCGCGGGTTAGGGTTTTAAGCTCTGAGAACCAAGACCTAAGGCCTTGCACCGTTTTCTAGGCTTTTAAGTACTTAGACCCAAGGCCTAAGGCCCTACACCGTGGTCTAGTTTTTTAAGCTCTTAGACCCAAGACCTAAGGCCATACACCCTGGTCTAGGCTTTTAGGTTCTTATACCCAAGACCTAAGGCCCTACACCCTGGTCTAGGGTTTTAAGTACTTAGACCCAAGACCTAAGGCCATAAAGTAAAGACCTGAAATCTTACAAGGGAGTCGCGATTCACGACCCCTGAACAGACACTGTGGAACCAAGACCTAAGGCCTTACACCGTGGTTTAGACTTTTAAGTATTTAGACCCAAGACTCAGGACCATACACCGTGGTCTAGACTTTTAAGTACTTAGACACCAAGACCTAAGGCCATACACTCTGGTCTAGGCTTTTAAGTATTTAGACCCAAGGCCTAAGGCCCTACACCGTGGTCTAGGCTTTTAAGCTCTTATACCCAAGACCTAAGGCCATAAACCCTGGTCTATGCTTTTAAGCTCTTAGACTCAAGCCCTAAGGCGGTCCGCATGGGTTAGACTCAATACCCAAGGGCATACACACTGGTCTAGGCTTTTAAGTACTTAGGCCAAGACCTAAAGTCATAAACCGTGGGCTAGGCTTTTAAGCTCTTAAACTCAAGGCCTAAGGCGGTCCGCATGGGCTAGACTTAAGACCTAAGGCCATACACCCTGGTCTAAGCTTTTAAGTACTTAGACCCAAGACCTAAGGCCATAAACCGTTTTCCAGGCTTTTAAGCTCTTAGACTCAAGACCTAAGGCCATACACCGTGGTCTAGGCTTTTAAGTACTTAGACCCAAGACCTAAGGCCATACACCGTGGGCTAGGCTTTTAAGCTCTTAGATCTAAGACCTAAGGCTTTCCGCATGGACTAGACTCAAGACCTAAAGCCATACACCGTGGTCTATGCTTTTAAGCACTTAGACCCAAGACCTGAGGCCATAGAGTTAAGACCTGAACACTTACAATGGGGGTCGCGATTCACGGCCCCTGAACAGACACTGTGGTGTAGACCCAAGACTTAGGGCCATACACTGTGGTATAGACTTTTAAGTACTTAGACCCAAGACCTAAGGCCATACACCGTAGTCTAGGCTTTTAGGTTCTTATACCTAAGACCTAAGGCCCTACACCGTGGGCTAGGCTTTAAAGCTCTTAGACCCAAGACCTAAAACCATAGAGTTAAGACTTGAAAACTTACAAGTTAGTCGCAATTCACGACCCCCCGAACAGACACCGTGGTCTAGACCCAATACCTAAGGCCCTACACCTAGACCCAAGATCTAAGGTCCTTCACCATGATCTAGACCCTAAGACCAAAGGCCTTACACCATGGTCTTGTACACGGCATAAACCGTTTGCAGTTGTGGTTGTTTCATCTATTTCTAGAGGTAAGTCGGCCTCTAAGTTCCTAGACCCTAAGACCAAAGGCCTTATACCACGGTCTAGTACTCGGCATAAGCCATGTGCAGTTGTGGTTGTTTCATCTATAGCTAGAGTAAAGTCCTAAGTTCTTAGACCCTAAGACCAAAGGCCTTACACCATGGTCTAGTACTCGGCATAAACCGTTTTGCAGCTGTGGTTGTTTCATCTATAGCTAAAGGTAAGTCCTAGGTTCTTAGACCCTAAGACCAAAGGCCTTACATCATGGTCTAGTATTCCTCTTAAGCCGTGTGCAGTGGTTAATTTGTCTATACTTAGAAGAAAGTCGGCCTTTAAGTTCTTAGACCCTAGACCTAAGACCCTACACCCATGGACTACAACCTGGACCTAAGGCCACATCCCGAGGTTTTGTACTCGTTTAAAACCGTGTGCAGTTGTGGTTGTTTCATCTATAGCTGGGCGAAGATTGGCCTTTAATAACTGTGTGCAGTTATTACTGTTTCATCTCGAAAAAGAGAATGTTTATGCTTTTACACCATAACTTAGAACGAAAACCTAAGGACCTTAGACCGATACCCTAGGACATAAGGGCTTAGACTTATTGCTTTAGATCTAGGGCAAAAGAAATTTAAATGAGGACCTAAGGCCTCATAATTTAGACCAACCTCAATCCCAAGCATTTAAGGCATTATACCATGGACCTGTATGTATATGACCTTAAACATCTGACCTAAGATCTAAGGCTTTAACATAAAGTCTTAAGCCCTAAGACCCTACCCCATGGGCTAGTACTGGTCCTACACCATGTGGGACCGTGTAAAATGGCGTGCATAAAGCCAATCACATGGATTATTTGAAAGCCCAGCGCACATGAACACCTGTGTTTGCTGTTGGGTGTTTTTATGATTTGCGCTTTCGGGCGTTTTGCAAACTCGACGCGGAAATAATTACGATCGCAGACGGAAATTATTAAAAAACATCGTGTACACATCGATTTTGAAAAACGATCGTACACGTCGATTATTTTAAACAGCGTCTGGGCATCGATTCTAAAAAACGTTCGCAGACGTTAATTATTAAAAGGCATCGTCTACACATCGATTTTGAAAAACGTTCGCAGACGTTATTTATTAAAGGACATCGTCTACACATCGATTTGCAATATGCAGGTCGAGTTTGCAAAACGCCCGAAAGCGCAAATCATAAAAATGCCCAACAGCAAACACAGGTGTTCATGTGCGCTGGGCTTTCAAATAATCCATGTGATTGGCTTTATGCACGCCATTTTACACGGTCCCACATGGTGTAGGACCAGTACTAGCCCATGGGGTAGGGTCTTAGGGCTTAAGACTTTATGTTAAAGCCTTAGATCTTAGGTCAGATGTTTAAGGTCATATACATACAGGTCCATGGTATAATGCCTTAAATGCTTGGGATTGAGGTTGGTCTAAATTATGAGGCCTTAGGTCCTCATTTAAATTTCTTTTGCCCTAGATCTAAAGCAATAAGTCTAAGCCCTTATGTCCTAGGGTATCGGTCTAAGGTCCTTAGGTTTTCGTTCTAAGTTATGGTGTAAAAGCATAAACATTCTCTTTTTCGAGATGAAACAGTAATAACTGCACACAGTTATTAAAGGCCAATCTTCGCCCAGCTATAGATGAAACAACCACAACTGCACACGGTTTTAAACGAGTACAAAACCTCGGGATGTGGCCTTAGGTCCAGGTTGTAGTCCATGGGTGTAGGGTCTTAGGTCTAGGGTCTAAGAACTTAAAGGCCGACTTTCTTCTAAGTATAGACAAATTAACCACTGCACACGGCTTAAGAGGAATACTAGACCATGATGTAAGGCCTTTGGTCTTAGGGTCTAAGAACCTAGGACTTACCTTTAGCTATAGATGAAACAACCACAGCTGCAAAACGGTTTATGCCGAGTACTAGACCATGGTGTAAGGCCTTTGGTCTTAGGGTCTAAGAACTTAGGACTTTACTCTAGCTATAGATGAAACAACCACAACTGCACATGGCTTATGCCGAGTACTAGACCGTGGTATAAGGCCTTTGGTCTTAGGGTCTAGGAACTTAGAGGCCGACTTACCTCTAGAAATAGATGAAACAACCACAACTGCAAACGGTTTATGCCGTGTACAAGACCATGGTGTAAGGCCTTTGGTCTTAGGGTCTAGATCATGGTGAAGGACCTTAGATCTTGGGTCTAGGTGTAGGGCCTTAGGTATTGGGTCTAGACCACGGTGTCTGTTCGGGGGGTCGTGAATTGCGACTAACTTGTAAGTTTTCAAGTCTTAACTCTATGGTTTTAGGTCTTGGGTCTAAGAGCTTTAAAGCCTAGCCCACGGTGTAGGGCCTTAGGTCTTAGGTATAAGAACCTAAAAGCCTAGACTACGGTGTATGGCCTTAGGTCTTGGGTCTAAGTACTTAAAAGTCTATACCACAGTGTATGGCCCTAAGTCTTGGGTCTACACCACAGTGTCTGTTCAGGGGCCGTGAATCGCGACCCCCATTGTAAGTGTTCAGGTCTTAACTCTATGGCCTCAGGTCTTGGGTCTAAGTGCTTAAAAGCATAGACCACGGTGTATGGCTTTAGGTCTTGAGTCTAGTCCATGCGGAAAGCCTTAGGTCTTGGATCTAAGAGCTTAAAAGCCTAGCCCACGGTGTATGGCCTTAGGTCTTGGGTCTAAGTACTTAAAAGCCTAGACCACGGTGTATGGCCTTAGGTCTTGAGTCTAAGAGCTTAAAAGCCTGGAAAACGGTTTATGGCCTTAGGTCTTGGGTCTAAGTACTTAAAAGCTTAGACCAGGGTGTATGGCCTTAGGTCTTAAGTCTAGCCCATGCGGACCGCCTTAGGCCTTGAGTTTAAGAGCTTAAAAGCCTAGCCCACGGTTTATGACTTTAGGTCTTGGCCTAAGTACTTAAAAGCCTAGACCAGTGTGTATGCCCTTGGGTATTGAGTCTAACCCATGCGGACCGCCTTAGGGCTTGAGTCTAAGAGCTTAAAAGCATAGACCAGGGTTTATGGCCTTAGGTCTTGGGTATAAGAGCTTAAAAGCCTAGACCACGGTGTAGGGCCTTAGGCCTTGGGTCTAAATACTTAAAAGCCTAGACCAGAGTGTATGGCCTTAGGTCTTGGTGTCTAAGTACTTAAAAGTCTAGACCACGGTGTATGGTCCTGAGTCTTGGGTCTAAATACTTAAAAGTCTAAACCACGGTGTAAGGCCTTAGGTCTTGGTTCCACAGTGTCTGTTCAGGGGTCGTGAATCGCGACTCCCTTGTAAGATTTCAGGTCTTTACTTTATGGCCTTAGGTCTTGGGTCTAAGTACTTAAAACCCTAGACCAGGGTGTAGGGCCTTAGGTCTTGGGTATAAGAACCTAAAAGCCTAGACCAGGGTGTATGGCCTTAGGTCTTGGGTCTAAGAGCTTAAAAAACTAGACCACGGTGTAGGGCCTTAGGCCTTGGGTCTAAGTACTTAAAAGCCTAGAAAACGGTGCAAGGCCTTAGGTCTTGGTTCTCAGAGCTTAAAACCCTAACCCGCGGTATATGGCTTCAGGTCTTGAGTCTAAGAGCTAAAATGCCTAGTCCACGGCGTATGACCTTATGTCTTGGGTCTAAGAACTTAAAAGCCTAGACCACGGTGTATGGCTTTAGGTCTTAGGTCTAAGAAATTAAAGGCCGAGTTTTCTCTAGCTACACAGACGAAACAATCACAACTGCACACGGTTTAAGATGAATACTAGTCCATGGTGGAGGGCCTTAGGGTTTAAGGATCTAGACCATGATGGAATTAGAAATTGTGTCTAGGATCTTAGACCACGGCGTATAGCATAAGGACCACGGTGTATAGCCTTAGGTCTTGGGGATCTAGACCATGGTGAAGGGCCTTAGGCCTTGGGTCCGGCCGCCTTTCAAACGAGTATTAGAACACGGTGCATGGTCTTAGGTCTTGGGTCTATGAACCTAAAGGCCTAGTCCACGGACCTTAGGTCTTGGTCCTAGACCATGGTGTAGGGCCTTAGGTCTTGGATATAAGTACCTAAAAGCCTAGACCACGGACCTTAGATCTTGGTTCTAGACCCTGGTGTAGGGTCTTAGGTCTTGGGTATAAGAACCTAAAAGCCTATACCACGGGCCTTAGATCTTGGTTCTAGACCCTGGTGTAGGGCCTTAGGACTTGGGTAAAAACCTAAAAGCCAGGCCACGGACCTTAGATCTAGGTTCTAGACCCTGGTGTAGATCCTTAGGACTTGGGTATAAGAACCTAAAAGCCTAGACCACGGACTTTAGATCTTGGTTCTACACCCTGGTGTAGGGCCTTATTACTTGGGTATAAGAACCTAAAAGCCTAGACCACGGACTTTAGACCTTGGTTCTACACCCTGGTGTAGGGCCTTAGGACTTGGGTATAAGAACCTAAAAACCTGGACCACGGACCTTAAAACTTGGTTCTAGACCCTGGTGTAGGGCCTTAGGACTTGGGTATAAGAACCTAAAAGCCTAGACCACAGACCTTAAATCTTAGGTATAAGAACCTAAAAGCCTAGATACCACGGACCTTAGATCATGGTTTTAGACCCTGGTGTAGGGCTTTAATACTTGGGTATAAGATTCTGAAAGCCTAGACCACGGACCTTAGATCTTGGTTCTAGACCCTGGTGTAGGGCCTTAGGACTTGCGTATAAGAACCTAAAAGCCTAGACTACGGACCTTAGAACTTGGTTCTAGACCCTGGTGTAGGGCCTTAGGACTTGGGTATAAGAACCTAAAGGCCTAGACCACGGACCTTAGGTCTTGGTTCTAGACCCTGGTGTAGGGCCTTAGGACTTGGGTATAAAAACCTAAAAGCCTAGACCACGGACCTTAGATCTTGGTTCTAGACCCTGGTGTAGGGCCTTAGGACTTGGGTATAAGAAACCTAAAAGCCTAGACCACGGACCTTAGATCTTGGTTTTAGACCCTGGTGTAGGGCCTTAGGACTTGGGTATAAGAACCTAAAAGCCTAGACCACGGACCTTGGTTCTAGACCCTGGTGTAGGGCCTTAGGACTTGGGTATAAGAACCTAAAGGCCTAGACCACGGACCTTAGGTCTTGGTTCTAGACCCTGGTGTAGGGCCTTAGGATTTGGGTATTAGAACCTAAAAGCCTAGACTACGGACCTTAGATCTCGGTTCTAGACCCTGGTGTAGGGCCTTAGGACTTGGGTATAAGAACTTAAAAGCCTAGATTACGGACCTTAGATCTTGGTTCTAGACCCTGGTGTAGGGCCTTAGGACTTGGGTATAAGAACCTAAAAGAATACACAACGGACCTTGGGTCTTGGTTTTAGACCATCGTGTAGGGCCTTATGTCTTGAGAAGAACTTAGAGGCCTAGATCACAGGCATTAGGTTTAGGGTCTAGGCTATGATGTAGGGTCTTAGGTCTTGGATTCAAGAACCTAAAGGCCTAGATTACGGGCCTTAGATCTGGAGGCTAAGAACCTAAATGCCTATGCAGGCCTTGGGGCTTAGAACCTGAAGCCTAGACCACAGACCTTAGATCTTGGGTCTAGACCATGGTGTAGTAGGTCTTTGGTCTAAAAACCTAAAAGCCTAGACCACGGTGTATTAGGTATTAGGTTTAGACCACAGTGTCTTTTC
Source organism: Neoaliturus tenellus (assembly GCA_030545055.2). Lineage (NCBI taxonomy): Eukaryota > Metazoa > Arthropoda > Insecta > Hemiptera > Cicadellidae > Neoaliturus > Neoaliturus tenellus. The sequence goes on along the minus strand of CM061533.1, from coordinate 146,708,444 downwards.
AGGGGGGGGGGGGCTGTGAATCGCGGCCCCCTTGTAAATATTCAGGTCTTAACTCTATGGCCTAGGTCTTTTTAAGATCCTTAAAGCCTACGGTGTATAGCCTTAGGTCTTGGGTCAAGTCCATGCGGTAGTTAGGAGTTGGGTAAGATGGATGGAGGTTGGTCTTCAAATACTCCAATCTGAATCTGATAACCATTTCTGGTCATAATTTCATATTCAAAGAAAAAAGACCTCGTTGCCTAATGTTTGCTCAATTCATGGGGGGCTGTGAATCGCGGCCCCCTTGTAAGTTTTCAGATCTTAAGGTTTTATGGCTTTGTACTAAGGTGTCAGGCCTTATGTTTACATCTTAGTCCCGACACATTAGGTCCTGGCTGGGGGCTGATAGGTCTTATACACAGGTCATAGCTTTAGCCACTAGGTTTTTGAGCTTTGGACTCAGTTGCAAGGCCTTAGGTTTAGACTTTAGGTTCAACACATTAGGTCTAAGCTGTTGGGTAATAGGTCCTATTCACAGGTTAAAGCCTTAGCTGCTAGGTTTTAGGGCTTTGGACTCAGGTGCAAGGCCTTAGGTTTACATCTTAGTGCCAACACATAAGGTTTAGGCTGTTGGCTAATAACTATTCACAGGTCAAATCCTTAGCTGCTAGGTTTTAGGGTTTTGGACTCAGGTGCAAGGGCTTAGGTTTAGATCTTAGATCCAGCACATTAGGCCTACGCTGATGGATAATATGCCCTATTCACAGGTCAAATCCATAGCTGCTAGCTTTTAGGGCTTTGGACTCAGGTTCAAGGCCTTAGGTTTACATCTTAGTGCCAACACATTAGGTTTAGGCTGTTTGCTAATAGGTACTATTCACAGGTCAAATCCTTAGCTGCTAAGTTTTAGGGTTTTGGACTCAAGTGCAAGGCCTGAGGTTTAGATTTTTGGTCCAACACATTAGGTCTAAGCTAAACGCAAATAGGTCCTATTCACAGGTCAAAGCCTTAGCTGCTAGGTTTTAGGACCTAAGTCCAAGGCATTTCATCTTAGGAACCATGTGTAAGGCCTTAGGCTTAGATCTTATGTCCAACACATTAGGCCTAAGCTAATAGATAATAGGCCCTATTCACAGGTCAAAGCCTTAGCTGCTAGCTTTTAGGGCTTTGGACTTAGGTGCAAGGCCTTACGTTTACATCTTAGTACCAACACATTAGGTTTAGGCTGTTGGCTAATAACTATTCACAGGTCAAATCCTTAGCTGCTAGGTTTTAGGGTTTTGGACTCAGGTGCAAGGGCTTAGGTTTAGATCTTAGATCCAGCACATTAGGCCTACGCTGATGGATAATAGGCCCTATTCACAGGTCAAATCCTTAGCTGCTAGCTTTAAGGGCTTTGGACTCAGGTGCAAGGCCTTAGGTTTACATCTTAGTGCCAAAACATTAGGTTTAGGCTGTTGGCTAATAACTATTCACAGGTCAAATCCTTAGCTGCTAGGTTTTATCGTTTTGGACTCAGGTACAAGGGCTTAGGTTTAGATCTTAAGTCCAGCACATTAGGCCTACGCTGATGGATAATAGGCCCTATTCACAGGGTCAAATCCTTAGCTGCTAGCTTTTAGGGCTTTGGACTCAGGTGCAAGGCCTTAGGTTTACATCTTAGTGCCAACACATTAGGTTTAGGCTGTTGGCTAATAGGCACTATTCACAGGTCAAATCCTTAGCTGCTAGGTTTTATCGTTTTGGACTCAGGTACAAGGGCTTAGGTTTAGATCTTAGGTCCAGCACATTAGGCCTACGCTGATGGATAATAGGCCCTATTCACAGGGTCAAATCCTTAGCTGCTAGCTTTTAGGGCTTTGGACTCAGGTGCAAGGCCTTAGGTTTACATCTTAGTGCCAACACATTAGGTTTAGGCTGTTGGCTAATAGGCACTATTCACAGGTCAAATCCTTAGCTGCTAGGTTTTATCGTTTTGGACTCAGGTACAAGGGCTTAGGTTTAGATCTTAGGTCCAGCACATTAGGCCTACGCTGATGGATAATAGGCCCTATTCACAGGGTCAAATCCTTAGCTGCTAGCTTTTAGGGCTTTGGACTCAGGTGCAAGGCCTTAGGTTTACATCTTAGTGCCAACACATTAGGTTTAGGCTGTTGGCTAATAGGCACTATTCACAGGTCAAATCCTTAGCTGCTAGGTTTTAGGGTTTTGGACTCAGGTGCAATGCCTTAGGCTTAGATCTTATGTCCAACACATTAGGCCTAAGCTTATAGATAATAGGCCCTATTCACAGGTCAAATCCTTAGCTGCTAGGTTTTATCGTTTTGGACTCAGGTACAAGGGCTTAGGTTTAGATCTTAGGTCCAGCACATTAGGCCTACGCTGATGGATAATAGGCCCTATTCACAGGTCAAAGCCTTAGCTGCTAGCTGTTAGGACTTTGGACTCAGGTGCAAGGCCTTAGGTTTATCTCTTAGTGCCAACACATTAGGTTTAGGCTGTTGGCTAATAACTATTCACAGGTCAAATCCTTAGCTGCTAGGTTTTAGGGTTTTGGACTCAGGTGCAAGGCCTTAGGATTACATCTTAGTGCCAACACATTAGGTTTACGCTGTTGGCTAATAACTATTCACAGGTCAAAGCCTTAGCTGCTAGGTTTTAGGGCTTTGAACTCAGCTGTTAGGCCTTAGGTTTAGATCTTAGGTCCAACACATTAGGTCTAAGCTGGTGGCTAATCGGCCCTATTCACAGGTTTAAGCCTTAGCTGCTATGTTTTAGGGCTTTGGACTCAGGTGCAAGGCCTTAGGTTTAGATCTTAGGTCCAACACATTAGGTCTAAGCTGGTGGCTAATCGGCCCTATTCACAGGTTTAAGCCTTAGCTGCTATGTTTTAGGGCTTTGGACTCAGGTGCAAGGCCTTAGGTTTAGATCTTAGGTCCAACACATTAGGATTAAGCTAATGGTTAATAGGGCTTATTGATAGGTTAAAGCCTTAGCTGCTAGGTTTTAGGGCTTGTCTGGGCCTTAGGAATTAGATCTTAAGAGGTTAAACTGGGTTAAAAATTGGAGAATTTTGGCCTAAAAATGTGTCTTTGAAGGTAAAATTGCAATTTGAAGCTGAAGGCGCTCACAAAACATGAGTATTCCCTGGATTATATTCAAAATGCTCCTTGAAATCACTGTCTGAAATCCTGAAAAATGCCCTGAAATGGGCTGATATTTGGCCAAAACCAACCAGAATCCGGTAAAAAACCGGTCAATTTGAAGCTGAAGGCGGTCAAAAAAGGACCCCTAATTAAACTAACAACTGGATTAAATTCTAAGTGCTTCTTGAAATCAATATCTGAAAATCCTGAAAAATGCCCTAAAATGGGCTGAAATGGGCTGATATTTGACCAAAACCGGCCAGAATCCGGTCAAAAACCGGTCAATTTGGAGCTGAAAGCGGTCAAAAAAAACTATGAGTGTTCCCTGGATTATATTCAAAAGTGGTCATTTGAAGCAAAAAGTGGTCATTTGAAGCAAAAGTGGTCATACGAAGCAAAAAAAAGTGGTCATATGAAGCAAAAAAGTGGTCATACGAAGCAAAAAGTCATCAAAAAAAACTATGAGGGTGTTTCAGAACCGGTGTTTAACCTACTACTCATCTGTATAGTATCTAATGATTTACTATTTCGCATTTTAACTGAAATCAATCAACTTAATCAATCTGGAAAGATTATAAAATTGATATAGTACTTTCCCATTCTTCGAAATTACATGTTAGCAAGGAAGGTCACAATTGAAATGGTTCACCTTACAAACAAAACCCCAATTAAATTTGATGCAATTGAACGTTTAAAAAAATTGAACATTTTTCCTCCTTTTTTAGCCTGTGTGCATCGTAGGAGAAATCCTTGCATAGCGTAAGAAATGTAGATGAGCAGAAACCCATTATAATTTACATCGGAGTCCCAGAGGTACGTCTTGCATTCTTTCTAAGTGGCAATGTTAAGCGTAGTAAAAAAGAACAATATTATATTTTTGACAGCTATTGTTATAATAATAAATGCTAACAACACAGAAAGAACTAATGTTTCAGTAATCAAATATTTGAAACATACTAAGGTACAGCTCAACTGGAATTTTGATCGAATTTCGATCAGAGCCATTGTGAGGACTGAAGCGAGTCAAAAGAATTGCCATGTCACATCTTAATAGCTACGTTACCTGGCCTCACAACGGTAGTCCTACTCAAATAGCAAATGCCAACCTAAGGAATTTTTCGCTTTTCAGAAGAGCTCGTTCGCCACGCTCATTCACATTCATGGTTCTCTGCACGCACTCGCCTCAGGTCTATAATATCCTTTAGTTTTTTATTAATAATCTTCCCTCAGTACTTTAAATGAGAACAGGTGTATATAAATTAATATTAGTTAATGTAATCATATGTTCATCACTAAAATTTTGTTTCCTTAAGAATAACATGGTAACTCTGAAGATGTGTGAGGCAAAGCCCTATGCATGTTAAGAGGATAGGGTATCGTCAATTTTTCTGGAGTTTTCACACAACGAGCTTTCAATCAAAACTATACTCTATATATGGTTGAGGGGGTTTTAACTTCTGGGAATGCTTAAACAACTTGTGTTTCATCCGAAACACAAAAAATAAAAAAAATCAAGAACAAAAAATCTAGCCTTAAAGTTTTTTAGTGCGAAAACGGTAAAAGAAAGAGCAGAATCTCTAAAACAAAGGTTTTAGATAGTTTAATTCTCCTCTAACTATTTTCCATCAGGTTTCAGATCAGATACACCTTTAAGGCCCAGACTGCAAAACCTAAAGAAGATACCTAACTTGGCGGCCACCACAGCAATTTTAAAAGCTCTCTTTTTTTAACGGTTGAATAGGTTAATCTAGCGATTTAAGTGTAGTTTACACGTCAAGAGCTTTCAATAAAGTATATAGTTGTAAGGGGTTTTGACGTCTAGGAATGCTTAGACAATTTGTGTTGCATTCTATATTTAAAACTCAACTTCCATTTATAGGTCTGGTGATCGAGACTAGGTTAAGTCAACGGTCCGGACCTTTAAGATAATATATATTAAAGAGGAAATTAATAAACCATGCAAGATTTAATGGAAAAAAAATTTTAAGTTAGAAGGTTGATGATTAACACACGAGAACTTTATTCAATATTACCTTTTAATACATTTTATCAATAAACAACACAAATAACCACCAAGTTATTAAGTTGTAATAATTATGGAACACTCATTAGTAGTAAAAAATTACTTAAAGAGTGGAACAGTGATAAATATATTGATAATTGATTAATAAAACTTTGGATGTGTCTAGTTCTGCTGGCTGGGAATGCGAAGGGAAGCAACCACAGAGCTAGAGCCATCTACCGGCTTTTTGGCGGACCCGCTTGGCCTTTTATATACTTTAATGGAAAAATTTACAAATACCCTGTTATTATCATTTAGACGTTGAAAACAGTCTGAAATATAAATTCTAAATACAATATAAAGGTTCAGCAGTGCATTTATAGGATAAAAAGTAAGATGTAAACATTAAGCTACAGCTTGGAATCAACAAGCTTTTTATAATTAATCAAGAAAAAAAATATATATATATCTATGTATATAATTCCGTAAGTGAATCGGTCCCCACGAAATATCTCGAGTTAGAAGAAATATAGGGTAACATATGATGGCTCTTTTAAAGCTTGAGGGCCAAGGACGCAAGAAAAAATACCAGAATTTTGTCAAAAGTTACGTGGGATTCACCTCATCGGACCTTGAAGTGCCAATATTAATCTAATGGGAAGAAGATTTTTATATCTACACGTGTGATTCAGCAGATGTTCCAGTGTATATTTTTTATCATCAACTAATGAGCAGATATTTTTTTAGTTAAAATAACCATATAATTAAAAATTTTTGAAATTGTTAATGCACTATAAAAAAGGAGAAAACTAATAGTCATGAACAGAACAGATTACGGATTCACATGAGATTACATCTTCGTGGCCCTATCTATGTCATTATGGAAACAATAGAATAAATTTTATGCTGAACAAAACAAAGTAGCAAATTGCACATATTGGCTTAGACGTGGCATAGTTGATATAATAATAGTTAATTGTTTTTACTCAGTGAATGTCGTTTAGTTATTACGTTACTGCTTAATATATTCACTATTTAGTAGTTAGAATTGAAGAGTTAGATCGTTTTGTCGAGTGTTTTTTTTTCGACTGAATCATTATTTTAAATTACTAACATTAGATAACCTCCGTATGACTAATATTTTGTTTTGGTTTGATCCATTTACAGTTTTTTTCTTTGGGTATGTCGTAGGGAAACAATAAACCCTCGTTAATCCATAAAGACGAAGAGCTTTTCATGTAAATAAGCAAGAAAAGCGAAAACTAACAATATATAAATTAATATTCTACTTAATTGAAAAACAGACAAAATTGATTACAATCAAAGCACGAGAGATGACGGTGGCACGTATGATAAGGGGACACGGGGGAAATAAGGGGCACGGCGGGGGAGGGAACAGAAGGGCATGGAGGTATGGGGAGGGACGACGGAGATGGCGGCACGAGACCATGGGGAGCCCCGGGGTTTCGGGGATATGGGGGTTCGAAGGGCACGAGGGCATGAAGGGTGTCGGGGGAACTGGATACAGGTGGCAGTGGAGGCATGGGGGACATAGGGGCACAGGGAGGAACGGCGAGCATGAGGTCACTGGAGTACCGTGGGTACGGGGGCATAAGGGCACGAGGTTATCGGGGGCCCTGTGGTTAGGGGGCATGGGGACCAAGGTTAAGGCATAGGCATATAGGGGGTACGGGGAGGAATGGTGGGAATGGCGGCACAGGGATATGGGGGCAATGGGAATGGGGGCACAGTTTGTACTAGAGACGTCGGTGGCACGAAAGTGGTTGGCCATGGGGGGGGGGCACGGGGAAGGAATGTGGAACATAGAGTGCACGGGAGGCACGGAAAAGAACTGTGGGAATGTGGGCACGCGAGAATGGGGACACAGGGGCGTGGGGGTCAGGGGGTACGGGGGCATGGGGGGTACTCGGGACCCGGGGGCATAGGAGGTCCAGGAAACACGGGTCAGGAGAGGTGAACGGTGGCATGGGGAGGCATGGGGTCACGTCGACTTTGGGTGGGCACAGGGGTCCAAGGTGAAAGGGTTTACAGTATTAATAGGCTTATGTTGTATTGAACTATTTTAATTTCTTGAGTTACAAACTCATCATCATATAGTTCAGGTTGAAACTATTTTTATCATGTCCGGTAGTGTAATAGTGCAATAATTTGTCTTTTTTCCACAAAATAGACTACAGTATTTTAATACAGGGAAAATTATTGGTAAATTACTGATTTGATATCCCCACAAAGTTTCGTCAAGATTAGGAAATATTTTATTAGAAAATCAAACGTGTAAATTCACACTACAGCTTAAAAAAATACAATAATACTGCAAGGAGGTGATAAATTGAAACTTATCTGTGGATACAACATCACCATTTTGATTTTTAGTGGCCTTTGCCCTACAAGCCACTAGTTCATGTTTAAGAGCGTTAGTCAATGGTATGCGATAATATTAAATTCAAGTAGGGGTGTATGTATGAAGTAATAATCAATTCTTAAACATTGTGATATAGATTGACTAGTGAATTCATGGGGTTTTATATTTTCACATCGAAATCATGACCTAACCACAAATTGAAACACTTATAAGTTAATTAAATGCCATAAAGTGTCCCCATTTTCAAATAAATACAACCTTCCAAACCCCCACCACGTGACGTCTCCGCTCGGGAGACTGATCTGTCCCTGGGCGGGAACTCAGTTAAAAGTTTGTGGCACCAACTAAGATGGATTCTGAGCGATCGTCCCACTTTTTCAACCGTTTATTCAGATTAAGTGAAATTTGCTCTTCCACCCTTCAATGAAACACTACGAGAAATTACAGAAACTTAAATACTATATAAACTGACATATGTAATAATATTATATATAAATTTAAGTTTCATTAACATTTTAATTCAATTTTAACTAAAAAATATTGAAACATGAAATTTAGTAATAAGAATTAGAAAAGTTGGAAATCTAGACCTATTAATCCAACGTTAAGGTATAAAATATGTATGTTATCGTTGTATGTTTTATTTAATGCCTCTCCTACCATAATAATTATGATACCAAATTATACAAAATATGATTCTCTGGTCCTGTTGTTCTGCATAGTGTTGGGATGGTTTTATAATTAATAATGTGGAGACCCGCATCAACTCTAATAGTCTTGTTAGCTCTGTCGTTTTCATAACCAGCACATTAGTCATGGTCATAAAATAAATTAACAACTTGCTCACTCTTAGAGCAATTGAGTACTGCTCTAGTTGTGTGAAATTAAGTTATATTCTAGCAGAAAAACTTAAAAAAATGGAAAATAATTGAAGTAAATGAAACGAATTGTAATGTAACGGATCAAAATTATTTAATTTATTTTAAAGGTGGCTGTTTAGTATTGTAAAGTCAAGGAAAGCGACTGCAAACGTGGACTTACATAATTCTATTGAGCCCAATTTACGTTCAATTGGTTTAATGTATCTTATACCACTGCTGCGTTTTCTAGTGTGCAGTCGTGACAGCTATGTATGAGCTTTTGCATCGATTTTTAGTAGGCAACGTAACAGAGGAATAAGAGAAAAAAGTAAATTGTGGTAGACAGTTGATCATACGTTTTCCATGATCATTATTACTGCTTTTAAGTCTTACAAAAATAGCAAATTTAACTGATTTAGATGTTTCTACAACGCAAACAACCAATCAAACAATTAAATACCTCATAATACCGTTTAACAAGTAACTGCAGCCGTTTGTCCAGATTTGTATCTATGACTTTAAGCAGAAATTATTTCGAGACATGCGGATATTATTGCTTTTAAAGAGTGGTATAGTGTGAAGAATTTATAGGTGTTACGTTTCTATCTTGAATTAATTTAGCAAAATATAAAATATAATTTAATATACTAAATTTCATCAAACTTTAGAAAGTCAGAAATGAGTTGTGTTTGCTTCACTTATGACCACAAAAATAGTTACACCCATCACATAATAAATTTTCAAATAATTCAGTCCTGTCCTCGTTCACCGTATGTAATTAATATTTAATGAGATTCAAGTGTTGGTTTTAATTAATCCCCCTGCCTATCGAACTTGCGTAAGAAGCTTAAACACTCTTGCCAACTTTGTAAGGTATTAAATTACAATCTGCAAACTTTGCGGAGTTCTTGCTCCTTGAACCTCCAATCGTTTAAATACTACTTATGTAAGTTATTTTAATAAAAGTAAAATTCTTACATCCAGTGTACTTTAAAATTTAACAAAGTTAAACGATATTTTTTATATTTAAAATATATTTGGAAGGTAGAAATGGATAAAGGAACAAACGTCTTAAGCATGAATGTTTGCCCCATTAAACTTTTCGCTCCGACCCTCTTAAATGGAAGAGCGCAACGATTCATGAGAATAATTTGTCTATATAATGTGTTTACTGGAAGTAAGGAACGTTTATGGATTGTTAAGGAATTTTATAGTAAATATATCCGTTACCTGTGGCCTTAAAAACTTTTATCTTAAAAATAACTCAAAATAGTTTAGATCAATTCATTTTTTGTGAACAAAGATGTGTGTAAGTAAAACAAAACATTTTAATGTATCGTAAATTTATTAAATATTGTTGGTAGTTTGGAATTTGTAAAGGTGGAGATCGACCTATTAACTTTGAAACAAATATATTACAAAATGCTGTAGTTTTATATAATGTAATTATAGTAACCTCACTATCAATTGCAACACACTTTACACTTTATTCATTAAAGAAAAATCAAGATACTTAAATTCCAATTTGGTATCTTTTTGCATAATTTGTAAAATTAAATGGCTGTTACAATTTAGGCAACTAGTGGGGTACTTGAAATCGAGGATGTAGAGCTCTTCCTAATAACAAAAAAATTATTTAATGAACTCGTTTTGTATATAAAAAAAGTTTTGTCTGTTGAATATACCTTGAAAAAACCAAGCATTCCGCGAAACGGGCATGTCAACTTGCTAAAAGTAATTAAAAAGGACGTAAAAAATATCAATCAATACTCGTTTGTTGTACAATTATACTGTTCACCTATTTTACACGAATAAATCATACAAAGCACTGTTAATATATATATATATATATATATATATATTTTAATATCTCCAAAATTAAAATACGTATATTAATTTCCTTAGAAATACTTACAAAACCACAACTCTAATATATGTTTAGTATTTTCCTTTTATTGTACATAACTGACGACGATTGACAGTAATTTATTCTTCTTAAATCATTCTATTATCAAAATGACCCTTTGAAAAGCCACTTTCAAAATATCTAATTTATTAGAGCTCCCAAAAAAAGAAGGTCTACCGTCATAGTTGGGTACGGATTTTTATTTATTTATGTGGACATACTGTATTTAGATTGCAGGCGACTCAGTGTATTCTGTAGGAACACTCGTAATCCATATCTTAGACGTCAAAATCGATTAAAAGTTTGACCATACTAACTAACATTTGTTTTGTCCACAACTTATTTAACTAAATAAGTCTACCACCGGTATGTTGTTAATTCATTACAACGAATAGGATAAAACGTAGCATCATTGATCTTTGGTATAATCTACCCACTAATATATTATATTTCTTAATATCTACCATGAATTTAGCATTTACCACGTGAGGTTACTTACTGTATTGCGACGCTTCATAAGAAAAATCAGCCCAGCCTCAAATCTAAGGCGTAAAAACCATTTTATTTACAATTTAGTCAACCACAATATGTTGGTTTTATTGACTTCCATAGACAAAGTGTATAAAGAAGTATAACTTACTTAAAAATGCAGTAGTGAATGCACATTTTGTAAAGTAGTTTAAAATGTACAAATTTGTACGTGTAGTAGAATATAATATGAATAGCAATCAATTTAAATACATGCACTGCCTTGATTATTTTTTTGGTTGATGCCATTAAATATGTTTCGGCACAGGTCCACCGAGCATGTTTCATATGAACAGCTGTTCGTGTCATGAGGTTGTTGATTTGTGCGTTTACTTCTCACAGCTGGTGGTATTTCACACAACATGTAGTATTTAGATAGGTTGATACGTGTCGCAAAACTCCTAATCTGGGCTTGATAATGGCGTAAATATTGTATATGTTTAACACAACGTCAATTTTTTGCTTAGTTAAAACAGAAGGTTTATAAATGTATAACGAAGAAAACATTTTCTAAAAAAAATTGCAGTATCTACAAATAATTTCTTAAATAGATAAATATATATTATTTTTTTATGTTGCTATCCATGTTTTTAGCTGTTGTTCTAATTGAATGGACTGATTTATACTTTCTATTATTGCAAGAAAAATTACTTTAATTGTATTATTAATTGTTGTTGTGTAATTGTATTTTTTACTGTTTAGTATCATCCAAATAAACGAATTTGAAAACTAAACTGAATAATTTCATTGTTTGTAAATTTAAAAACTATGGTAATTTTTTACGTTTTAAAATCATTTGTAACTCTATGCTTATCAGTTAAATGTATTTTACTTGTTTTAGCGAATTTCCCTATAGGGAATACGCTATTACGGTAGTAGCCATGGTAAGACCTAAGCCCGGGACCACTTTACTTTTTCATTTTGAGGTCCCCAGAAGCCAAAAATACCATTCGTTCATTTTCATATATATGTATATATATACATATCTATCTATATATCTATCTATATATCTATGTGTCCGTGGTACTGATAACTTTTGAAGGGGACCTCCAATTTTGATGAAATTTGGTATGAAGATGTATGACCAGGTCTATTTTCATGAGTTCGCGAACCAGCATTGTCGGGCTATGGGAATGGGGTTTTATGGGGTTTCAAAGGGGTCAAAAATGGGTTTTTGGCATTTTTGGACCTTATTTTTTTTAATTCATCAATTTTAATGGAAACCATTTAAAAGAGCTTAAAAAAACAAACAATTTGGTATTTTGAATTTTTATCATAGCATAACTGGTTACGGGGTAAATCCAAAAATGGGTTTTCCATGTTATTCTTATGGGAAATCAAGAAAACCCAATATCTTGCTTATTTATTTACATAACTTAATCAAATTTTTTATATACATTATCTATATAAGGTTTAACTTATACTTGCTTACAAAACCCATATGACGGCAAACCTACATACTCACCCCCATGGGGTTTATGGGGAAAATAAAAAATTGCCAGAGTTTGATACAATTTTGTGTTTACATTCACCAATTATTGATTAACTTAGATTTTCTAACAACACCCAATGGCAGAAAACCTACATACTCAATCCTATGGTGTTTTTATGGGGAAAGTAAATAATCTGAAATTCTATTGGAAATTCGCTGAGTACGCAGGTCTGCTGCGACGGGGGTATTTATTGTATGATCTTGTGGTAGTAAAATATATAAAACAAACCTCATATTCACATTAGGAAAATGAAAAAGTCCCAGGTGTGCTTTAAGACTACCTGTACATAAACCCTCCCTCCGTATGAGATGCATGGCCACTGTTTGTGTCCATAAATGTATGTCTAAGTCTTCATGGACAAAACTTCTGCAATAACGTATACATTTGTGAAAATGGGTGGTCTTTTAATGTCATATTAGCTGGTCATTTTAAATCAATATCAAATTATTTATAATTTAAAATGTACCTATGTCATGTTGGCTTTATAAGGTGTATGCAATCCTGTGAATAATTCAGTAGGTGTACTATCAGAGTATTAGTTCCGAGTAGTTTTAAGACCAAATACTTTTAAAGACAATTGAAACGCATCGTAGGAGTACATCACCTTATATAATGAGAGTTTTGCAAGTTAGGTAAATCAGTTTGGTATACTAAACTGTACAGAAACTATCGTTTTAAAGAATTTAACCCAAACGTATTGTGTGAACGAAATGCACAATTGCCACCTCTATTGTCGCACACTGTTGAAGTTCATTTACAATTTCTTTTAATGATCAAATTACTATATTCAAACATTTGTTACTAATAAATTGGTCCTAATTATTATTTAGTAAATTTATATTTTAATATAAAAACATATAAATAGTCATGCCATTAAAAATCATGTTTTTAAAGCAACACCACGTGGCAAAACAAAAGTATTTTTTGTAATGATAGAATTACATTAAAGACCTTTTTTTTATAATTGTCTATCTTAAAAAATTAGCTTTACATTAAATTCATATAACAAAAACATTAATATTAGCCTTACATTAAATTCATATAACAAAAACATTAATCTTAGAAAAACAATCGTTTTGATTTCTGTTAAATAGTTTTCAAAGATCATATGAACTCCTCACAGAGTTAAGTTACTAGGCCCTAATTGAATTGGACAGCCATTATATTGTACAAAACATTCAAACGGATGTCTACAATCTCGCAGGCAGGCGTGGGATTTAATGAATCTAAAATTTTTAAATTGCTACTAATTATGACAGAACATTAATCATTCGCCAACAGTTGCAGTGCACCATAACCAGTTAAATCGGGACGAGGTAAGTCGTTAGCTAAAAATAATATTTTAAACCCACTTAAACCGATCCTCTTGGAATCTGACTATATGTATTTTAAAAATTAATAATGTTGAATGAGGCGTAATTTGAAAAGTGGATTTTTAGAGAGTCTTATATTAAAGACCTTGTTGCATAATATAGAGTTTGATAGTGCAGTAAACGTAGTATAACTTAAAGCTACTCCACTTTTGTAAAAAGATCACAAAATTTATGTCATAGATATAATCTATATCTTCCGTTATAAGTACCATGTGGCAAATTATTTAATTGCAGGTCGCCAGCCCTTAACTTTTTACTAACTTAGTGAAACGTTCTAAATGTTCTTTTACAATGAAATATAAATGTTATTAAAGTATGAAAAAGCATATTTTTTATAGAATATACTATAGTGAATAAAATAATCTAACCTAACCTAACCAAAAATTAGCTTTTTTAAGATTATGCGGTTAAAAAGAAAACGACAAATTAAAAGAAATTATTTAATTGAATTAGAGTTGTTGTCTGTTGTGGAAATAGACTCTGTTAATTAACATCGGCGATCTCTTCTCACAAATGTTGGACCCGGGTATCGAAATCGGAATATTTAACAAAAACTCAGCAGGGTGGGAATGTAGTGTTTTTTCTTTCCGTACCAAGGCACGCTCCACCGTACTTCCTGCCACAGACGCTCAATGCTTTGCGTTCCAGTGTCTGGGTCAATAAAGTAACCATGATAATTTAGGATATTTATTAAGTTTTCCTCTGATTCTGATGAAAGAAGATTCTGATCCCACAAAAGAAGGTAATTTCATTTGGCTTTTCATTAGCATTAAGCAACGGATCGCTTATACTTAATTAACACCGACACACCGACTTACATCGCACTGGAAGACGCCACTGATGAGTCACCGCAGACTGGCGGCGCGACGCATATAACAGCTGATCGGACGTGCCGCCAGACACCGCATCTGGAGCGGGGACAACAGCCACCTTATCGCCTTATCCTATAACCAGATTAATTATCTTACCTGTTTCATCCAGTTCACTGGGTTTTATATATTTATTCCAGATATTCAAATGTATATAGTAAACAATATTATGTACATTTGCGGGTTTTCTACACATTTCCCAATTTAATTTTATTCAGTGTAAAACCAAACATTTCATTCATAAAATTTGATTTGCATGCTCTATTTGTGAATAATTTGTTATAAAGTACAATATTTAGAGTCTTTAACAAATGTTAGTAAAAATTTTTGGCCTGGTGCCGTATTCAACTAAATAATCACTGCTCAGAGTGTAAAATACTTTATTGTTGTCTAAATCATTATTTTTATAAGTTGTAATAATGACGGTGTTATATAATGCACCTGTTAATGAATAAATTACTAATTTTGTACTATGAAGAAGTTTTGTAGTCTAATGTTATGAAGTTGATCTAAAAATTCATTATTATTGTTTTTTATATTTGTATAAACAATTACCAGATTTCATTGTGAATGCAATTGAGTGTAGTAAAAATTACATAATTTTCTTGATATTGTCACTGATCTTTGTGGCATAAAGTATTTTCCAGTGTAAACAAGGTTGTTCATTGCTTCATTAATTAACTATCCACACAAACGAATCAGCTGGTACTTTTAGGTAAAAAGCTATTCGTCATCTGATACACCACACCCACCTGTTTGTCATATCCACCTTAAAATGCGTGCCAGATCAATAAAAGTAATCAGTATGAGAAATCAAAATCCAAAAACAAACATTAATTTTGTTGATGCTACAGATACAATTGATCCTTTCACAAGTAGTCATAATCAAATATAACGGTTTCAGTGCCCGACGCTGCATACTATGATCAATCCTGTAACAGCCACAATATCCGCAGCGGCCGTTGTTTTTCTTACCTACGAAGTCATCTTCAGAGCACCGGAGGACTACATCAGACTTAAGAAAAGCTTTCGCTTCGCCTGGGTTTCTTTGGTGAGTAAAACTGCCTAAGTTGTAGCACTTCAAACATGACGGTTACTTATATCTATTTCTCATTTTTTGTTGTTGTATTTGAATCATAAGTTTACTTGAAAATTTATCAAAATAATATTTTGTAACAGTGAAATATTAAAATTTACCCTCAAAAATTGACTAGCTGGTTAACAGATTATAATGCTAGCCTTATAATGAATCCAAAGGTGTGATGCTAAGAATAGTTTATTTTTTTAGAGCTTTTTATGCGCCCAGTGAGATGCCATTTGTCCTTGGGAGAATGTATTAATGCTGCTATCGAGTGCTACCTAACAAAAGGTGGACGTTAGATAATATCAAGATCAGGGTTTGGAGTCAATCAATAAGTAAAAAAAACAAAAAAAAACAAAAAAAAAACAAAAAAAATGCCATATGCGTTGAAATGAATAAAGACAAAACGGAGAAAATGTATTTTATTACAAAGTATAGTAAACACTCATAAAATCTGGACAAGGGAAATCTTTCTATAAGAAGCATTAGTAAAAATTGAGTTTTTTTATCTAATCCAAAACTTATTTAAAATATTAATCGTCCATTGGTTGATCCAAACATTCATCAGAACATCCTGTTGTTTATGTTTGCTTGTATTTCTCATTAGAACAGTTGTTAAAATATAATAATCCAATTAATTGCCATTCTTTCATATGAGTGATATTTGGGCATTAGCTCTGTGAGGTGATGTAAATTACAATGGTTGTTTGATCATCTACAGGCCTACCTTTTTAACGTTATGCGCGAATTTTTACTACGATACAAAAAGGTGGGAAAAAAGGAAGCAAATATTTTTGCTTGTCTAATAATACATAGATTTTTTTACATTTCGATATTATCAAATGCAAGTAAAATAATAAATGTCTAAGCCCTTACTACAATATTTCTAACATAAATAACGTGAAGCTGTAACGTTTCAGGATGAATATGTGAAGGAAATGAAATACCCCATGAAGGCCTACACGGTCGAGACATCCGACGGATATATCCTGACGGTGCACCGCGTCCCATACGGACTCAAGCCATCACCTCCTCTAGAGTGTGGGGGTGCTGGACGTCCCAGGGAGGAGCGAGCTGCTGATGTTGTGGACCAGGAACACCAACGTCATGATGACTCGGGAGGAGAAAGTGCAAATCATGAATATCCTGGCAGACTATTTGGATTTAGTATGACCACAATAAGACGGAAATTCAAGAATCATGATACTGGGTTCAGAGAGAATAACTGTGACCGACTACCTGTGGTTGTTATACATGGTGTGCTGGGCTGTTCTGGGGCCATGATGGTGCCAGATCACAACGCTCTGGGTAAGTACACGATTGTTGTCTGTTTTAATCAGTTTAAGTTATTAATTTAATTGAAATAAATTAAGGTTTCTACTTTATGCACAAATTTTCGTATGTCTTGATTTCCAAACCTATATTTTTGGTATTTTCAAAATAGTAAATAGTAAGGTTACTTAACTGATAATTAGTGGGAAATGCAAGTAGTTTTTATTTGTTATAAATGAGTCACAATGGACACAATTGTTTTATTTATGTTTAATTTTAGTATAATGATAAAATTATTATAATCTTATCCTTAATGAATGTGAACAATATATATATATATATATATATATATATATATATATATATATATATTATTACTTTTTTTAATTAAAAATTATTTATACTAAACATTCCACCAAATCTCCAAAACTACATAATTTTACAAAATTCTAAAAGTTACATATCTGAACCTTATCAATAACTGAACAACTTCGAAGCCTAATAAAAAGCATCTAGGGGTATATATTTTTATATTAACTCGCAGTTTTTGTTAACATAGTTTGCATGTTTAAGTCGATCCTTTGTTGTCGCTTAAAGCTTTTTAGTTAAAAACACAACCTGCAATAAGGTAGGTTTCATGAATGTGCAATATGAAGTGATGCATCTTAAACTGAAAATGACAATTTATTGTAAGGAAGATTTAAAATACGCTGTGGTCTAGAGCTTTGTCAAAGATCATGTTTACAAGTCGCAATCTCCAATGTTCAAGAATTGAGATTGAAAATCAATGCAGCCTTTAGCAACATCCCTAATGAAATGAGAAATAGTGTATATAACCACATTGACTATATTTTTACCAACAAGGGGAGCCATGTTTAAATTGTTTGATAAGAAACCCTTAAGATTATGGAGTGTTAAAATTGTTATGTTTTTTCTGCAATGTTGTATTTTCCAGCTTACGTTTTAGCAGAAGGTGGATTCGATACTTGGCTCTACAACTCCAGGGGCACACTGTATTCGCGGAAACACAAGAAATTGAATGCGGACAAGGATGCTGAATACTGGGAGTTTAGGTAAATAGTTGTTATTCTATGTTTGAAAAGGATAATAAGAAAATGGTTCGATTATCAGTGCTTATTAAGTGCACCGTAGTAAAACACCTTAGTCGAATATCCAAATATACTATTTGGATATTTTTAATATTATAATTGATTAATGATCTTATATAGTAGTTAATACTTATCAAATATGGAGTAACTTTGTATAAGTTCGATAGATAGAGTAAAATAGTTTAATTTAAGTTTATAATGTTGTAAACTGTGATTTTGATAGCCTTTGTCTTAATTTGTGCGTCATACGATTTTGATAATAGGCGAAGTACAACTTTAGAATCAAGAAATATTAATAATTTTTTTCAAAGTAAATTAAAGTAGTATAAGTAATCTATCTGTAAGTCAGTAGAAATAGGCCAAAAATTCAGAAATAGTCCAATAGAAATATGAAATAAACCATCTTTTAAAACTTAATGAAGTTTGGTTTTGCTAACTTAGTACCTTTAATCTTCATAAAATTTGAGTGAAAGGAGATGATGTACTGTTTTGAAATAATGGATTACTGAAGAAAAAGTTTTTTACTCATAGCACTTAAAAAAACTAAATCATTCCAGTGTAATGTAACTAACTGTATTAAAAGCCTGAATATTCAAAGGCATTAAAATCTCTAAAGATAAAATTTTTGAGTTTTTTGAAACATTAAATACGAGCCGCGTAGTTTTTACAGTTTTCTACTCTTATGTTAAAAGTTATTTCTCCACTTCCTAATACGTAAAGTCAGAATTTTCTCTGTAAAGAAGGGAGTAAAATTTTACTTTGTTTCCTTTGGCAGAGTAAGTAAAAACGTACCGGTAACAATATCATTGGCGATCTGGAAACAGTGATCAGTGAAATTTGGAAACACTGTACAATGTTTCCACAAAAATGTACCGCCAGCTAATTATAGAGCAACAATCGACATTCCGACAATCGAAAGAAAATAGCATTACTAAGTCTTAATCAACTTTATTTTTTATTTTATTAGTTCGAAGTTAGGTTATGTTAACAAAACTATCCGAAAAAGTTTTTCCTCTTAGATTAAAAGTTTATTGTATCCTCGAAAAAATTGTCCTCTAAGCGTGCGGCTCGGTTGTCAATAATCTATTTCAAGGAGACAAATTTGCACTTTACCCCCTCAATATTTAAATATCCTGCGGCCAGCTACCAGGAGATGGGCCACTACGACCTGCAGGCCACCGTGGACGCGGTGCTGAGGATTACCGGGTGTCCCAGGGTCATCATGATCGGCTACTCCATGGGCAACTCCGTGGGCGTGGCGTTCCTGGCTGACCGGCCCGAGTACCAGGGCAAGGTGGCGCAGTTCTTCGCCCTGGCCCCTGCCATATACCTCAACCACATGCAGAGCTCCGCCGTAGAGGCCATCGCCAACGTCGTCGACAATATACATGTAAACATGTACATACTGTAGTTATATAAAATTTTTGTAAATAAATTTTTTGTACTTACTGATAATACCAACTTTAGTATTAAATACAATGGAAATAACACTGGCTTATTAATAACAACATGTTTCGAAAGGAAATATGTTTTTCATCTTGCGCCGACATCAATAAAAAAGTATAAAATAAAATAACTTGTATTTTGTTTGCGTGGTTTGTTAATATTTTCTCAAAAGTATACTAACATAGGCAATTATATCATAACTCAGGCCAATACGCTTATCGTAAAATTTGTGGGACTCTATGATATTCAAGCAATGTTCATTTGATGTAGGATTTGACAATGGTGTTTAAGATGTACGGGGTTGTTCACCATGTCGCAGGTGACGAAATGGTCTGTGGAACCCTGTGTTATTCAAGCGATTTTCATTTGATGCAGGGTTTGGAAATAGCTATTTGTGTATTAAGAGCGGCAATGACTATTTGTGCTCGTAATACACACAATATTTTTCCTACCACCATAATTACAACCGATTAAATGTATTTAATAAACGTACACAATTATATCAACTTTAAATTTAACTTCATTAACTTTCATTAACTTAATAACTGTAATAAATCGTAATCACTTGCATAGATGTGTAACCGGAAGTTAGTGTTATCAAAATACTGACCGTGAAATCAGCTGATTCAGAGCAAAGCAACTACATTTAATTTGTAATAATTATGGTGATTGTCATGTGGTTCTGACCAATAGAAACTAGTCTGTGTTGTGACGTCACCTTCTTTACCGTTCTAACCTATTATAGATTTAAAATAACCTTGATTTAGCGTGCGCCAATGTTCCATTACCGCTCTAGAGCGGAAAAGGACCGGAAAACGGAAATGAACTGTTTTGCGTAGGATTACAGCTGTGGCAATGTGATTATTTCCATGCAGTGGTAGGAAAAAATTGTTTAAGATAAACGGGGTGTTCACCATGTCGCAGGTGACGCCGTGGTCTGTTTGACTCTGTAATATTCAAGTGATGTTCATGTGATGCAGGGTTTAGCAAAGGTGTTCAAGGTGAACGAGGTGTTCTCAATGACACCAATGGCGCGTTGGGCGACGGCGGCGATCTGTGGGACTCCTGGTCTGCGATATCCATGCAAATATCTCATCCGGCTGGCTGGTGGAAACAGCGACGACTCTATGGACGACGTGAGTGATGAGAAATCCAGCAAACCGAATAACTTACAGTAAAGTACTACATATTATACTCAAGAAGCGCCATGCAAAAGTTCCTTTTTCAATGGGGTGGTCTAAAAATCTTTTTATAACTAGTGGTAACAATCGTAGTTTAAAAAAGAAAACCAGTCTAGGAATTAATTATATCTTTGGTAGTGTAATGTCTCTTTTTACCACCCACTACATTTAGCACTGGACATGTGCTTCTGATTCTGATATGATTTTTACAATGCCGATTTCAAAAGCCCTGATCCATTGAACACTACTATATGTTACTGTTATTACAGAATAATATAGCAAAAATATTATTTACCTTAAAATGTTTCATGAAAGAAATCATAACAGACGTTTTTCTATTAAACTTGCTCTGATGCAAAAAATATAAAAACTTAATTTATAAGCAAACATTTGCAGTTCAGTAAAGAGTGCTTGTCTGTGATTGTTGTTCAAAAGACTTGGGAGGTTACTCTTTCAGGACATATATGTAAATAGGAGTTTTATTAGATGTAATAGAAATAACAATTAAAATCAAGTGGTTGTTTCATTAATACAACGTATCTAGGAAAGTATTTTAATATTAAAAAGTGATAAACTGAAAATCAAAATACAGGAGTATTACAAATGATGTTCCCAAGTTGTATTATAATATTAGAACCAAGTTTAATGAAGATTATTCAGATAATAATGAGGACAGTTCTGCAAATTTTATTCTACAATTGATACGCCTCCTCGGTTGTTTGATTTGAACTTAACCATCTGCTGCCTGACGGAAGAATCGGACCCGCTGGTCTGAATTATGATTCACTTCTGAACTGGCCTCCAAGATCTCTGGCCAGCACCAACTTGATTTTTTCTTGTTGGGATACATCAAAGATAAGGTGTACACACCGCCATTACCAGATATCCCACCTGAGATCCAGCAACAGATTATCAATACCATCGAATGATTAATGAAACAACCACATGATTTTAATTGTTATTTTTATTACATCTAATAAGGCCTAATCATTGTATTGTATTTGAGTTATTTACTAATATAACTATTGTTTATGTACGCTTGAAATCAGGAATATCATTTGTAATGTACACTAATTGCAGACCTTCAGTGTGTTACCGTTCAACAATTAAACCGTTAACATTTTCCAGACCAAGCTGGTAGAGATGATGAGGTACGTGCCGGCTGGCGTGTCTCTCCGCACCCTCGAGCACCTCGCCCAGCAACTCAAAAACTGTAAGCTAAGCGAAAGTTATTATCCGACATTTTTAAATCCCTGCATGTAAATATTTCATATGACAAAGTACTTGTTATAAGATCAAATATGATTTTAAGAGTTATCTTCACCTTTGGTCCAGTAGCAGATTGCTGCGCAGTCGGCAATGTTAACCGATGGCTTTTAATGCAAAACATGGTCTTTCATTGCCCTGTTTTGGACGCCGTTTTTCAACCGATTTTCTTTAAACTTGGTAAGTGTTTAGTCGAATAGTTATATTAGGCCCCTCATACCTCAAATCTTTGAAAATTTAACAAATATTACTAAGGAAAATCGATTTTCTTTGCGACGTCACAGAGAGTAATATTTGTTAAATTTTCAAAACTTTGAGGTATGAGGGGACGAATAACTATTCAACCGACAAAGTTGACAAAGTTATTAAGTAAACACTTAATAATTTTAAAGAAAATCGGTTGAAAAATTACAATTGAAACACAGGAATGAAATACTATGTTTTAGCATAAAAGCCCTATGGTTAACATTGCCGACTGCGCAACAATGGGCTACCAGCCCAAAGGGGAAGATGACTCTTACCAAAGGGTTTTTTAAACTGTATAAGAATTTTACATATGTTTTGTTTGAACCAAATGCTTATTATACAACCAACATTTTAAAACAGAAAATTTTTCTTATGCAGTTGGAAAAAAACGTTGTATTTTGTTTTTAGCAAAATGCTTCGGGAAATACGATTTTGGTAGTGAACAGAACAAAGAAGTGTATGGTAGAGAAGATGCACCATGTTATGATATCGGTAGTATCACTACGCCATTCTGCATTTACCATGGAAAAAAAGACAGTCAAGTCACAGTTATGGCAAGTACCTTTTTTGGACGATATGTCTGGTAAGCCCCTCATAACTAATTTACCGACATACAGTGTTGCATACAAGTCAGAAGAGTATTTCCTTTACTGTCCGTAATCTTAGAAATGTTTTATAATAAGAGAAATTGGTGTATGTCAATTAGACTATAGCCTAATGTAATCAAATTATATATAATTTGATTACATTAGGCTTACAACTTATGGGTGTACCTGCACATTGGTACACCTATATGACCACCACCGTCACACCAATTCATTCATAATTAATGAAAATGTCATCAAAACCATACTTAGAATTGCAAGTATAATATTTTAAGCTTCTCATGCATAAAATAGAAACCAACCGCGTCCTGGTTTTAACCCTTAAGTGGGCGCGCGGGGTCCAGTGAGACCCCAGGGTGGGAATTTTCGCTCTGGTAGCTAAAGTGGGTTTTCAACAGTGCTGAGCGGCCTGATACCTTCAAGTGACACCCCCTCCCTTCTGTCAAACCGATTTTCGTCAGTTAATTGCATTCCGTTGTGGGGTAAACTTGCTTCTGGGGTCCGTACCTACCCCGCGCGCTCAGTTACGTTTTACGGCAGTTGTGGTTTTTCCATGCATTTAATTAATATTAGAAAGCTAAGTTTTATTTTTTTTAATATTTCGGCTGTTCTTTACGAGTTGTAACGATGAATGACGAAGAACGGAATGCTGTCAGAATTAGAAAATATCTTTTGGAGGACATTAGTGAAGGTGATGATATTTTTGAGTAGTGACGGAAAAATGACCCAAGATGACCCAGAGTAATGGCTATGATGGATTTTTACAATTATTTTTAAGTAACTACCAAATATATTATTCAGTTTTTCTTTCAAAATAAAAATGTAAAAAAGTATAAGGCGTG
Organism: Neoaliturus tenellus; assembly: GCA_030545055.2. Classification (NCBI taxonomy): domain Eukaryota; kingdom Metazoa; phylum Arthropoda; class Insecta; order Hemiptera; family Cicadellidae; genus Neoaliturus; species Neoaliturus tenellus. The sequence goes on along the minus strand of CM061533.1, from coordinate 146,684,857 downwards.
TGTTTAGTTTTTTTACCATAAAATACCGTAATTTATTAAAGTTTTTGTTGTGTAAGTTTGGGTTTAAAAAATAAGCTACCTATCGACATAATACCAACAATATTATTATTTTCCTGCAGTAACATTACTAATTTACAAGGATATAAGGTTAAAAAATTTTAAATTTTAATGTAAACTATTTAAAGCAAATTAAAAAACCCCTTGTATATTTTATCAAATTTTCTAAAGTTTGGAAAAAAATACAAATAGTGTTTAAATGTGTCTACAACTGCTTGTAAGTGATATAAAACAGTTAACAACACTCCAAACTTTGATAAAACAGGAACAATTGTGAAAAAGCTTTGTTTCGTAATTTAATAAAAAAGTTAAAAATTGGGGTCCGACAGGACCCCGCGCGCCCACTTAAGGGTATCCTTAAAAATATTTTGTTATTTCAAGATTGTACATACTAAATGTTGGTCTATTATCTACGGATAATATGTGCCTAAAATTTATTTACTCTTAATTCAGTGTCTGTCTTTCTATATGGAGTTGAGAATGATAATAGTATTATTGTAAATATTTCAGGACGCCAATAGATTTGCCGACGAGCTGCCGAACGTAATCTGTAACATCGGAGTTCCCTTCAACCATTTTGATTTCATGTGGAGCAAAAATGGAAAAGAGTTAGTGTATGACGATATCGTTAACAAGAGCAACCAAATATCATGTGGAAAAAACAACGATCCATAGTAACTTGCATAATATTTGTAAGACATTGTAAAGAATACTATTGTTATTTTTTAAATTTTATTTAAATATGCATTTTAAAACATTTTTATTCACATATAATTAGATTTGGACTAAAAAATTACACGAAAATACAAATAATGCAGTATAAGGTCTTCAAAACAAGAACAGAATGATCACAGAATAGCTCAATATAAAATAAAATTCATATGAATGAGATATGAACATAAATATGTCACCTAAACCAATCTTTTTCATGAAAAATTTGAAATAGCAAAAAAGTTACTCACAAGTAAACTTATTTTGATGCTGAAAGATAAAATTTAGTGCGAATTAAAATTTACAATACAGGTATATAACAATTTTTAAAGACTTTTTTTTAATATTTCTATTTAATTTAATTCTATACTTATTTGTACCCTCTTCTTCTACTACAATCTATCTTCTCTAAGAGTTGAAGGTGTATTTTTTGATATTATAAACTAACTTTACTGTTAACAACTGTTTCGCCATTACTGTAATTTTCGTCACTATTCATAACATTATCGGCAATCTTGGACTGATATTTGAACGAAGAGAATTTATTTGACGATTCATTGTAATACCTCGACGTTTCATGCAGAGAAACGTCTTTTTGAAAATACATATTATAGTTCTTAAATATTTATACTCTTAAGAATATAATAAATATTTCCTGACTTGAACAACGTTTAAACAATGTATTGAAATCTTTATATTGAATGGTACTTTTTTACCAAGTAGTAAAAGCATCTGAGGTTAAAACAAAAAAAAATATTACTATAAAGTATTTAATAAATAAGTAAACATCAACTCAGATCCTTATACATAATCTTTCAAACATCCAGTGTTTAGTATTTTTTAATATAACAAAAATTTAAACATTATTCAGTTTCTTTACAGATGCCCTCGTCATCCCTTAAATGTTCAGGTGGACAATCTTGATCGGGGATGTCCATGAGAAATTTATCATCTATGACAACTACTATAGTTTTGATCTGAACTTTGGACCTTTCTGACGCTGTTTTATTTTCTAAATTTAAGAAAAAAATTGTTGCTGACAAGTCGTAAGGAGGAATAGTGTCGTGATTATTGCTGAGTCCAAGAAGGTGATCGTATCATCAGATGTTGTTGATTGTAGCGTTGACTCTTTGGTGATGCTTCGACAGTTTGTCATCGGAAAAGCCATTAGGAGTAAAACAGCGCAAGACATTTGTATCTTCATCATAATAGGCTTATCAATATACCTTTCTGCAAACAAAATTTTGAGCAGAGCATGAGTACAGTTGTTGTATATAAGAAAAAAGTAATAAAAACTTTTACTTATAAATGTCATAAGTGAACAATTATCACATAAATTTGGTTGTATTTATTTACTTGTATTATTAATTAGCCTTTAGGTGAAAGTAGGTCAACAATTATTCCACTTGACTTGGAGTATATTGCTTGAATTTAATGTAACAGTCCTAATAAGTTCTGTTTAGAATGCGATTAGTTGTTATCAGGTTATAATTAGATTAAATATGTTTTATCACGTTGTGATATCGATGTATTACAGTGTCACGGCATTAGAATGTGATCCATCTGGACTACGATACTGGCCGACAAGGTTTAATGTTTTACAATTTATGATTTACCGAAATCACATAATCAAAATGTTGAAGACTATTTATTTTAACTGTTTGGTAAAATAATTTAAACAAAGACTGTTTTTCATTTTGTTAAATAAAGCTTAGTAACAAACCTTCAATCTGATACACTACGATTGGGCCTACCTTGCCGTGAGCAAAGGGGTAGTTAAAATTGAGGTCACTTACTCAGTTTTCCTTTTAATTGATTCCAATTACTGTATAAAAAATTATAAAATGAAAGTTTTAATTTATCGACAAGGAAATACTGGGCAGATTATTAACAAAACAGTGAATGGTGTGCCGTAAACAATGTTACTGGAATAATTATGATGGCAGTAAATGTTTTGCGTTAATCGTCGTTACGAATAAATAAAATACAGGGTGTCCAGCTTCCACCTTTACAAACTTTTCCAGGTTATTAAGCATGCCAAAACAAACAGAAAAATCATATAAACATATGTCCGGAAATGCTTCGTTAAGCCGCTAGCCGCCATTTTGTTTTTTACAATTAAGAAATTTTATTTCCGTAACGGGTTGTTGTATGGAGTTCATATTTAGCATGTACCTTAATCACACCAATGCGCATTTTTAGAAAAAATATTATTTTTTTCAATGTATATTTTCAAAATGGCGGCCATTTTAAGTTTTTAAACTCAAATATCTAAAAAACAGTAAATTTTATAAAACTTTTACTAGACACAAAAAAGTTGACAAATTAAATTGTCTAAACAGTGATACCAAGTTTGTAAGGATCCGGCAACAAATAGCGGAGTTATGGTGGTTTTCTTGTAGAAAAACACTGATTTTGCACTATGATTAATGCCAATTTAGGTTATTTAAAGAGAAAAATCTCGATAACTCCGTTATTTGTTGTCGAATCCTTACAAACTTGGTATCAATGTTTAGATAATTTAATTTGTCAACTTTTTTGTACCTAATAAAATTTTTATAAAATTTACGGTTTTTAAGATATTTGAGTTTAAAAAATTAATATTTTTTCTAAAAATGAGCATTTGTGCTATTAAGGTATATGCCAAATATGAACTCCATACAACAACCCGTTACGGAAATAAAAATTCTTAAGTGTAAAAAACAAAATGGCGGTTAGCGGCTTAACAAAGCATTTCCGGACATATGTTTATATGATTTTTCTGTTTGTTTTGGCATGCTTAATAACCTGGGAAAGTTTGTAAAGGTGGAAGCTGGACACCCTGTATATTATGAGGTATGAAAGTATCTTAGAGTTACAACCCTTTGCATGAACCTGCTGCTGTTAAAATTGCTCATAAAACACTTCATCCTGTGTTCAAATTGTTAAATTTTATTTCGCTTACACCTTTGGCATATGACTATCTTATCATGTATTTGCAGAAGGATAGTGTGATATCATAAGGAAAGTACAAATAGTCAGTGGACTTAACAGTCATCTTCACCCTTGTAAAAACACCGAAAACATACCTCCGCCTTCCCATGTTCCGGACGGTGTTTTTGGATATTTGATGGTAAAATTTATGTTTTATTGTAGATTAAGGTTAGACCTAGGTCCCTCATTCATGATATATTAGTAAAAATTAATGGTATAAGTACAAAAGAAATTTTAAAAGTAAAAATAATCAAGTTACTTTGCAACGTCACAAAGAGTAATATTTGTTAAATTTTCAAAATATTGAGGTATGAGTGACCTAATGTAACTATTTACTTACCAAGTTTAAAGAAAATCGGTTGATAAACGGTCTGAAACAGGGAAATAAAATTCCATGTTTTGCATAAAAGAAATATTAATAACATTGCCGACTGCGCAACAATGGGCTACTAGCCCAAAGGTGAAGATGATTCTTAAGTCTAGATGTTGAAGTTGGTTTAATGGGACTATAACAAAGAAACTAAATTGTGATATTGTATTAGATTGACATTAATTTGTTTTCGTGCTCCGGCCGATTCACGTGGTCAATTATTTGTTTCTTGCGCAGTGATAAGAATGAGGAAATTTTAAACAAGATTTCTTACCGTAAAGATATCGAAAAATCCTAGATACTGTATAAACAATTTTATGACTTTCCTCTGCGCCGTACTCAGTCCTGTATTTACAATTTGCGAGAAATTGTTATTTTGTAAAATGGATTTTCATATATTCACCCTTCTAAAAACAGTACCGTTCATAAAATTAATCAAATTGTTAGTTGTTTTAAATTAGATCCAAATAATAACGTGATTAGGAACCAAGTTAATTTTATTTTCAATGTTTATTTCGTAGATTATTTATACACAACTTATTTAGATACATATATGTTTATAAATAAGCAAATATGTTTCATTAAAGATTGATTAGAGTTTTTAAAAACAGATTTAAATACGTTTGTTGCAGTCATCAATTATTCTTATTTTATTTAACTAATCATTTATTTATAACATTTTTACTTTTCGTAAATAAAATTAAGCCTGATTCCATTTATACGTTGAGTAGACCTATTATTTAGATTCAATTAATAATTTCATTTATTTTAACATTTCAACAGTTTTGAAAATTTTATTTTAAAATTTACTTGTGAAATTATTTTAGCCATGTGAAAGGCGGAGCACCTCAGACCAAAGTTTACTTTCCTTAGCAATTCAAACAGCAGTTTATAAACTCAGTTTACTGATATATATATATTTATCATGTTATATAAACTTACTCATCAATCGTCACTATTGTCAGTGTCTACGGGTAACGGTGAGCACCTGTAGGAGGCAATGTACTTCCCGGTAGTGGCGTTGTACAGCACTCGCCGGAAGAAGCAGATAGGTTCATCTGGGGCTGTGTCCACGTCACTTCCGTCCTCTTCAACCGCCCTTCTCACAACAGCCGACTCAAAATCAGCACTGAGTGGTCTTATCATTGCACAATCACTTAAACTCAACGCAATAAGGAGACATAAGAAGAGAGACACTGCAAGCTTCATTTTATGACTGATTTGTCTTAAATGAGTTGAAAAAGTTGCTTTGAACACTACAATCGCTTGACCTACAAATAACTGATTGCGCATTGGGTTCAGATAGTAGGGAATTGCGACGTCGACCTATGACAGACTCGGTCAAATCAGTTTTAATGGACCAAAGAACGTTATTACAAAAGAAGCTATATTCAATCTCTCTCTTTTTAAGGACAATAATTTTGATTTCAGTTTCAAACATAATTATATGTGAATGTATTTTTTGATCGTTGTGGGTTAATGGATTGGAATTTCATTGATAGGCCTAATTATTTTGTTGGCAGTGCTTTTTATGTTGAAAATGTTGTTGTAAATCAATAAAATATTAAATAATAAATAACTATTTGTATTATTGTACAAAACGGTAAGAAAATCCGTTTAAACGTCCTCTAACAGTACCTTGATGTACGGTACAACTTGTTAATAAACAAACCAACGACTATTTTCCTACTAATATCTATCTGACTAATATTCAATGGCAGTTTTGTTGTAGATTATGTTCATTGTCCTTGTCAGATTGGCAGAGACAACAATTTGTAACGGTTTGATTTGACTGCTGACTCAAAAGGTTTCAATTCAAAAGCCTGTCACGATGGTTAAATTGTTCTTTTGTCAGGCCCACTGTTCATTGTTCTTTTCAACATACCCTGATTCAACGAACTGCAATATCAAATGTAAATTCTTTATTTTTTATTTATTAATGCATGTTTCTTTTTTTTTAAAGCTTTCACTTTATTTACTAACTCTTATGGATATAGTCAGAGTGAAACTTTGAAAACTCGTTTGTTAAAGAAATCAAAAATGAATATTTATATTAAGTTGTTCATTCATTGTAGCAATAACAAAGGGCATAACTAGAATAAAAAAACAAGTTATGTTATAACTATCATAGTTTCATATTTGCAATTGTATAAAATTAAAGATGTTGCTCTTTTGTTCGTACCTTTCAGTTTAAATTGATTAAATAAAATTTAAACCATTATCTGCGATAAAAATGTATTGTAAATTTAGATTTTTTAGTTATTATTATCATATTTGTATACTTTCTTTAAAAGACATAGCTGGGGTAACGGATATTTCAGTTGACGAAATATACGCCATAAACTTGAAGGTAGGTAGTTCCTGATAATAACATATTTCATATATTACTCGTAGCAAGGAGATTGTTTCCGATGTATAAAGAGATAGTTATAAAATAATTTAATAATATGTAATAACATAATAAATAACATGCACACTCTTCTGTATTTTTCCAATTTTTATCCCCTTTAACACAGGTTAAATAATTTTTCGAACCTAAATTTCTTGCATACATATAGTTCATAAAACAACTAGAATTGTAGGCCTACTGTATAAAAATGGAGTAGGGAGAGCTGAAAGGTAACTAAAAATGTCTTTAATTCATACTGTTTTGCTTGTCACCGCAATTAATTCAACCGAGTTTCTTACAAATAAAATCTCGTGAGGAATAGCTTAGAGATGGAAGGTAATATCAAACTCGGATATAAACAAACAGCCGTCCCCGTTATGAGACCTGCCGAGATTAAACCAGAAAATTGACTTTAAGATGTAATAACCTCTCGGGGTAACCACAACAAGCAGTTGGTTTATGAAATTGCTTTTTAACTGTTGCTTAGATTACCGTAAACTATGCATTTCATTGTTACGTGGCTCAAGACACACTGTTTAACATATCAGAATGGCTCTTTACTTATCATTCATAATCCATCAAAGGCAGTTATTCTTGCTTATATAACCAAGTCCCAAAATTAGTTTAATTCAAAATAACATTCTAAAAAAGTTTTATATTAGGATCATCAGAACACCTATCATCAGGATCATTAGGAACCTGTAGGAATTTATGGTAGTTAGAACGTCAATAATATTTCTAAAGGGCGACTAAACACCATAATCCATTTCTTATAAGAAATGGATTATCGAATCTAGTTATTTAAAGAATCCAGAGTTAGATCATCCTAGCTGAATCCCTACGTCACTTTATATGACGGGTTTACAAAATCAATGTTTCCCGTTCTACGCATTAAATGCTAGGGGTCAATTGACATATTTTATACCAGTAGGCCTACCAATGAAGAAAACGTCACATTACACATACTACTGTATGTTGAAAATGTTATTACATAAAAACAAATACGATCCAAATAATGTTTATTTACTTCTTTACTGGTATATAATATAAAACATATATTCTAGTAAATGCGTAGGCTTTATTATAGTCTCGATGAAGAATTGCTTACCCACGAAATGAAATGAAGCTCGAAATTACCTGTCTCGGGGTGAAAGCTTGACGTATGGAACTGACCGTTGCAAGGTGATGAATCGCATTTATCCTACTTCATTTTATTTTGTAAATATGTGGACTTATGACTCGTTTGTTTAAACTATTGGACTATGAAATAATTTCTTTTTATTCTTTATTGAGTTCAGAATATTTATTTATATTTAAAAACAAAAGCAAATTATTAATTATAGCACTTAATATGTCGACAACACTGAAAGATTCACTATGGATTGAATATTGTAAAGTATCAGATAAAAAGTGGTCTTTTGTATCAATATTTTCTTATTTTCTTAAAATGTGAATTGATGTACATTAAATACATATACAAAGTATTAAAGAAGAGATTTGAAATGGAATAACACTTTGACATAATAAGAATGAAGGCTTGAGAACCCTCATAAAACGCATTATAATCAGCACGGGGAGTAAAAGAGGCAGTTAACTTGGTTAATGGTTAATGAATTTTATCTGGAGCGAATAGTAGGCGTTTATTAGTATCGCGTGACGACTCTGATAATAAGAGATTTTATTTATTAGGAATATATTTTTATTTTTTATTGCGTTGTTAATTGTTGGTTTTTAGGTAAATTTATAATATTCATCTATTTAAGAACCACATTATAAGATTAAGATTATGGGTTAGAAGGAAAACTAACATAAGCTTTTGTAAAAATTTATGTAAGAAACAACATTTTTGGTATTTTATACACTTAAACCTGAAAATAATACAAATGACCTTTATCCACATAGTTTTTTTATTTTTTATTTTTTATTTCCGTTTATTGAAGTACGGATAAAAAGTTTGAACGTATTTAAATAAAATATGATTTGATTTATTTACTTTACATGTGTAGGGTCAGCTTTTTAGGTATCCGATACAAATGATGAAATGGAATATTTTTATCGACAACTTCCTCGTTCATGTATTTATAGAATATTCTCGATTTATTAATATAGAACTGTAATTGGTTTACTTTAGTTTTACTCCGATCCAGGAGCGGATGTCCCCTCATATTCACGCACTGCTTGCGAATGATGCAGGTGATCTTAGCCCCTCAGTTATAGTTATGTATCCTTCATTGCTTGCTAAAAGAATTGCTGCTTCACTCACTTGTCGTTTTTTGGCTTAACGTCCCTCCAAAAAACCTGGACGTTATAAATGTTACTTAATTTATTATTGAAAGATCAGGTCACAAAGTGTTTAAAATGTATTCTTGTTTTATTTTTATTTTTTATTATGTCATGTTAAAGGATCTTATAGTTTTTCTCCAACAAAGATGTTTTTGCACTCTTTAATTTTTCGAAACAGGTAACGTATACGATATATTGTGTTCATTTAACTAACAAAGTTTTTTGGTCACACACTTATCCTCCTCCCTAAAATTTTTTATTTTTTACCAACATTTTTGATAACTAAACACTACAATCAAGATCACTCATTTAAAAATGTTTATTAACATTTGTATTGCTTAAACCAAAGTTAAAAAGTTCAATAACAATTACTGACCAAACTAATGCTGCTATAGCTGCAAATGATATAAATTATAAACTCTAAGCAAACTGTCTCATAACCAAAAGTCTGCCATTTAAATTGGCAAAGTTAAACTAAAACATAGTCATGCATAAAATTCTGTCAAGTTAAAAGTACTGTTTCGTTTTATTGTTTTATTTGATGAGTATGAGGCAGAGTAAATAAAATTTGGGCAATATCAAATTTCCGAAATTTTCAAACATAATACTCTTTATAGCCACTCCATTAAATTTACGATTCAGTTAAAAATTGCACCAATGACATTTCCTTGTTATTTACATATAATTTGGTTTATGAGAAAGTTACAACGACCTGAAAAAGAGATTTCGATCGGGTCACAAAATAGTGTTTTTACAAATTAAATGTTTTTATGAAGAAATAACATTACTGTTAATCTTTAATTTGTTGCTACTTAGGAAAATCCTGAATTCGTAAGTTACTCCTTTTGTTAAAACTATATGATCTTATTAAAATACATAACAATTAAATTCTATAATGAAAAAAATAAATATTACTATGTATATTATTGTAATTTTTAAATGCATGTTATAAGACTATTTATGAAATTCTTTCTGTGAATATAGTTCAAGGACAATGTGTAGAGGGATGTCAGTAGTGCGCTTCCAACCAACCTTTATTACTTCCGTAGTGACAACTTCCTTCCTTTGTCAACTTGCTAACTTCCTGCGCCTTTATGGCGTTACTTCTGCCTCTATTAGCTCCTGATCCTTTCACGAACCCCCTAATTATAGTAAAACGACTTTAAGGAAAAACTATATAGGATTGATAGTGTTCTAGTTGTGTACTAGTAGTGTTCTTAGTAATAACCATTGAAAATTAAACCTTATTAAAACACAACAAGCTCCATCAAAAGCCTATTATCAATCAGCTTCAACACAAGAAAAAAGGTACTAAGGTCTGGAAATATTAATTCAAATTTAAAATAATGCTATTTTAAAATGGATGTATTTTCATGTTTCTAATCAATTTAAATTAAATTATTATTAATTTTAATCAATTATTAATGTAGGGAATATTTGAGCAATAAACTAGATCAAATAAGAAAAAAATTCAAAAGATAATTTTGTCGACGTTCTTGTAGTAATTATTATTATTTAATTTTATATTTTGTATATAATTTTAATTGATGGTATGTATAAAATTTTGGTAATCTGTAACAATAATCAATTTTTATAGAAATTGATCAAAATCTATATATATATATATATATATATATATATATATATATATATATATATATATATATATATATATATATATATATATATATAAGCGAAATCCCACTCACTGACTCATCACGAAATCTCAGGAACTACCAAACGGATTTCCTTGAAACTTTGAACATAGGTTAGTCTTGCCTCCTAGGTGCTCACTAAGAAACGATTTTGCAAAATTCCTTCAGTGCTCCGCCCGACACGTTTTCAAAGTTACCATGTTATTCATATGGAAGCAACATTTTTGTATTGGAACATATGATTGCATTAAAATATAATATTAATTTTGTAAACAGCTGTTCTCATTCAAATTATTGAGGGAAGATTGGTAATAAAAATCTAGAGGATAATTGCGTCGAGTGAGATTAGCGACAAAGCTAAACCTGAAGGGGAGTGATTACTGACTGACTGACAAATATTTCATCAGGAACTACCAAACGGATTTACTTGAAACCTTAAACACAGGTTCGTTTTGCCTCTTAGGTGCTCACTAAGAAACGGTTTTGGAAAATTCATTCTGGGATCCGTCCCACAGGCCTTTGAAATTTCAATATAATGTTACCCGCATGGCCAAATTTAAATACAAATTAGGAAACCTCCACGGTTAAAATTTGGAGTAATCTCTTTTTTCTTAGATGCTAAAAAAGTGCTTTAAACATCTCCTAGGGCTCCGCCCCACAGAAGCTCACGATTACTGTATAGCCTATACGTGTTGAAATTTGACATGGACTATTCTCTTTGCTTATAGATACTTATTAGGAAACTGTTTTGCAAATAAACTTTTTGAAGCACTTTAGGGCTCCGCCCCACTGGACTTCAGAATTACTTTAGGGACTCCGGGGTTAAAATTTGTCATGGACGTTTCTTTTGTACTCATGGGTGCTCTCTATAAGAAACGGTTTTGCAAATATTATTTGCAAAGTTCTTTAGGGCTCCACCCCACAGGACTTCAATATTACTTTTGGGCCTCCGGGGTTTAAATTTGAATCGGACGTTCCTCTTTGCTCATAGTTACTGACTAAGGAATAATTTTGCGAATTTCCTTTAGGGCTCTACCCCATATAACCTCAAGGTTACCATAGATCCTAAGGGGTTGTTGTTGCTGTCAATTACTTTTGGGCCTCCGGAGTTAAAATATGAATCGGACGTTCCTCTGCTCATAGTTACTGACTAAAAAACTGTTTTGAAAATATAGTTTTTCTTTTTATTCTTTAGGGCTCCGCCCCACAGGTCTTGAAAATTACTTTAGGGCACATGGGGTTGAAATTTGACGTGGACGTTCCTCTTTGTCATAGGTGCTCACTGAAAAATAATTTTCAAATTTCCTTTAGGGCTCTGCCCCATATAACCTCAAAATTTTACCATATATAGGGGGTATAAAATTAACTTGGATGTTGCGTTTTGCTAACAGGTGCTCACTACAAAATGGTTTTGTAAGTATAGTTTTTGAAGTTCTTTAGGGCTCCACTACCACACCTGACTTGAAAATTAATCAAGGGCCAACGGGTTTTAAATTTGACATGGACGTTACTCTTTGCTCATAGGTGATCAATAAGAAACAATTTAGCAAAGCACTTTTCCTTATGGCTCCTCCCCACAAATTCTCAAAACTACCATAGATCCTACGGATTGAAATTTAACGTAAACGTTCATTTTTGCTAATAGGTGTTCACTAAGAAATAGTTTTGCAAATATAGTTTTTTATGTTCTTTAGGGCTCCACCCCACATGACTTCAGAATGACTGTAGGGCCTACGGGGTTGAAATTTGACATGGTCGTTCCTATTTGCTCATAGGTTCTCAGGACCTTTTCTGTTTAAGAAACCTTTATTCACTAAGAACAGGTTTTGCGAAATACCTTCAGAGCTCCACTCAGACTATTTCATTGTTTCAATGTCAAGGAAGTAGATTTCGTTGATCTTTAAAAAGATTTTATTACATATAAAATAAATTCAATCATGGGCGAAGCCGGGCAAAAGCTAGTAGCTCTATAATTACCACAATTATACTGGTAATTTACAACAAAATCAATCGTTCTATTCAAATTCATTTAGGCCTAACTGGCAAGGTAGCTGAGTGGTTACAGTACTCGCCTTTGAATTAAAAGGTTTCCGGTTCAATCCTGAGAAAAGTTAGTTGATTCTTAAAGGTTTGATTCCGGAAACAGTTGCCATTTGTCATTAGGCTATTAATTAATAATGCTAACTAACAAATGGTCGATATTAGATAGTAATGAGACTAGGATTTGGACAGTTCCCTCAAACTTGATAAAATAAAATAAAATAAACCTTATAATTGTGAATGAAAAGACGGCTTACATAAAAAATACTATTGATTAACACAAGTTTATGTTAATCAATAGCATAAACATACCTTTGGATATTTAGGCCTCATTTACGTTCATAATAATTTTCATTCCTCACATTCTTAGAAACAAATAAATAACAGCAGTATTACAAATAATCTAGCCGATAGAGCGTTAAAATAATTGTATCTAAAAACTGGTACTAACTACTATTATATACCAAAATTATTACAAACTACACAGTAATACTTTGATTATCGTTCTAATACCAACTATTAAAGTAAAAACTTTCTTATAATAGTGGTTTGTTTCTATAGTTCAACTGGTTATTTGTTTCTTCGTTTTGTTGAATTTTGAGTAACAAGTGGTAAACATAAATAACCTGTAGTTGAAAACAATTTACATGATTGAGGAACAGAGATAAGAAGGTTGCTGATGGTGCTGAGTCAAATATGCGGATGGTGCCTCAACATGCAAACTGCGTTGGTTATACCGATCTATAGCTTCTTGAAAAAAGTCCATTTTATTTTTCATAAATCTAAATGACATGGAATGTTTAGTTTCTAAACTTTTATATAGTTTTATTCAGTACAATAAATTATGTATAATTCCAAATTTATTATTTCAAAGAGAGCGTGAAGTTTTTTTTTAAACATTTTTAGACCTGGGTCAAAAATAGAATTTATACGGGAGTAATAAACGGAGTTGGTTGAAACCGTAACAAATTGCATGTCAAAAGTAAACCCACCCGCTTGACCCATGACTCCAGATCAAAGTAAAACTTTTTCAATCAATTTTCAACTTTTACAGATGTTATTACAAACATGCCAGCTACATCCAAGTTTTAAATTTATCAACTTTTCAATGTGTTTGATCGAAATTTTTTCGATTGTTGGAAAAGCTTGTATGTAGGTAGAAAATTTACAGAGCATAAAACTAGTATATTTATAAAATGGATTTTAAAATTCTAAGCTATTTTTTCACACACTTAAGGATCTATGAATAGAACAAAAATAAAAATAGATGTGATGTAAAAATTTTAATGGTGTGCATGTATCCCTAAAAAGTAGAAAATCATAAAGAAATGAACTAATCGTCTAATATAGTAGACTGCTGGTTTTAATTTAATATTATCTTAATTTTTGTACCCTCGAACAATGTTTATCAAAATAAGGATATAATATCTGCAAAATAAAATAGTTGAAATGTTTTCCATACTAGGTCAAATGTTAATAATTGTGTGGAGGCTGAAAAGGTAGCAATTTAATAACGGTTTTGAAATTTTTTATTTTTAATATACAAATTTGTGAATAATTAAGCTAATGTAGCATCGAAAAACCAATTTAATTGTTCAACTCTTATCAAAAGTTTTATATTAGCTAGTAAAATATTCATGAAAAAACAAGTAATAATAATAATTTCACAATCTATTAGAGCCGATATTCTACTATTTAATTAAATGAGTTAGTTTTAAACTTCATCTAAAGTCTCCTAAAATTCGCATTTTATTATTTTATGAATTGTACTTTTTATTAATACCAGGTCCAAAACCTTGTCTCTGGACCTGGAAACATTCAAAATAATTCAGTGTAACACTTGGTTATAAGTTGGAGTACTGTACAAATTTAGAATTTCTTCAGATTTAACATTATAAGAATAAATTAATGATACTAAATCTTTTTTTTAAAGAGGTTGGCGGACCTCTTTTTGCCTTACTTTGCCCCGTCCACATAGACTATTGATCTGTGCGTGGATCGTATTAGACAAAGTAAGGGGTTGAGCCGCTACAGTACAAGGTGGAAGGTACTGATAAAAGTCACTGGCCGAACGCGGATTCGAACCCACGACATCGCTGCCATGGTCCCGAAGTCCGGCGCTAACCACTACGCCACCGACTCACCCCCTCAAAGAAAATCTGTAGAAAGTTATGAATTAACTAGTATTCCAAAATGAACTTTAACCATAGAAATATTAAATATCTGTCCTACATGAATATAAAAATTGGAAAACGTTTTCCAACTGCACAAGGGCACCACAGGTGCAGGGGGATGGGGAGCCACCTGGCGTCTGTGTTTTAAGACCAATGTGACCAATATCTTACAAACTGGATACATTTTTAACAACACTATACATTCTATAGTTTCGCCAAAGACATTCATTTGCAGAATTATATTTTGGGAAAGCAGTTAATACCCACATTTATAGTAAGAATCCCAGGATTTTAAGCTGTTAATTTTGTTAACTGAAGTTTAAAATTTAAATTATTAGGACTCTGAAATTTTTCATTTTCACTTAGGGTAAAACGCATTGTAATAAATGCAATGCTTCACCTACTATAAAAAATAGGTCACCTAATGTTCAGTGATAGACATTAATACATACATCATACATGTTATACAGTATTTATTCATTATTATACATTTTTGTATCACTAAGTTATTTTTCTGCTGAATATAATACGATAAAAATCATGTTGCTGCAATGTGAAACTAATAATTTAAAGCAAATTAACCAACTATTATTTTAACACTTCTTACTTGTTTATTCGTGATTAGTCAATGCATCATATTTGATAAGTATTTTGTTGTATCCATTCACATTGAAATGAATTTCTTTTACAATACCGTTCATAAATTCTCTAATGGAAAAAAGTTTAAATTTCTGGTATTGGCAGATATAAACTCTATTATATCTCAGGCGACCCGAATTATGGACATGGTTAGTACAGAGGAAAAAAAAAATAAAATACAAATAACCCCGTCGCAGCAGACCTGCGTACTCAGCGAATTTCCAATGGAATTTTAGATTATTTACTTTCCCCATAAAAACACCATAGGATCGAGTAGGCCGAAGTTCAGAGAGCTGTGGAGAGAGCCGAGAGCCACAACCATTTCTCCCGCCGAGTAGTTCTTCTTGTTACGCTTGATGTCAAGAATGCCTTCAACTCGGCGAGGTGGGCCGATATGTTGGATGCGCTTCGCAACACCTTTCGTATTCCTGCATATCTGTTGCGGCTCATCGAGGATTATCTACGCTCTCGAAGCCTGATTTATGACACGAGGGACGGAACGCGGACGATGGAAGTCACTTCTGGTGCCGCACAAGGTTCAATACTCGGCCCGGATCTCTGGAACGTTGCCTATGACAGCCTCCTGAGGTCCGAGATGCCTGAGGAAACCACTTTGGTTGGGGACGCCGATGACGTCGCAGCTCTCATTGCTGCACGCAACGTTGAGCTGGCCCAACTGAAGTTGAACCGAGTTATGCGGGTGGTCAACAACTGGATGTCCGATCACGGTCTCTCACTTGCTCTCAGTAAGACGGAGATCGTGATTCTTACGAAGAAGAGGATCGACACCGTCGTCCCGTTTCGAGTGGGAAGGGAGGTGGTCACATCAACTCGTGCCGCCAAATACCTCGGGGTTATGGTGGACACCAAGTTAAGCTGGAGGGATCAGATCTTCCGTACGGCGGACAAGGCCGCCAAGGTAGTGACTTACCTTAGTAGGCTGATGGCCAATGTCGGGGGTCCCCGATCCAGCAGAAGACGTCTGTTGATGTCCGCGGTCCAGTCCGTGCTTCTTTACGGGGCAGAGGTGTGGGCAGGCGCTCTAGATAAGGAGTGCTACAGGTTGCGACTCGCCCGGGTTCAGCGTCAAGCTGCGCTCCGGGTGTGTTCCGCCTACCGGACAGTGTCCGAGCCTGCCGTCCTGGTGGTCGCCGGAGTCATCCCTGTCAAGCTCTTGGCAGGGGAGAGGAAAGCGATTTATCAGAGACAAGGCGAGATCGGCAAGGACACGGCAAGAACAGAAGAGCGCTCCCGAACCTTCCAGCAGTGGCAACACAGCTGGGAGCACGACACCCGAGGACGATGGACTGCGCGACTTATCAAGCAGGTCCAACCATGGTTGGAACGGCGGCATGGGGAGGTGGACTACTACCTGACCCAATTTTTGACAGGTCACGGCTATTTTCGGTCGTACCTGAACCGGATGGGAAAGACCGGTTCACCGGACTGCATTTATTGCCCGGGTGTTCCCGACGATGCGGAACACACATTCTTCCGCTGTCCCCGTTGGGAAGGGCCCCGCCTGGAGGCCACACAAATCTTTGGTGCATTTTCGGTGGACTCGGTCTGCCAAAAGATTTTGGAGGATGAGGGCAACTGGGATTGTTTGTCACAGTTCGTCCGGGGCATCTTCCTGGAAAAGAAAACCGATCTGGACCGCGAAGTGGCCCAGATCCCTTGATCGAGCGGCTGGATAAGGAGCGAGCCCCACGGGCGTAAGCCAAATTTAGGCCTAGCCTGACGTAATGTGACAAACAATTCCAGGTTAGATTCCTAAAGAGTAGAGGAGGTTTTTTAGTGGGTAAACCCGTTTTTAGGGGAGCCCCACACTACAGGCTGGCCACCTGTGTGCGTAATGCATTTTTCCGCCTCTCCCTCAAAAAAAAAAAAAAAAAAAAAAAAAAAAAAAAAAAAAAACATAGGATCGAGTATGTAGGTTTGCTTTCATGGGGCGTTGTTAGAAAATCTAAGTTAATCAATAATTAATTGGTGAATGTAAACACAAAATTGTATCAAACTCTGGCAATTTTTTATTTTCCCCATAAACCCCATGGGGATGAGTATGTAGGTTTGCCGCCATATGGGTTTTGTAAGCAAGTATAAATTAAACCCTATCTACATAATGTACATACCAAATTTGACTAAGTTATGTCAACAAATAAGTAAGATATAGGGTTTTCTTGATTTCCCATAAGAATAACATGGACAACACATTTTTGGATTTTCTCCGTAACCATTTAAGCTAAGTTAAAAATTCAAAAAACTAAATTGTTTGTTTTTTTAAGCTCTTTCGAATAGTTTTAGTTAAAATTCATGAATTTTTATAATTGAGGTCCAAAATGCCAAAAACCCAATTTTGTTCCCTTTGAAAAACCATAAAACCCCGTTCCCATAACCCGACAATGCTGGTTTGCGAACTCATGAAAATAGACCTGGTCTTACACATTCATACCAAATTTGATCAAAATCGGAAGTCCGCTTCAAAAGTTATCGGTACCACGGACACACACACACACACACACACACACACACACACACACACACACACACACACACACACATATATATATATATATATATATACATATATATGAAAATGAACGAAAGGTGTTTTTGGCTTCTGGGGACCTCAAAATGAAAAAGTAAAGTGGTCCCGGGCTTAGGTCTTACCATGGCTACTACCGTAATAGCGTATTCCCTATAGGGAAATTCGCTAAAAAGGGAAAAAGTCTCTATATAAAGGAAATAAATAGGGAATCAAATAGCCCAAGTTTTTTTAACCACCATCACCATTGTCAGACTTGAAATAAAGGCGCAAAATGGGAGCAGGTGAAGCACTGCATGACGTTCTGAGAGGGCCCTTTAACCCCCTTTTAAGAGTAGAAACACGACTCTGTAGGCGAGCGAAAGTTTGAAAAAATGTGTTAGGGAAAATAAAACAATTAATTGGATGGCCTGATGCCAGAGTGAACCAAGTCTATTTATTTAATTTTTCAGAACAAGCCGGAATATGTTTTTAATGTTTGATGCTGAATTGCACATACTTATTGAACTATATGTAGTTCTTATGTGCATAATTATAAAGGTAACATAGTTTTTTATCCATAACATTAATTAAAATATAATAATAAAAAATATTTAACAAAATAAATTTTTTTTTCTTTTTAAGTGCCCCGACATGGTTCAGTCTGGTTCAAGACAAAATTGACATTGCAATTAAGTGCTAAAGTGAACTAATGATTAAAGGTTCAATAAACTACCTTAACATTTTAATTTCATTATGAATCATTAATTTGCTTAAATGTGTTTAAGTTGTTATGATTACGTTCATGTAAAATATTAAAATTTTATGTTTTCTAGAAAATTTTTGTTGAAAACTAACATTTTTGTGCGGTTTTAAAATAAAAAAATTTAAAACAACGCAAAATAATAAGTCTACTACTGTACATTCTTGAAACTGTTTATTTTTAATCACTAAGAACTACAGTAGTGAAAATTCAACATTTGACAAAACAAAGTTAATAACCTATGGATCCAATATGGATTGTTGTTTACGATATTTAACATTGTAGTTGAAAATGATCAGTTACCATTATTTTATTTCACAAATAAAATTCTGTATTTATTTAAAATCAAAAATAAACTTATTGTCTGTAAGCTTGGTGAAATTCAAGTAAACTAGTATCATAAAAAAGGCAGACTTTCCATTCCCTCGTCTGCCAGAATGAACCAAATCATACAATTTTCTGAACTTTGTTTGCCAGAGTGAACTAACTCCAAAATATATGTTAGAACATGGAAGTCTTGTCTGTTTCAATGTAGATACCTGTTATTATCACTATTAGAATCATATAAAATTACTCTGTGGCACAAAAAACATTCACCACAGCCGAAAATATGGAGGCAAAAATTTGGTTCACTCTGGCATAAGAATGAAACCTACTGTGAACTAACCAATTGCAGGTTAGCAAAAAAGGGCATAAATAGGTAATAAATGTCGTAATTTCCATCACTTGTATCATTTGAAAGGTGTGGAATGAAGTCATCACCAGAATCTTCAAATAGGTCCGATAAACTAGAGTTAATTAACTCATTATCATCAAAAGAAGTTGAAGCACTGGGAACTAACTCGCATGCGTTGGCCATGTTTTTCAAGAGTTGGTGCAGTCTGGCACACAAACAGTAGTAAAATTCCCTGTTTGGGAAAACAAAAAAACAAATTTCCCTAGCAACCACAACTGTTATTGAGATGGTTCACTCTGGCATAAGATTATAATGTATTTCTTAAGTATAAAATTATATTATTTAAAAAACAAACAAAATGGAGTTGGTTCACTCTGGCATCAGACCATCCAATTGTACACTAATTGCAATAAGACAACTGAAGTTAATATGTACGTTGTAAGTTTAGAACAATATATCTTCACTCATTTAGAACCATTAAATAGAGGGAGAAACTTAGTCATAGAAACTTAAACAATCTCAGGAGACAGAGTTGCTATTTGCAAGTTACACACAGATTCACTTTTCATGCCAATTATCTAAGGACCAAAGTAGCGATTATTAACTAACAGAAATTTATGGTTGTGTAAAACATGACTAGTGATATTTTTGTATTGGTACTAAAATTAAACCTAACTAGTGGAGTGTAGGGGCAAAGGCCCCTAAAAATCCAAAATGGTTATGTCTGCAAAATTAAGTTTCAATTCATCACCTCTTTGCAGTATTAAGCCAACTGTATTTTTCTCAAGCTGTAGTGTGAATTTACACTTTTGGGTTTTCTAATAAAATATTTCCCAATCTTGACGAAACTTTTTGGCGGTATCAAATCAGTAATTAACTGATAACTTCCCCTGTTTCAAAATACAGTAGTCTATTTTGTGGAAAAAAAAATATTACACTATTTTATTACCAAAAGCTTTCAAAATACAGTAGTCTATTTTGTGAAAAAAAAAAATATTACACTATTTTATTACCAAAAGCGGTAAAAATAGTTTTAACCTTAAACATGTTCATGATGAGTTCGTAACTCTAATAAATAAAATAGTTCAATACATCATAAACCCCTTAATACTGCCCTTCACACTGGACCCCTCTGCCCCCCATTCCCCCACACTCGCCGTGACCCATGCCTCCCCGTGCTTCCGTTTACCTCTCCTGAACCGTGTTTCCTGTACCCCATGCCCCCGGGGCCCAAGTACCCCCCATGCCCCCGGGGCCCAAGTACCCCCCATGCCCCCGGGGCCCAAGTACCCCCAATGCCCCCGGGGCCCAAGTACCCCCCCCCACGCCCCTGTACCCTCTTGCCCCCTCATAACCCTCATGCCCTTCATTCTCTCTTGCCCACATGCCCACAGTTGTTCCCCGTGGCCCCCGTGGCCTCTATGTTCCTTATTCCTCCCCAAAGCCCCCCATGCCCAACCAACTTCCTTGCCACCGACGTCTCTAGTAGGCCCCACCACTTGTGCCCCCATTCCCATGCCCCCATACCCCCGTGCAGCGTGCCCACCATTCCTTCTAATGCAACCTATATCCATATGCCCCCTAACCCCAGGGTTCCCCAAACAACCCTCGTACCCCCATGCCCCCACACAGGTATACTCCCGTGTCCACTTACCCACCTTTATTCCCCGTGGTCTCCATGCCCTCTATGTCCCTCAAGCCTCCCCTGAGGCCCCATGTTCATCTGCCCCCTTGCCTCGTGCAACCGACGCTCCTAGTGCCCATTGTGCCTTCCAACTTCCGCTCCACCACGTGCCCTTGGACACCTTATGTTTCCCTACCCCCATGCACGACATTGCTCCCCGTGGAAAGAGTGTCCCTCATGCTCATCTACCCGTTTTGCCACCGACGCCCCCAATGCTCCATGTGCCCCATCACCCCCGCCGCCAAGTGCCCCAGTGCATCCCTATGCCTCCCCAGAGTGCCCCTATGCCCCCGCACCCCCTTGCTTTTGTACCCTTATGCTCGCCATTCCTCCCTGTGCCCCTTTGTTGCCCTTGCCTCCACCGAGCCCCACATGCCGCCTGTCTCACGTGTCACCGACAGCCCCCATATCCCCGAACTCCCCTGTACTCCCCATGGTCCCGTACTGCAATCCCCGCCGTCCCTCCCCGTACCTCCGTGCCCTCCTGTGCCCCCCGCCTTTCACCTATTTCTCCCATGTCTATACCCCGTGCCCGTTTGCCTCCTTACCCTCCGTGCAACCGACGTCCCTCGTACATTGACTGTAGTCTATTTTGTCTGTTCGTCCATGAAGGAGAGCACTGACTGATATATTGTTAGTTTGCTTTCACACTCTATCATTTACATAAAAGGATCCCCGTCTTTATGGATTAACGGGCGTTTATTGTTTCCCGACGACCTACGTAAAGAAAATAGCAGAGCATGGATAAAACCAAAACAATATATTCCACATACGGACGTTATCCAATATTAGTAGTTTACAATTGATTCTCTGTCAAAAATAAATAAACTCTCAACAAAACTATTCAACTCTTCAACTCTATCTATTAATAGCCAATACAAAGCAGTAACGTATTAAACTAAACGACATTCACTGAGTAACGACAATTAACCATTATATCAACCATGCTACGTCTAAGATAATTTTAACTTATTTATTTATTTATTTATTTATTTATTTTTTTTTTTTTGCTGAATATACCAATTATTCTACTCATATTTCCTTAATGACATAGACGGGGTTACGAAGATGAAATCTCCTGTGGATCTGTAATCAGTTCATGACTATTAGTGTAGGCCTACTTCTTCTTTTTTATAGTGCATTTCCAATTTTAAAACTTAAAACTATGCGGTTATCTTAACTCAAAATATCTGCTCATTAACCAGCTGAGTTTATGATAAAACACTGGAACATCTGCTTAAACACACGTGAGAATCTAAAAATCTTCTTCCCATTAGATTAACATTGGAACTTCAAGGTCCAATGGGGCAAAGCCCAGGTAACTTTTGATAATTCTGGATTTTTCCTTGCGTCCTTGGCCCTCAAGTTTTAAAATGAGCCATCGTACGTTACTTTATCTTTCTTCTAACTCGAGATATTTCGTAGGGACCGATTCGCTTACGGAATTATATATATAGATAATGGAATGTATAAAGGACATGTATTTCATTGTTATATTTTTCCAACTCTATAACTGAAGAAAAAAATAGCCTAATACTCTTCTGTCTATGTAACTGTCTAGCTACTGTTTATCTGGTAGGGGCATACTTTTATTGCAAGGTAAGTACAAATTAAGCTTTGTGAATTAACAGAATAGAATATATAAGTTAGGAGTACTAAATAAAATATGTGTAACTAATACAATAAAATCAATTACTATACCAAGTTGTGGAGGAATTACCATGTAAAAATTTGTAAATAGCTAAAAAAAACATTAATGTTGAACCAAGTATGTTCTCGTAGTAGTCAATAAATGATCCCGAAACGTAAAAAAAGTGAAATGCAACTAAATTTCAAGTTGTACGATTTTAAGGCAAAAGAAGCAAAGAAAATTTAAAGAAAAGATAAAGGGTGGAAGTGATTCATGTTGACAGCTGAATACACCTGCACTCTTCCGTGTTTGCTGTATTTCAAGGCTTTAAGAGGCTGTCTTTGCCGCTGTAAATGGACCTTTCTGAATTTTTTAAGCGGATATAAATTTATACTTTCATTTAATTCCTCCAAAATCTGCTGATTTTTGGTAATAGCATTTTTGTTTTATTTGGACAAGTATTCAAAATATATTTTTATAAACATTATTTTTCCTGAGGCTTTAACTTTTCTGTTTACTAAAAAGAATTTTCAAGTTTTGGTCCGACTATTCGTTTTACGCATATAAAAAAGATAGTTCAATGCATTTTAGAAAACTTAATTGAAATGCTTATTTTTTTCCTTTCTGCGTCGTGAAAAGAAGTAGAGTTTGTTGCCTCGTTTCAAAGTCCTACTTAGGGGTAAGATCAATTTCAAACGCACGTGCAAAAATATTATTGATTTTTAAAATATTGTGAATGTTATTTTAATTTATTTATAAATGAAAGTTACTTTTAGCAATGACATGAGAAAGTTAAAATCAAACAAATAGCTCGATTTCGAGCAACAATTACTCTAGTTATATATATTATATAGGCAAATACTTAATTTATTAATTCTTATCACAGTAGTCTTTTGCTGCCTTAAACTCGAATCTCATCCAATCAAGCACCTGAATGTTAAAAAGCACTTTTTGATATTTGGTTTGGGAATAGAGCGATTATTTTGCCTGCGCAGGCAAGTGGCCGTTGCAGAAAAAATGAATACGTTTCGCGTTGGTCACAACCATACTGAGGGCAAAAAAGAATATCAAGTATCAACACTGTGGATAAAGAAAAGCTGCTTGCACCAGGAAATAAAGAATCTTGCACCAGGTGGGGCAAGATTGGATTGCTAGTGGGGCAAGATGGGGTTAGTATGGAACATTATGAAATCATTTTATTGTATTCCAAAAATTAATTGAATCGTTTTCTAATCCTGCTCTACAGCAATGAGCCCAACTGGTGGAATCCACTCTGTGGTGGGTAATTTTGGAATATCTAGCCGCAGTAGAATCAATGTGCGTCTGAGGCATGTAAGGGCGATGAGTAATGACTCTGTTTTCGTTTATTGGGATTGGTTTTGTCACTTTCCAGCAATTTACTAGCAAAATTATTTTGTTTCTCCTTTTTTCTTGTATTGGATAGGCCTACAATTTTAAATAAATTAACTCTATTTTTTTGTAAAGTCATATTTTAAACGATTTTTTTTATTGTTCTTAGTTTATCTAAACGATTTTATATAAAACTCTGCTTGTAGTTTATCGATGAAGGTGACTCAGTAAACCACATTCTGGCTGTGTTTTATGCGTACTATAATTTTGTCTAACACATAGCTTGCCACGGTAGAATGCTTTAAAAGACTTGCAGGCTTACTTTAGTTTCCTTTTTCAACCCTCACTACATAATAAATTTCATTTTTCATTAATCCCGAGTTCCACAAAAATTGTGTTACATTTTTCAGACCATATTACATGGTAATCACTAAGCTAGAAAAATAAAAGTGCATGACGATGATTCAGTGGGGTGAGATGGGATATACCCCATCATGCCCCATTGATATTTCCCCATCTTGCTCCACTCATATTTTTTTCACTAAACGGTTTGTTTAAGGTTAGGGTTGGACTTAGAGATTTGAGAACGTATGAAAATAAATGGTTAAAAAGAACACTTTCCAATGATATATAGTGTAGTTTGACAAGTTGTTGTGGCTTGCATGTAATCAACAGTAATGTGACACTGAACAAAACTACTTTATGGTGAAATTGTAAACTTTCGGCACAAAAACATGTGTACAAGACAAACTTTCCGCTCAATATGGCCGCAACCTATAGTAGAAGGGATTTGCCGGTTCTGGCACAGGTCAAGGTCAGCGGTTGTAACTGGCAGGTGTGTGTTGTTGATTTGGGGGTGATTTAGGGGGTTTGGGGAGGGGTTGGTAAGTGTGTCAAGGTCATCCGGAGGGGGTTTTAAAAAAGGTGGGGAGTGTGGGGACGAGTGGGGCAGGCGGGAGTGTGGCGGGAGCGGATGGGGGCTGTGGGGCTGTGGGAATTAATAATTTATTTTAGGAAAGCCAAGTAGAATTTTTATTCGAAGTGGTGTCCAAGCGATGTTTGGCGGTGACGGTCTGGTAAATGCCGATGGTGATGGCGATAAGCAGATAGAGGCATACCAACCACAGTACGCATTTGAAGAGCTTTAACAGCCGGATCATTTCTTTCTGATTTTGTGCTTCCAATTGTATTCTGTTAATTTCGAGTTTTAATTTATCGTCTTCCAATTGTGATGTGATTGAAAAGCCGTCCATCATGTTTGTGTACAGGTTAGAGAGGAGCGGTGTAGATGGTGTAAAAGTAGGCGATGAAATGAGGAGAGCAAATAAGGGGAGGATATATATTTTTAATGTAAAGTGGTGGGGGGATTGAAAAAGAATATTTGTGTAGGACTAGCTTTAATCATCTGGTGTTGAATCGTGGGCGGATGAAGGACTGTTGTTTGGCATTTCTAATTCTTCAACATTATCGCTTTCCATTCTTTCACATTCTGGACAATTGTAGGTAATTTCAACAGTAATAGTTACTGTGTTGTTTGGCGTGTTTACAACATCGGTTAAAGTTTGAAAAATATCTTGTAAATCTTGTTGCGATGTCACTGCAAAAGTAGTAGTATTCTTTGCTAATTGAGGCTGGCTCATCGTTCGGCGGTAGGCAAACAAATGGTGAGCGACGGTAAGGCGGTCGCTTATATGGAAACGGGGAATAGTGGTGGGGGAAGAAAAAGAGTGGGGGTAATTTAAAACGAGAAGCGAGAGAACTTAGGTTACCGCAGTTCGCCGCGAAACGCCGTCCGGGTAGGTTGTGGGAAGTGTATAGAAATAAAATAATGATAGCTTCAATATAGAATAGAAATACCAATCACTTTTGTAAACTAAATATTAAGTTTATTTATAATTTGAATTTGATTGTCTTGTTCCTCGCTGTTTAATTCAATAATTGTAATACCATAAGTTGGTTCTTCTTCTTCCCCTGCACTGTTGGAAGATGATGATGATGATGATGATGAAAATATTTTGGTAGGATTTACATATTTTACTTTGATGTTGATCCATCTTAAAGGATACCTATCCATAAGTGTGAGTAAGTTGTGAAATAGAGTTTCCATCTCATCTCTTTCGGTAATTAAATGTTCAAAAGAAATAAATCCGTCACCCATGTTGGTGTTAGTCCAAGCAATGTAGTGTAAATGAGAAGTGTGTTAAAGGGTATATAGAATATATATTGTAAAATAAGTGGTGGGGATAATCTCAAGGTCAACCAAATAAAATTTTAAAAAAGAGCTGCAATCAGTGACTACAGCTATATATCTGAAGCTTGAATAGGATCAGAAGACCAATCTGATCTATATTTGCACAAATTTTTGATGCATGTACAAAAGTCGTCTTTATAATATGCATCACACTTTCGGCAATTAAAAAGTCTTTCTGGGTGAAATTTAAAACATCTCTGGGGACAGCAAGTGTGGAAGTATCTTGATTTATAAATTTTGAAGGTTTGCAATTCTGGTGGTGGTAGTTGTTTTGTTTTGCATTTGCAGTAACAGGATCCGAAGAATTCACATTTTCTACAAGCTAATCCGTCTACCATCCATCTTCCTATATCGGTACATTTTTGTTCACAACAGTAGCGTGGTTTGTAGTCTTCTTTTTTCTTTTCCATGTTGACGGTTCTAAGTGGAGTTGGGAAATGAAGGTGTATAGTATAGAATAGAGAGTTTTATTAAAAGAAAAAAGTGGTGGGGGTAATTTCAAGGTCAACCAAATGGAGTTTTAAAAAAGAATGGGGTACAAATATTAAAAAGTTGCACACTTAAGATATAGTTTCGTCTTTTTTTTCTTCTTTCTCTTTTTTAATATTTACTTCATGTTCTTGTTTTTTTGCTCTAGCCATTGCGACGAGATCTTCAGTGGATAGTGGATGTACTTCTGGAAATTTTAGAATTAACTTTGGTTGGAAGCCTTCTTTAGTTAATACATCAAGATCGGAGCTCATCTCTTCTACCGTTTGATAGTCCTTTCCAAATATTTTACCATTAAATTCAATCATCATTCGGTACAGCATAGTAGTTGTAGTTGTTATCGCTGCGGTTGTCAAAAAGCAAATGATGATTTAGTCTGGGTTGAATAGCTTTTTTATAGCGAAGCCTCAAGTTGATGGAGTATTGTTATTGTAATTTAACATTAGTAGTATTTGTGGAATTTAACATTATTTTGAGTAGAAGGGCTAGATGTTGTTGCCGTTTGTGTAGAAAAGTACACTTCATCATCGCAGTAGTTTTGTTTTGAAAACATCTTCTTATTTGTAACGTAAACATCGGCATTTAAGTGATAACCGCCTGCAAGAAGTACTCGCAATTCATTAGTGAAATTGTCGAGTTGTTCAAAAGTTGTGATGGTGGAGGTATCGTATGATGCGCATTTGATTTTGAGAGACATGTTGTCGTTTAAATAATTGGACAACCAAGGGAGATGTGTACAGCATGGAAGTCAATTGTAGACTGAGGAAATCCCCTTGAAAATTACTCCATTTATATAGTTTTTGTAACTAGGTCAAGGTCATCTAAAATTATTTTTTTAAAAAGCAATATATCACCATGTGCAAAGACACATAGTGATATATTGCTTTTTATTTTTTTATTTTTTCATCTTTATTTATTTTTAAAATAATTCACAAAGGTGTACAAAAGTATTACAAAAAATAAATTAGTTGTTGGCAGTAGGCATGACGTGAAGTGTAAGTTCCGTTGAATTGCTTCCGCTTGGACCGTGGGATGCCAAGTACAGAGAGCCGGGGTGGATAAGGCGTAGATCTTCGTTTTGCAGGAGGTGCACGAAGCGCTTAGGAAGAAATGTTTGAAATTTTGGTTCATCACCGGGCGTGTAGGGCGCTTCACTCAGTGTAACGTTGATGGCGTCCCCAACACTAGTTTCCATCTTCTTAATGGTGTGGATAACATAATGTTTTTCTTCTTTTAATTCTGAACATCTTTTAGTCGGTAAGACGGTAGATTTTGAATGTTTGTTAAATTGATCGACAAGAGATTGTAAAAATGTTTGTGACGTCATCTTTACTTTTTCTTCTTCTTATTTATTGTTAATATTA
Source organism: Neoaliturus tenellus (assembly GCA_030545055.2). Classification (NCBI taxonomy): domain Eukaryota; kingdom Metazoa; phylum Arthropoda; class Insecta; order Hemiptera; family Cicadellidae; genus Neoaliturus; species Neoaliturus tenellus. The sequence continues at coordinate 146,656,835 of CM061533.1, read as the reverse complement.
TTCTTAGTCTTGCGAATCTGTGTGGGAGGTGTTGACTGTTCGGAGGCTAGAGTAATACTCATGCTGGGTCATGGTTGCGTTGTCGCTTTTATATCCTTCCCACCCCCCACCATTCTGTTGTAGATATGCATTCAAACGATAAGCGTTCTTTAAAGCGCATTGGGACTGCCGATGTTTAAAGTTTTTGGTAGAGATACAAATGTTGGCAAAGTGACACTGAAAATCTCTATCCACTTGCACATTTATCACTTCATGGTTTGTAAATGCTTGTATCCAAGCGGTTTTCTCCAATCCCTTTGTGTAGATAATTTTAAATTCCTTACAGTAATGATTCATAATGTGCGGCACCATACTGTAGTGGATAAAACCTTCATCCCATCTCAGGTTGTGAAAATGTTTCATCAACCATTTGTTTGTCACTCTTGCTTTAGTAGTTAATCTGTTGAACGGTATAGGAGGTTGGAATAAATAGTGATAAACGACAGATGTGTTCATGTCTAGAATAACTAACTCTTTAATGATAAAATGTCCGTCGTTACCGCGAAATGCTTGAAATTCAATTATACCTCGTTTTACCTCCATTATTTGGTATTGGTTTGAAAATGAAACTTGTTTATTCATGACAAAGGTCGGTATGGGACTGTTTGTAAAATTATGGAGGGCGTCTTTTTATACTGCGGGTTGGTTGCTGCAAGATGCTTCTTCATTCATTTCTTGTGCTTCTTCATCTATACCGAAGTTAGTCTGATAGTTGTGCAACTGTCTCCACATATCAACTTCGTGAGGTATTCTATTGAAAATGGAAGTATCTACGGGACCGTATAGGATTGGTACATATGGTTGTCTATCCAATGTATCGGTTAAATATTCTTTTATGATTGCGCTTGAAAATATTAGTTGTTTTAGATATCTTGTGATAGGACCTGTAGCACAGCTGAGGGTGTAGAATTCATCTTTTGTAAGGTGTATTTTTATGTCATGTTTAGTTAAATCTCTAAAACGAACAATTTGTCCTCCCCGATGTTTTACTATATCGATTTCAATATTTGATTCTAGCAAACTTAATTTTGTTCTTCTTCCATATGTATTGTTACTTAAATAACATTCTAAAAGATGTATATGCTTCATAAACGATTCCCAGGAAATTTCAGAGAAAAACACCATTTTAGATCCATGATTCAAAATAATAGTTGGTGAATACTCCAATGATTTTATTACTCCGGCAGATACGCTTTTTGTCATACATGATGAGATGGGATAGTAGATTCTAAGAAATACCTCTGCTAAAATATTGGTGGAAATAATGTCATCGACTTTTCTTTTTTTAATTCCTTTTTCAACTTCCTCTTCTCGTTTCTTATGTTTAAACTTGAGGAACTCATCCATTTCTTGTTCAATTTGTTTTTCTATATCGGAACTGTTGTCGGCTATAAGCGGTGTAGTTTCTTCTTCGTTAGTATTTGCATTAAGTGAACTCATTTTGCTAACGATGTTTCCCATAGGATGGTCAAACAAATAATGAAATTTTTACTTCGTTTTCCTCCTTTTATAACAATCGCCCCCACCTAAAAACCGTTTTTTATAACACATTTTTAACTATTCCAGTTAGTGGAGTATATGTTACTATTTTGTCATGTAAAATGAGACAATATGCCGAAGTACCTTCTGGTATTTTATCTTCAAATTCCATTTCGATTTTTATATCCACACTTGACGATTTTACTGATTCATTTTGCTTTGAGCAATCGATAACGATTATTGGGGCTTTTGAATAATACTGTTCAGGTGATAACAGTGGTGTATTAGTTTTTCCATAATATGACGATTGAAATCTTGCATACATATCGTATAAGATGGAATAACGCTTTTTGCTAAACATGACATTTAAATTGTCATAAGGAAAGAATTGAGAGTTTAGAAAAACTTTGCAATTCTTTATATTGCAATGGTCAAATTGACCTGCGTGTGCGGTTATAACATCTTTTCGATTGGTTTGAAACCCTAGTATTATGTACCTTGCTCGTTCCAAATAAGTAGATGTTTTAACAGTCCATGTTTGTCGTTCTGTTTGAGGTAATATGGGGTATTCATGGAATTCCCAACTTCTAAACGGCATTACAATATCACGGTCAGATTTTAACTTTCTTAACAATACGATTCTATGTTCATCGGCTAATCTTACATGAGGTACTCTCCACACGATTTTATTTAATTGTAGCTGCCATTCTAGTTTACTTTCTTCAGTGCCACTTGCTGCTAGTATCAAGTCTTTGTTAGTTGAAGATCTGAGTAATACCAATTCTTGTTTGACATTTATTATTATTCTTTTGTAATCTTCAGCGAATCCCAAAAGCAATCGTAAAGGTATGTGAAAATCAAAATGACCATTGGAATTTGGTGTTATGCTGTCTTTATCGGGGGTAACCCATCCGGCGGTGACTATTGAATTCTTCTCATGTGGTGTTAATGATGTTAATCCTTTTAGTGTTGTTGTTATACCAACCTTTTTTGTTGAATCAACTGTCACTCCTGATATTTCATATCTTATTTCGTCAAAAAGATATGCCATTGGGTTATTTATAAAAGGAACAGACGAACCAGTTTTTCCATCCAATTTTAATACTTGTCCCTCAATATATAAATAACTCTCACAGGGTAATGTGTAAATATCTTGTTGTTGAATGGGAATCCTTATTTCATCATTATTGTTTAATTTTGATGAAGTGTAAGGGTTGTGCGTGTGATATTCCTTCTCCCATAGGGTTTCGTCGAACGTCGGACCTTGAGATATATCCAGAATGTCCATTGTAATTTAGTTTTAACCCAATTTTTTGTAGGAAATGTATGTTGTCCGGTGTTAACTCGTCCAATGTTGAAGAGCTACTGAGCTCCCGGCTTTTCCGTTGTGGTTTAAATGTTAATCCCATGTTATACTTAAGTTACCGCTTTTATGTGTAACCGTATTGTAATTGTTTCTTTTCTAAAGTCAACACTATTACCGTCCTGATCTGATATGTTCAGTACGATGTCTGAAATAAAACTGGTGTTTAACGGTAGGTATATAAGGTTTTGTGGCTTCTCAACTATTTTAAACCCAGAAGCTACTGTTGGATAAAATGTATGTAAAATATGTTGGTTTACCCCATCTCTATACGATCCGTGTATAATATTGCATGTTATATCAATACTATTAACCTTTAATATTGTTACTGTGGTATCACCCGTATGAGTAGTTCCAGGATCTAAGATTTTTTTTTTCTTATCTGAAAATCCGAGTAAACTACCGATTGAATTTTTTAAACTCAAATCTATATAATATTTTGAGGTAATTTCCGCTTTTAAAGTATTGTTGTTTCCTTTTATACAGATATTTTCTTCTCCTAGCTGCTTCTGTAATAGCTGGTTTATATCATCTATTTCATATGCTCCTGTAGACAAGGTGATTATTTTTAATTCTGAATAGTTTCCTTTTTATCTTTACTTTCATAATAATGTAGTAAATTGTTTTTACCCTCTGTAATGTTGGGAATTGAATTGTATGTAGTGAAATCTAATAATGCTGCTTCCCATAATCTATCTTTAGATAGACGCAGTGCTGGGAAAAGAGTACTTTTTAATGTAGATGAATTTCCGCTCAGTGACACTGTGTACGATGACATCTTAAAGCTGACTGACGCTTTTTGCTAAAAACTCCAAACATAAATGTCCGCATATTTCTGTATTGTTAGGTTGTTCTCTTTTATAATTGTAAAATATATTCTTAGAGTTTCTAAAGTAGTGTTGAAGTTCTTTAGGTGGTGGTAGATTGCCAAAACTGTCAAAATAATAAACGCTTTGTCCGAGTTTTTTATAGCATACCCAATGTGTTCCTGGACCATAGGAGGAATCTAAATTTACTATTCCAGTTTCATTTTTCCATATGTTTTTTGGTAATGCGTCTTTCATAAAAACTCCCCTAAAAAATGGTATCTTCAAACATTTTACATAATTTGATAATTGATAATTTGTTAAGGCTTTATTTGGAATTATCAATTGATTTTTCTTATTTAGTACACACGGTACGGTCTTAGGTATAGACCTGCTCCGTTTTTTACCATTGACCAAACGGAAGTCTTTTTTGTCTTTGTTTTACGAGTTCTACGACGTCTCTTTTTAATGTTTCCACCTCTTTTAGGAGCTCTTTTCTTTGCAGGTCTTCCTCTCCGACGTTTTCCGCCACCAAATTTTGTTTTCGCCTTCATAGCTGTAGTTACTGCCCAAGCGGCTGCTTTTTCTGCAATACTTGCGTCACTTGATTTAACTCTTTGCCAAGCTTTTTCTGCTAGCGCTTTATCCGCTATTGATCTATTTGTTGAATCAGCAAACTTGGAATACGCTATATCGTGTTCTTTGCAAGCTTGATCCAATTTATTAATTCCAGGATCCCCTCTTGCTAAACGTTTTGCCAATTTAGTTCCGGGTCCGCAATATTGATAACCTCCGGGCAGATGAAATTCGTATGGTAGAGCGTCTATTGCCCGATTTACAACAGCACCAACAGGAATTCGTTTGAGAAGGGATAACGCAGCCGATGTTATACCACGTCCTTTCTTGCCGCTGACTTGACGACGACTGAGCTGTGCGATCTTCATTATATTGTTTTATATATAACCGGCGTGTTTACTCAACGAGATGCTTTATATAAATGAATAACTTATGCACAATTTTTATATTTAAATAATTAATTATTCAAATTAATTATATATTGATTTATGATTCTATTTTTAATCCATGCTTCTCGTTCATCGGGTTGAATCATCACATGACTTGTTGTACTAGCTATATGATTGTGGGTATCAATAAGTAAATTGCCCACTATTCTTATTAAACAATCTAAAGTTACAGCATCTTTCGGATGTTGAGGATCGTGTAACTGCATAATACGTTTATCATTACATGTGTAAGCGTTTGAATCACTTTTTGACATTGTTATAACTTGTCCTATAGTAGCAGCATCATTTAAATCTTCTCCTGGTAAAATATTAATTATTTTCTTCATCTTTGCATCATATTTGGTCCCAAAGTGTTTATCCCAAGTTATTGTTTGTCTCAATGTAACACAATCATCATCTTCATAACCAGGATAAATATTTTTTATTCTTCTATTACGACCATTGTATGTATCTAATCTACCACCACTCGCAATTAATGTTTGTACCATCAAAGGTACATCTGAATCTTTTATACCAAATCTTCCATTTGTTATTGTTTTATGTCCTGCATCCCATTCATCATTTTTTCCTTGCATTAAATCAAACTTTTCATTTCCATGTATAAATGTATCTCCTCGCTTTAGCACGGCATCTTCATGTTTTACAAAATTCGATGTTCCCCTTTTTAATTCTTTAGATAGTTGTTCCATAGTAACAGCGTCTTTTGGTTGAGAACCGAACTTTACATTTGACAACACTTTCCCATAACAATCGATTTCATCACCATCTTGTAAAATACAGTTGTCCTTGATGTATTTCAGGTTTACAGCATCGCCGTCTTCCTTTGGGTATCCAATGTCATTTATAATAAACTTATAAAAAGAAAATCCTCGTTGAGTCTTTTCCGGTATTATAGAATGTAAATATTCTTTATTAACTGAATCTTTATCATTTTTTGGATTTGCCACATTGGTTATCCTATGATTTCCAGCATCATATGTTTGTCCATCTTTTAAATTGTTACCCCACTGCAATTTTAAAGTGTTTGAAAGTTCAGATGATAAATACTCTTTAGTAATTGCATCAGAACTGTCAGTTGGTTTACCAACATTAATTATTCTATGTGATTTAACATCGTAAGTATCCTTAAGTAATTTTAATGATGTTGAAGTAGCTTCTTTTACTGTCTTTAAATTTGCTCCATCAGTATCTTCTTCTGGATCTTTAACTAGTTTTAAACGTTTATTACTTATGCTATAGTCACCTTCAGGTGTTTGCGGCAATCCACTTCTTTTTCTGTCTTCTCCAACTTGCACTCCTAACGCGGAGTACCGTCCAAACTTGTCGACGCTCATGTTAAAAATGATACATTATATGCTTGCCGTTCTTTTATATCTGCGGACAATTATACGACGACACCTCGACTTCTAAGTTCATCAACTAGAGCCACCCATTCATTATTTAAACCTGTATGACCGGCTTCCATAGCTTCATGTAATAGTCTCATTCTGTCAACTAATTTATTAATGTCTTTGTAATAAATTACATTGGTATTGTACAGATTTTTCATCAGTCCTTTGCCAGATGTTGAAGTATCTCCTTTACTCTTTTTACCATGTTGTTCAAGAAGTGATAAATCCATAAGTGATAAAGATTTTCTTTTTAGCGGTTGTTTCACTACTGGTGCGGTACGTAATGTTGGTAGTTTTCGTGGGGGAAACAACTTTTTTATAACAATGTTATATTTTGTTGCGCGTGAACGATTAATTATTGCATCCTTTGAGTAATTCCTTTTATGTGCATTAGTATTTTGTAAAATTTCCTTAAAAGTATTTAAATCTTTGGTCGAATATCTCAATGGTATGTTTTTAAAAATTAATTCATATAATCCTTTTGTTCCCTTATATTTATGCTCACCAATAATGATATAATCGTCTTCAGTTATTTTAAGTTTTGAATCACCTATTTTTAATTCATTCCCATCAATTCTTGCTCCGTATATGTGTGATTTACTTAAATTGGGGTTTGATTTTATATCATGTAGCATTTTCAATATATATTTTCTTCCGAGAGGTCCGTGTTGTAATATATCGCTACTCAATTGAGTTAAATTTGGAATAGATTGTTCTGCTTCAGGTATTGGCTGTTCTTCTTCCTTTTCAACAATAGGTTCTTCTTCTTCTTTTGTTTCTTCTTGGTCACTAGCGCTTGTATATGAATCATCATTGTCTTCTTTTTTTAATGCTTGTACTTCTTGTTTAGAAACTGGTAGTAAAACATCTCCTTCATAACGAGGTTTACTAATGGTTTCTGATATTTGTTTTAAAGGTTCTGTAATAGGTTTAAATGTAGTCTCTAAAAATTCTTCTCTTTCGCTTATACCCATCCTTAATGCACGGTTTTTTATCCTAATAGAATCACTGAGTGATTTTATTTCTTTCAATAGTTTTTCTTGATTTACCATGTTTACACTATGAAGTCTCATTCATTACTAGACATACTGCTATTCATTTAATGGATTAATACAAATTTATCTAACCCTATTCGATACCTTCCATCTTTTATAGCTTCATCTTTCATAATAACAAGAAATCCATACTTTTCAGCCCATGCTTTGCCGCACATCTCTTTAAATTTATCAAATGTCATGTCGGCATTCACATGATCGTTATATATATGTTTCAAATTTGTTTCATCTTGCTTGAATATTATCAACAAATTTGCATTATCTCTTATAAGTTGTTTTGGAATTTTACTATAGGTTTGACCAATGTAAATACTGTCAATATTATGATGTCTCCCCATTGCGAAATGACTTCTTATTGTATCATGATTCTCACATGACACATCGTCAAATATAAATATAGAAAATGGTTTAGCTTCATTTGGTTGCATAATAGTTTCACTAGCATTAAACTTGTAGAAATTTACTTCTGGTACATTTGCTAATATCTTATCTAACAACTGGTATTTAGGTTGTTGCAAAGATTTTGAAAAAATGTATATGTTATTAAAACATAGCCCTTTTGGATTAGTTATAAGGTTAAAAACAACATTTGTTTTTCCACAATTAGAAGGGCCAGTTATTAAACATCTTATAGAGTTTGGTAGTAATTCACCATGTTTACCATGGTTTAAATTGTTATTATCCACTGTCAATTCATCTATATTATTAATATTAAATCGTTCTTTTTGCTGTACAATATCCATCTTGTTTAAAGGTTAAACACATAATGAGTTATTAAAGTATTACACCAAGTCTTTTGTAGGAATCCAAGAATCTTCACTCCTATCAAATCCCAACCAACGGACTTTAACTTTATCCTTTTTTCTTTGTAAAACTTTTTCAACAAGATATACATCACCTACTGTCGATTTTAATAATTCATGACCATAGAAACCGCCTTGAAGTAGTTCACCTTTGTTATCCTTTAAAATGTAGGTTTCTGGTATTGTCGGTTGCACTTTGTAGATTGTAAATATTTCGTTAGTCCAATTTGGTAAATATCTTTTACTAAAAACTCCTTTATATTTACTTATACGTACTTTGTCGTTAATTTTAAACTTTTTAGGTTTTAATTTTTCAATTTTAGGAGTAGTAATTTTCTTAATACGCTCCAAAACAAGCTTAGCATTATTGCTATTTACTTCAATAGGTTTCATACCAATAGTGCGATGAAACTTGTTATTGTATTCTTTTATAAGCTTCGGTAATATATCGTACCACACGTATGATCCTCGTTTAGAAAATGTTTTATACATTGCTCCTTTTAATGTTCTGTTGAATCGTTCAATTATGGAAGCTTTAACTTCCGAATTTGTAGAATAATGATTTATGTTATATTTTTTCATTAATGCTGTAAATTCTTTGTTAAAATATTCTTTTCCATCATCAGTTTGTAAATGTTTTATAACAAATTTATTTTTCTTTATAGCTGCTTCCATAGCTTTTGTTACACTTTTCCCAGTCTTATCCTTGAGTGGTATAGCGTCAGCAAGCTTACTAAAACAATCTATAATTGCTAATATATATTTAAATCCCTTATTTAATTTACTATGCGGTATCATCTCAATAAGATCGGCTTGGTAAAGATCGTTCATTCCTTTAATAATTGTATTTCTTCTTGGAAACTTTCTTCTTGCCGGCTTATGAAGTTCGTTTACAATTTTATCCTTTAATCCTTCCATCTTCAGATGTTGTTTGTACACCGCTTGAGAAAATACTAATCCTCAAAATGGTTTATCACCTTTTATATTATTAACAAATATGGGTCAAGGCCATATTATATTTGTGTAAAAAAGAGGGAACATGGCATTGAACTTGCCATGCTCCCTCTTTTTTACGGAAAGGAAAAGGAAACAGGTGGAAGGACGAAGAATAGGTTTTATTGGTCGATAGGAGTTAAAGAATAATGTCCAAAAGGTAGAGTGTGTATATTGTCTTCCTGGATATGTCTCTTATCATCCTTGTAGCTGAGTCCCCACTTAGTTTGCTTGACACTGTAGACTTGATGATTAAAGCTTCTTATTGTATTAAAAGTTGCAGTTGTTTCCATGCTTTCAAATAAACATCTTTTAAAATGTTCAAACTGTACATTCTTCTTTAAATATGATGTTTTTATACCTTTTGCCTTCTTTACAACTTGATGTTCTTCTTTTTCACTAATGTACAATTGAAAAGAATACAGTTTGGACATTAATGCCACAATTTCTTCCATAGGTGCACCATTTGTTTCATCTTTAAATTTTCCTAAAACCTTCTTGTTTATTCCATTGTCGTAATTAGGGTGATGTTGTGGGTAGTCAGAAAAATCAAAGTCATTTTTATAAACAAATGTGCGTAAATCTTTGTACATATCATTGGTTATAATCCAATAGATGAATGCATCGGTATCCATGTATGCTATTCCGATATTATCTCTACCATAAAATTTCACCATTTTATTATAATGAAAATCATACATGTGAGTTTTTGATATGTCTAAAATGGACATTCCAACATATATGGGTCGATCCATCTTAATTGAAATTTTATTCATAGAAACGGCTACAAGGTTTTCATTAATAATTATAGAAGATGCAAAGTTTGGTTTTTGCACCAATTTCTGTAATTTTGTTGGATCAACAACCAATCTTAAGTCTTTGTGATTTCTTTTGTTTTCTAATGTTTTACCGAATATCGCATTGTTCATTAATTTAAAGAAATCTTTTTGAAAATTGGATGTTGCTGCAGTTCTTCTTCTTGTGTTGTTATCTATATAAGATTTTAACCAACAGGATTGTGAAAATTGCAGTACTTTATTAATTTTCGTAATTTTCAATCCCATTTCTAGCGCTTGCTGTACTGTCCAATAATGAGCTACATACCTAGTCTTATTGTTAAGTGTCATCATCAATTTTGGCCATCTACCAGTGGGAGATATTTCTGTTTTTGCTAATAGTGGTAGATCATAATGATGGTCGTGGAGATGTTCTGGGTATTTAAAATCAAAGTCAAAAATGTAGCCAATATCCCCATATTTAGGAATATCAGCGATGTTATTGATTGAATTTGGATCAACCCATTTAAAATTGTCATATGGAAGAGGGTTCGACATGGCCCATCCGTACAGATTATTTGCATCAAAATAACCTATAAATGTGCTAGGTTGTGATGCGTCGTAATTTGGAAGATATTTATTGTTTGCTTTTACATATCTAGTTACACTTTGGGTTAATCCTCCTCGAATACCGGATTCAATCATCAACACCATGTCTATGTCAGTTAATAGTTGAAGTTTGCATTTTGTTTCTTTTAACATAGCCTGCCATGCCAATCCGGGAAATGTGTACGAATGAAGTGGGTCTAATCCATATGCTGTAAAACAGGTGTTTCTAAATTCTTCCATTATGTCGCAGAGTAAAGTCACATCTAATTTAACATAAAAATCTGAATATTCGCCTAAGGTTCTTATTTCTAATTCATTCCATACTCTACAAGCGTGTTGATAATCCTCTTCACTGATGTCCTCTTCATGTAATTTATTCTTAAAAGCTTCTTTAGGTGGAAGTGACGTTTCTTCAAATTTTTCCAAATTGTCAATGTAATCATAAGGAAAAACGCCTTTACGAAGAACTAAATCTAATTTATCATTGTTTACAATTTTTTTTGTTTCTATTAAATCTTCTTTTCTAAGATTTTCAGAAAGTTTTGATAAGCTGCACGGCATAAACCGGTACGAATCTACAAATTGCAACTTCATATTTCCAATTTTTTTACTAAAGGTTATAAACTTTTCAGTTGTTTCTGCAAGAACATCAATTGCACCATCATCTCTCCCCAATTCTGGTATTATAAAATGACCATCATAACCGCTAAGGTTATGCAATATTACAGGAATTCTTCTGGTAATCTTATAGTTTATGTTGCATGCATTGCATGCTGCACCCCTATAATATCCTGTAAGATGATCGTGATCTTTAACTTTATAGTTATTTAAAGTAAATTCATTTTTACATAGAAAACAGTGGGTAGCATTTTCATGTTGAATTTCCTCTTCTTCCTCCATTGGTATCATTGGTACTATATTATTATACAAATTTTCAACATGGCCAGCTATTTCATATAGATGATTTAAAAATGTTCTGGCAACATCTTCACCACGATACACCACGGGTTTTGATGACAATCCATATGCATTCAAATGTTCTTCAACCAATGTGGATTTAACCAATAAACAAAAACTGTTAGGCTTGTGCATTTGATATTTTATACTCTTCCTTGCTTCAATGTTTTCATCTTCAATTGGAACAAGTGTTGATTCAAAATCGGCATATATTACTATAGGAATGCGATACTGATGGAAAACTTTTTCAAACTGTAAATATGATTTATTTAATGGTGGTAGAATAATCTTAGCTTCAAAATTTTCATTACACAGTTGTTTGTGCTCCAGTAACCAATTTTGTCCTCCATTTCTAAGTTCTTTAAAACAAAAACATCTTTTACAAATTATTTTTCTATGTTCATTTCTTGATAATTGTTTATTGACAAGTCTTTCAAATGATTTTATCCATACACTAGCTGTGTACCCGTTCTTCGCACGGGGTGTGTGTACAGTTTATTAAACGAATGATATTAGTGATTTCACAAATTCAATATATAGCCTTCAGTTGGTTCATTCTAACGTATCTAGATATCAAGTTTTATGCTTAATAGCTACCACGTACATTTGTCAAAATCTTGTTAAATCCATTTCTCATTTAGTCTAGAAGTTATTTCTATTAATGATTTTGTTGCAGTTTGATTAAACATTTATATTCGTATGGTGATTTACTTTATAGTTCTATGAGTATAAACTCATAGACGATTTAAGAAAAATCAGACTTGTAAAAAATATTATAGATTCTTATGAAATCTAATATTGAATCCTTGAATGGGTGTGACGATAGCTATATGCCAAATCCAACATGGGCGCCGACTTTCAAAAATTATTGGGGGGGCCCGAAGGAATGAAGGGAATTTTGATGATTCTTGTCTTAAAATTGTAATAGGCCTAATAATTAACTAGAACTAGTGTATTTCTGGAAATCGAGCAGTTTAATTTGGACTATCACTTGGCATTGATGAAAGTAATACGTTTAGTTCTAAATTAGTTAACCCGACCGATTGTGATTAACGCTGATCATTCAAAACTACTCTTTATTTACATCTGCACATATCAGATGTTTAAAATTCCCAACCCAAACCTAATTTTATTCTAAAATTTCTAATTATAATCATGGACTTAGCACCTTTATTTTAAGTCTAATGCTCATGGGTTTTTAGGAAACAACTACGGACCAAGCCCTTTCCAACGGCACAAAAAACTTCTGTTGAAAATGTGGTAGGAGTCCCGATAACAAAAAACCCCTTAGCGTATTTAATAAGAATATTAATAGAAAAATTCATAAATTAGTTTATTTAAACTTAGTTTTGATTATTAATAACAGTGTTTTATGTCTTAAAAACCACGAAAACGCTTGTGCTAGTAATAACCCTATGTCATTCCGTCCAAAATCAAATAATTTTGTTTAAACTGTGTCTATCAAATGTCGTTTTGCCTTCTAGATTCTAGGTTAACCTCAAAAATTATGTTTTGAGTTTTAAGTTGAGTTTGAGCTATAAGGGTACGCAAAAAATTAAGCAAATTCTTGCCAGGCAGACTCGCATCAATACTCAATTGAAACAATTTTACTTAAAAACAAATTGACTCAAATTTTCATGCTTGGCAGAAAGCCATAGAAAGCCTATATACCCTATCACCAGGCTGAATAAAGTCGTCAAACAGAAAGGTATTTTTGGAATAATTACATTAGAAAAACGACGAGACGTTACTTATAGATATCGTTTTAAAAACAATTAAAAATCAACATGATTAATAAAGTACGAGATGCATCTCCATTTGACCTATTTTCTTAAGATTTGCAGCCAAAAATTATTTTAAAAAATTCCAAGTCAGAGATAAGCTTTCAGAACATATTGAAAATTTGAAAATAATTTTAATTTAGGTTTAATTTTTGAGTTCTTTAAATCTCAGTGCCTGGTTTAAATCTCAGTGTGATGGTTTTTAGAGGCCTGCTAACGTTTTAAAATAATGTTTTTATTTTATTGGTTTGGTATAGCATATGGAAGTTTTCCTTACAGTATTAAAATAAAAAGTCTAATATTTAAACAATGTTTTCAATGAACAATAATAGGTGCATTTAAGTCAAACCAGTTACATTATTCTAAAATATTTAAAGAGCCTATAAATAAAATAAAAAAGACAGCCTAATAATAAAATATGAAACTAACGTAAAACATGGACGATCGAACCATTGATTTTGTATACCGTATAAATTTGATTGATTTTGTACAATATTTATAGTCAATGAGAGAACTTAAAATAGTATAATCATATTTTATAGATTCTTCATTTTGCACACTCTCTAAATTTTATACAATAAACCTAGTTAAAACAATTTACTGGAATACTTTTAACATTCTTAACCTTCTTCACTCAAAGGTCATGTCCATTCGCAATAATCGGTGCAGGATCTAAATTCGGACTACTGGCTGGTAGGCCTACATCTCTCTGGACAGGTTAGCTAAATCCCATAAGGGATATTATGATATTTTGGCGTCTACCATTGTATTCGACAAGTAGTAAATCGCTTAAAAAGCCTTAAAAAGGCATCGGTTATCGAAGATTAAAACCCCGATTACACCGATCAGTGCGCGTGAACGCAATCAATATTTCCACGTCTAGCGCAAAATCCAGGTGGCCTATGACAATTGTCGAATCAAAATAAATATTAGGCAGTGGACTTTTTCAACGTACATCCATGTGTGATTCGACTACTTTAAAGCAGGTTTTAATTTATATGGATTATACTATTTCATATTTATAATTGAATGAATTAAATATCAAATATCGACACTCTTTTACGATTTAGGCTACTATTTGACGACTACCTCGGTAGAGGCTAAAACACCACCATTTCCCTTATGGGATTTAGCTAACCTGTCCAGATTGAGATCCACCAACCAGTTGCCTAATTTTGAGTTTGATTACCACCTATTATTGCGAGTGAACGTGACCGTTGAGTGAAGAAGATTAGGAATGTCAGATTTTTCTATGTAGTAAATTGTATTTAACTAAGGTTATAAATTATCAGTTTTACAAAACCTTTAATTTTTGTACTAAATCACGGCAGCTGAATGCCAATTTAACATGACTCAGTTTGGTCTGGGGGGGCTCAGCCCCCCCAGAAAGAATGTTGGGGGGGCTCGAGCCCCTCGGGCCCCATGGAGTCGGCGCCAGTGAAATCCAATGTATTCTACTCCTGCATCTTGTTCTACCCATGAAAGATATGTACAGACATGTACAATATTAAATCTAAATTCAAAATTAGTTAAAATTTTAATTCCCAAAACCAAGTAAAACAACGAAACATCTGTCACTAACGTATAGGCACCCCACTGCAGTGTAGATATTAGGTTTACTTAATTCAATTTTTTTTGTATTTAGACTTTACCTTTTTACCTAAAACCTCATGTGTTTCCAATGTATACAAAACCGAATAAATAGTGACATCCCATGTTAAAAAGTTATGTTGAAAAACGGAGAAAAATTAAGCATTGGTGGGGGGTTACTTTTCATTATTGCCACGGGAAGTGCTCTTTTTACCTTCTGCAAAAATAAGTATATTTGTTTGTTTACACAAAATAAAAAACAATAACAAACTTCTGCAAATATGTTCTTAAACCATCTGATTCCATTCAACCAATCAGCATGATCCTTATTGAATGAAAATCACAGTGGTACTATGAGTGTTTTTGAGCGACTTTCTCACTTCTTCATAAGAACCCTACTCAAGTTCTTACACATTAGTATTGCCATTGACTATGTACACTAACGTGAAATTGTACACTCACGTAGTATACAAAGTCAATGGTAATGCCCCGTCTATACCCGAACTATTTGAAAGATTGAGCAATTTATAAACCTCATTGGTTTTAACTACATATTGTGTTTGATGAAATACACCTCTTTTTGTCAGAGCGTGCAATGAAAGCTAAATTGGGAACTAAAATTAGTTTGTAATGATAATAAGAAACATTTTAAGATTTAAGGGTCAAAACTCGTTTTGTAATAATTTCCATAAATTATTTTAATGTTCATATTTAGAACCAAGAATTAGTTTACTTTATTCACTGTATTTAGACCAGTGAAAAGTTAAAGGGTTAGGTATGAAAGAGTATGTATTTAAAATTTTAAGTGTTGCCATCTGTGGTGAAAATGACAAACTATCTAATCCAGCTGATTAAAGAGCATAGATAAAAAGGTAGAATTAAATATTCCCATAAGATTAACATTGAATATTTCTTTTACTATAAGGCAGAGCCTTTTTGACGAACGATGCTTTAGAGCAGCTAAAATTGTTCTAATTGCAACATTTAACAATAATAAAAATTTTCATATCATTTACTAAAGCCCTTGTCGTGTGAAAAGAGATTAAAGATTGGTATTTAAGCACAACTTGGCTACTTTGACATACTATGGGGCAAAGCCCTAAGGTCGCTAAGTCAATTAAAGTTGTAATGAACCTTCACACCACTCTAGTCTATGACATGAAAAAAATTTAGACCCTTAGGTAAAGTCGTTATCCAGTGAAAAGAGGACAAAATAGGACCCATGAGCGTTACAGACAGAATGACAGAGAGAGAGACAGACAGACAGAGGGACAGAAATTTAGATAACACCGATTTTGAATTCTGCGATGCATAAGAAGTAAAAATAACCAAAAATTTCAAAATTCTAAGCAATGTACAGACAAAACTCTAATTTTATTAATATAGATAGTGTGATACTTCATCCTTTGTAATTAATAACAAATCCGTATGGTCTGCAAGTTCGTTTTTTACCACTTTCAAAGGATACACCTTGTTAGAACTGTCCAAACCAAATACATTTACAGATATTCCAGGGTTTTGTTTTTCAAATTTAGAAATATCCTTCAAGGCTACCGGATAAGACACACCTTGAAAGTTATATCTGTATCTATAGTTCTCATATTCTTCGCTGGGTCTTTGTGCATTGCTTAATATGAATTTTGATGTCATTGCATATCGGAAACATTCTGTATCATGATTTTGAACATTTACACATGATTTTGTTTCTTCAATCCTTTTTGGAAGAGCTATATAACTGCTCCCCATTACCCCATATCCATGCTTGTGAACTCTAATATCCATACTTACTACACTAACTAAACTCCAACCTGATCCTCGTCCTTCATGTTCTTGGATTTTATTGATGATCTCATCAAAACATTCTTCTACTATTGAATTAATATCTGAACTACTCATGATGGTTCTGTTTTTAGTTATAAATCCTCTTGGTGACAATTCTTCTTCAACGTTTATAAACATAGCATCCAATAACAAGCCGAATTTAATAAAATTTAATCGTTTTAATTCTTCTTTTAAAAGTTTAACTACAATGGTTTTTGCTTCGGCAAGAAATTTGTCTAATTCTAAATTTTCATTTTGGATTTTGTGATGTGTTACTACTCTTCCGGGCAATGCATGAATACTTAAATTAGGTAGTGCATTAGATGGTCCCGCTGTTTCTTCTTCTTCTGCAGATGCATTTTTATTTTCATTTTGTGTTAAATTTTCATTTATATTATGATATAACTCCTTATGAATGTCTAGCAATATTTCATCTTCATAAGTTTCTAAACATATATCACAACGATGCATTTTAGTGATGTTTATCCTATGAAATTCGGCATATAAATGAAATGCATCTTTTTCATACCTCCTTTTTATGCTGTATTACCCCACCACTTTTTACCCCCACCACTATTTTTAATCTTCTTCTTCTTCATCTTCTTCTTCTTCATATGGAAATAATTGTCTTGCACAAAAAAATAATCTTCCACGTATTGATTCCAAATCTGGATCGTGACTGGATGTTGGAGTTTCATTATGAATATTTTCAAATTCCAATGATGGTGTGTATTCATTCTCTGTTAACTCCATTTCTACATCTTCACTCCCTTCATTTATTAATTCTTCTTCCATACTGATAACACTATCTGTTTCTGAACTGTCATTATCCACATCTTCCACATCAAACTCCTCTTGTAGAATTTTACACAATATTTCTGCAATAGGTTTACTTGGATAGTCGGTGGTATCCACAGGAGCCATGTCGATTAAATGAAAGAGCTTCTTTCTCGTAGCTGCTTTTATATAAATTATTTTATTAGGTCAAGGTCAACAACACTTAAAGCGAGAATGGGGAATAGAGCACTAAGTGGTATGTTAGTCCATTACCACAAAGTGATCTATTCCCCACTCTCTAATGCAAGTCCAATTAATAACCAATTTATATTCAATATTTTTAGTAATTTTGCAGTTTCCTTTGTTTAACTTTTCTTTATTGATTGTCTTTAATCACACAGTTCATAGGTTCTTCTTTTTCTTGGTGAAACAATTGTTTACGTTCATATTCCAATTGACGTATTCTTTCATTTTTTATAGTCAACTCTATAAGAAGTTGGTTGATGTAGTCAGCAGCCATGTCGATTGTTCTGGTTCTTACTTCTCCCAATTTCACTCCTGGTATTAGCCTCTGTAGTTTATAATATTTTAGTTTTATTCTTGTTTCTCTTGCCTTTGCCATTTCTTTCATCTTCATTTTTCGAGAGTCCGCATATTGTTTTTTATTCTTTTCACTTAATGAAAGATCCAAAATGATGTTTTCACTATTCATGTTGTCTTTTCTTATGTTATGTTAGTAAACGCCTGTTTAGGATAAGAATGACTCCAACCGAGCGTTGGACTTCTTTTATCTAGTTTCCCCCACTCAATTACCTTCCCCCACCATGTTTATTTAGGTCAAGGTCAAACATAATTAATGCGAGAACGGGGAATAGAGCACTAAGTGACATGTTATTCCATTGCCACAGAGTGATCTATTCCCCGCTCTCTATTCTACAACTAATTTTTTTTCCATTTATATTTTATTATTTTTTGTATTTTTTTTACCCATCATTTTTTACACAGCAGGAGGTTGGTACTTCACAGGAGAGTCTCTATCAATATCATTAAATGCGTTCCATGCATAAGTAGCAGGAAGATCGTTTGGCTCCATCTGCAGAACAGGGAGTTCATTTGCTGGATTCCATACATTTAGATTTTGCAACTCCTTTAGTTTATTTTCCAATACTTCAATTTTACCCAACAGTTCTATTATGTACTTGTTTGCAGTCCTCAATGTATGTGCTCTTGTACAGCCTACGTCCAATGAAGGTACTAAAAGCTGCATTTGATACAATTCAGTTTTCTCTTTTATATGACGTTCCTTAGCTAAAATGCTCAATTCCGGATGTGTTATAGGTTTACCTTTTCTTGACAAATTTACAATCTTCTTTGACAAATTTAATGGTTTTCTTTCACTTGTTGAAGGAGTTGAATAGTCCCGAGATTCAGCCATTTTTTTCTATGATGTTCTTCTTTTAAATGGTAGTAAGCGAATAACTCCTGCTGCGTATAAACCTTGTTTTATACACAATTCCCCCACCATTTTTATTCTCCCTCTACCAAGTTCTTTAAACATAAAACCAAACTTCTAATTCCGCGTTAACATTGTTGTCTTTTAAAAATTTAACAAAGTCCGAGCTGGAAGTTGACATATCTCTATTTCTTAAATAGTCTCTTACTATGTCTTCATCCCCTTCCTCTAAAATGTAACAAAATACCTTCATTAGAGTTCCATTATCTTGTTTTGAATGAATAAAATTTGAAACTGTTGTCCACTCCTCTTCAACTATTTTAAAGCTTGTCACTTCTAGTTCAAAATTCATTTTTTTTTTTTTTTACTAAATTACAAGTTACTTTTTCAAACAATATTACAAGACTAAAGAAATTGGTGAACATCGAGCAACATATATAACCAATACCCCCCACTTCTATTTTCCCCCACCATTCAATAAATTTCCCCACCATAGTGTTACATTAAACAGTTTTTTTTTTAATATGATCTACATCTAATAAATCTAAATAACAGTTGTGCACAGATTGTACATTTTTCATTCATGATTTCAAACCTTATTAGTGGTGCCTTAACACGATGGTCTACATATCCTCCTTCAAGATCAAATTCATCCCAATCATCTATAGCTGCTCGTGCACAATCTTGACAAAGAGTCGTCCCATCTGCAAATTTATAAGCAACAATAATGCCAAACCCATAATTTTGTCTTCGGTATTCATGAATAGCTTCTCTAATGCTGTTTGGAATAACACATTCTCCTAATCCTATTATATGGTTAAATAAAAAACCATCACAAATAATTTTCCTCAAGCAAAGTTCAAATAGAGTATCCACCATGTTTTATAAAAGAGATTAATATTTCAACTGAAGTGTTTACACATGTTACATCCGTCTTAAATACTTTATCCCCACCATATTTTATATATGTCAAGGTCAAATTATATTAATGCGAGAACGGGGAATAGAGCACTAAGTGACATGTTATTCCATTGCCACAAAGTGATCTATTCCCCGCTCTCTATTCTAAATCTAATTTTTTTAATATTTTTTTTTATTTTATTAATTTTTTTATTATTTTTGTTTTTTATAAGTTTATACAGATGTTTAAACTTCTTTCTTCAAATTCCCAATATTTTATTTCCTTCTTCTGCACCCTCTTCAACTACGACTTCATTATTTCCATTTTTCAAAAGCAATAGTTCATTTTTCAATTTCTTCATTTCATCTTCTAATTTTGTAATTTTAGACTCTCTATCTTCCAATAATAATTTCAAATACTTAATATAACTACCAGCCGCATGTACAGTCTTTACTCTGTTTTCTCCAAGATGCATACCTGGGATTTGGATTTGTAGCCTATAATACTCCATATTAATATTAGACTGAATTTGTCTTGCTTGTTCGCTTTTCTTCCTTCTAGCTTCAGCTTCTTCATGAGATGCAGCCAAATCAGATAAAATTGGACGATACATTGTTGGTGAATGATTTTACAAGAGTGAGAGACTATCCGGTTAAACAACACATTTATTTACTTTCCCCCACCACTATCCCCAGTAGGCCAAAAATGTTGAATACATATTTCAATAGTTACACTGGCACCATTTTCAACTAAAAATTTATAAAGAAAATATGGATACTCACTGGGTTTAATATTCATATTGTCCATCATAAAGTTAAACGCCAATCTTTCCGAATATTCATTGTGATATTTTTCAGTGACACCAATTAACATTCCTTGTTTTTGAAATTTAAAACCAATGTCTGGAATTTTTTTACAATCCTCCATGTCTAAAAGTGGGAAATAATATGTAAAGGAATTTACCGGTGGAACCCAGGGTTCTTCCTTACAAAAAGCTTTAAACATTGCTTCTCGGTCCTCCATTATGAAATGATTTTTAAACTGTTTTCTTTCCTGCTTAAATAATCAACCCCCCACCATTTTATTCAGATTCTTCTTCTTCAGATTCGGTTAACTCTTCCGGTTGATGCATCATTGATATATTTCCAGTTTCATTAGTTGTTTCTTGGTTTAAATTTATAAATTCTTCTACTATTTCTTCTATTAACTCTCCAAATGTAACATTCATCTCTTGTTCTAGTTCTTCTTGTTCTTGTATCTGACGATGTGTAATAATTTCAGTAATGTATATAAAGGTAGTAGCTCTTGGAGACATAGTTTAATAAAGTGTATGACTTTACTAACAACACAGCATATAATGAATAAAAAACCTGATCAACTCTTGCTTTTATAGCAAATATGGGGAAGGGGAAAGAAAGGGGGGGGGGATCAGTAAGAAAAACACCAACATATCATTAGTCCGATTCAGAGTCTGAAGATTGTATAGGGGATATCAATGTATCAATTGACGAATCTAAAATGAATGTTTCAATTGCTTCTTTAACAATTTCTTCATCACTATCATTTATTAGCTCTTCAAATATTTCTTGTTCAAAGGACGAAATTTCTTCTTCCAATATAGAATCATCCAGACTATTATTCAATTCTTCTTCCGAACCTTCATTTGTCTCTTCTATCCAAGTTATATTTTCATTTGTATTAAACTGATTTTTTACTTCAAAATAATTTAAAAAAGGTGTATCCTTAAAAACCATTATTAACCTTTTCTCTTCACACCAAAGTAATATCTTATAACAAAGTGATACTGAGTATGAAGTTGCTGTCTTATATATATTCTATTTTCCCCCACTATATTTCATATAGTTAAACATTTGTAACATAGTATAATTACTCTTCTTTATCAAGCTTATAATACATTGCGGCTACTTCCAACTGAAACTCCATTTCTTCTACAAAATTACGTAATTGCACCATCCAAGGAAATAAATTATTTAAATTTTCAATTCTGACTGTACATGAACACAATAATTTGTAATCACCTCGACGATATACAAGCACTTTAACCCCTACACCCATATCTTTCAAAATTGTTTCTTCAATCTTTCTATGTAATCCATATAATAGTGGCCAAAGTTCTGTATGTTTAGCAAAGAATGAATCCAATCTTTTGGACATGTTCACTATATAGCAACTGGTTAAGTTCTGAGCAAATATGTGAGCTGCGGGCTTTTATAATGCAACTAATAGAAGGCAGGAGGGGGGGGGTCAAGTTCAAGGTCAAGGTCAACAAACTTTAACTTATGTAGTAACCAGTAACTATTAACTCTCACACATGAGTTAAAAAACTCATATGCTTAATTGGTGTATTAGGTGGCTCTGAAAAGAGCCTTTTTGGGTTTAAAAAACCCTGCTTATCTTAAACAAATATTAAACCAATTATTGTACTCCTCATTTCCCCTAAAATCCTCAAACAACTCCGCCCATTGCCAAATGTATTCGGCGTTGTCTGCAGTCACATACAAAATTGGGCTACCAAGAAACAACACTGGTGATATAATTACTATTGTTCTGCCCAACTGCAACCAGTCCAATGCTTCCCACATGTATGGGTCAAGACTTTCTTCCAGGTCCAAAGTTACACAACGCAAATATTCAAATATCAATTGTTCATCTTCCTCAACTTCTTCCATTTCCTCTTGCTCAGATTCATCTTCCTCAACTTCTTCCATTTCCTCTAGCTCAGATTCATCTTCCTCCACTTCTTCCATTTTCTTTAGCTCAAATCGCCTGTTGTAAAAGTTTGAACCATCCAGCGGAGCCATGTTCACTGTACACCAGGTTAGCGGCCAATATCCCATACCCAGTTGCATAGCGGCTACTTATATAAGGCAAGAGAAAGTTAAGGAAAGGGAAAGGGAAGGGTGAGGGGGGGGGGTAAAGTTCAAGGTCATGTGAAAGTAGGTCATGGGACTTAGAGTGACCAAAAAATAATGGGAGAGAAACCCAGCGCACTGTTATATAGCGCTGGTTTCTCTCCCATTATTTTTCTAACAAAATTTGGAAAAAGCTAATTCTTATCACTCTTTACTACGACCCCAGCGAGTCCAACCATCCGCACCTTTGTAGAGATAGTCTTTCGCATCAAGTGTTTTGATCGCTTTTTGGTTTCTCATAGGTACAGAGAGCTTAATTACCCATTTGTAGCCGTTACACCCTATTATAATTCTATTGCTCTTTTCTGTTCTACTTACAAAAAAGTACCTTAAACCTTCTCGCAATCTCTTCAACTTAGTAGCGGGGTAGGACTTGCTGGAAATCACAGTCGGTTGTGGCACAGAAATATGTTTTACAAGATGTACACGGCAATACTTTTCATTAAAAACACATTTCCTACCACAGACCGATCCTTTTTTAGAACCCCTAAGCAGCTTCTCAGTGCATTTACGAGGATTTTTAAATGCCCTGCGACGCTCTGCTTTTAATAATTGAAAACGCTCTGAAGGAGCAATTTTGAAAAAAGACTTTTTAACTTTAGAACTAGGAATGATAGGATTAATGGACTTTGGTTCAGGAATTGGTGTTATTAGTGGTGGTAATGAGGTGAAATTATGAATAGATTCTAGAATTGAAGGAGTATCAGAACGAACAGGAAGCTCCATCTGTGGTGACGTTGTAGGTGTAGGTTGGGGTTGTAGTGGTGGAGTTGCCGTAGGGTGTGTTGGTGATGGAGGTGGAGAAAAAATACTCCCAAGAACCGCCATGGCTTGGAGAAGAATATTTCCCGGAGCAGTTGTAGCAGATGTAGATGGTGGTGTATCCATCTGCCGCAGCATCGACTCCGGGACGTTCTTCAACTTCAGTCTCTTTGCCGGTTTCTTGTTAGCAGCTGGTATGTTCATAGTAGGAGCAGGCACAGAAGTGGCAGCAGGAGCAGCAGGCGTAGTGATAGTAGTAGCAGAAGTTGTTGATAGAGACATGGTTCTGAAGTGGCAGCGTTAGCGGCTGGAATCAGAATAAACAGACATGTTAGCTAGCCCCGCTTATATAGGGATGCTGAGTGAAAGTGACCTCGGGGGGGGGGGGGTTATTTGTAATTTGGGGGGGGGGGTTAATTACTTTAATTTAGGTCAAGGTCACCAAAAAATAATAATGATCCAAAGTGATGGAGGCGGCCACGGCCGTCTCCACCACTCTGTATTCCTCAAACACTCCCAATCCCAACCCTATAGTTACGTCTTGCAAGGGATCCCAATTTTTTGCCCGCACGCACGTGGCGATCCAGTTTGGTGGGCTGTGATACGGGCGGTCGGCCTCGGGCCTGGGCACTGGACCTGACCATTCCAATTGTACAATAGGGAATCTGGAACAGTTAATGCAAAACGCAACTCTAACCTCCCACCCTTAATCTAAACCCACCCAAATATAATTATTTCCTAACAAAAAATTAAAAATTTAAAAAAAAATAAAAATATGCGCTGCCTATGGCACAACACGCATGTCCCACCCATATTTAATGAAGTTCAACAGAACTTCTATAATTTAAATTTAAATTTAATCTACCCTCCTAACAGCTAGCTGTGAAAGGTTATTAGTACACACACACACATGCACACAAATACACAATAATTACATCAACACTCAACATTAAATGCATAAACACATTTTTTAAACATTAGCAATAATATAACACACCTTAATACTAACATCGCAATGCGCAAATTAAAACTTAAAAATAACACAACTTAAAACTAAAAAATAAATAACATTTTATACACACACACAGTCACACACAACAAATATTAATATTAGAACCCTAACAGCAAGAATAACTCAAATATATATCGGCCGCCTATATATTTAAGTTACCCTTTGAGTTCGTCCCGAAGCTTCGCGTCCGGAGTTTCGGTACGAACTGATTCTAAAATTCTCAACAGAATATTCGTAAACTTTCAAGATGGTGGGGGGAACTCGTAGGGGTTTGAGGGGCTTACAACGTTCGAAGTACAACTTCAATAGAAAATTTCCAAGCAACACTGTTTCATACACGTAGCGGCGATTATTACGAGTAGGTCATCGATAATTTAAGTGTAGTGTTGCGGCTTTCAATAATGTTGGCCAACATTTAATTATAATCTCCACCTAATCGAACCACAATTTTCCTTATAGCATTACACCATAGTTGTTCACTGCTATTAATTTAATAACAGTAGGAAATTATGTGTTCCCTTTCGCCGCTCAACTATGATTCTTATCTATTGCCAACAGCAGACCTAAATTACCGTTACTCTATCAGTTTAATTTATCTTAAGTATATGTTGTATTATCTTAACCACAATAGTTACCGTTTGGTAACACCAAATTAGTATTACACAAGCTTAACTACTATTACCATTTCAACATAAAATAAAAGTGAAGGAGGGGGGGGGGATTAATTACCTATTAGGGGGGGGGGGGGTGGCTTTCATAATAATTACCACCTGCTGTTATAAATACCGTTACACGAGCAGCTGCGCCTCTTTTCACTCGCGGGACCCACAGCTGACACAACACCTCGGTAAGTCGCTACCGTCTAATAATATTATATATGCTTTCTTTTAACTTACTCCAATTAGGTCTACTTGTTTTTAACACCCCATGCATAACTTAGTTTTCAACTATTTCTTTTTTATTTACTATAAACACATATTACTCTCCCATTACCAATTTTTTTATTACTGCATAAATTAACGTCACATCAATATTATTTTTTGTTATTATTTAATATTTATATTCACCTGCTGCTAATTATTCATATTCACATCTGCTTTTTTTTTTAAACTCTTAATTATATTTAATCCTTTTAAACATTTATAGTATTACATTACTGTTAGTCTTATCCATGGTGTTAACTTACCATTTTTCACATTAATAACACATATAATTATTGCTGAACTATAATGTTTGTACAAATACTAGTTCTTACCGCATCAACTTATTAACAGATTGTTGTTTGCACTTGTGCAGCTCATAGCCAATTCATACAGAGTAACAAATTCCTTTTTTTTCAACTAGATGTTATCTTAATATTTTTAACAAAATAGTTTTAAAGTATTTCCCTCTCCCTTTAATACAAACTATCGCAACTCTACCGAACAAATAACCGGGGTGACCGCAATCCCACCCTTTTTATCCCATCGGCTGAGGGGGGAGGGTAGAGGAGGGGTTGTTCATGACTCACAAATTGCTTAAATACGGGGTCGGTAACGCGAGCGTCTCATTTATTCGCCGGGTTTCGTAGGGTAAACTTCGGTCTTTACTTTTCTAACAATTTTCTAATTTACATTTCTTACTCTAAAACATGTGTTCGCGGTTAATATGCTAATCACTCTTTATATATTCAAACACATTTACAGACACTAACCATTTATCAGTTTGTTTTTTTTTTTTTACGCAGTGCACATTTAGTCACCACTATTACAATGGCTTCCCACACTTTACAGCTGAAACTTTTACGCACCAAACATATTTTACAAAAACAGTCTAACTACACAGTTTCAAGACCTCGTAATACATTCGCTAAACTTAAGAAACAGTTCAGCTTTCACCCCTTGTATTTTACAAGATCCAACCTTCGCAACAGTTATTCTACTGACACTATTTTGCAAACAGTCTTAACTGATATGCTGAAATATCAACATTACAATCTTGTCACACCTATTGATGATGTTATCCAGTTATTCTTATTCACTATATTACCGGGTTTATATAACCGTTCTTCATCACACACATCTCTCATTCTACTCTATCAACTCACAATATAACCATCTAGCAGCTCTTATTTCTTCAAATTATGGACACACGGCAGGGTGCACCCATACAATCTCCAATAGTGACATCCACTACTAACGATAACAATGGTGGTGTTCCCACACAAAATTCGCCTACATACACTACCTCCACCGACTCCCGACCCGTGCAGAGCAATGAAATCAACAGTACGGCTGCAAACGATGTAGAAGCCATCCTACGATCACTGGTAGGCTTTGATGAATGAATAAATTTATTTCCCGGAGCCCCACCCGTCCCCAGACTCCCCACCTTTTTTAAAACCCCCTCCGGATGACCTTGACACACTTACCAACCCCTCCCCAAACCCCCTAAATCACCCCCAAATCAACAACACACACCTGCCAGTTACAACCGCTGACCTTGACCTGTGCCAGAACCGGCAAATCCCTTCTACTACCTATTGGAAGCTTTCTTTACTATACCTTAGCACTTACAAGGTCAGGAACTTATCTAACCCATATTACCCTGGTACCCCGTCTTTCCCCACTCTCCAATAGATGATTTCCAGGACAATATTTGGCCGTGGAAAGTAGGCATTTGAATTAATATATGATATTCATTGACTACGTTCATAGCCTGCGTGTCCAGCAGTTTCAGCAGGGGACGTCCCTAAAGGAACTCTTGGGAAAAACTTCATTGGCCTACGTCATATGATACATCATTTTAAAGGGCAATTCGTATTGTCAGAATTTGTTACAAACCTGTACTCAAAAGGTTAAGTGCAATAAGGAGTTATTGCATTTGTTGTTTACATAGCAATATGATTTTGATGCAAAGTTTGAGCCTCTGCCATTTTTGACTCGATCATCCTTTTGTGGCCCAGTATCTGGCATTGTATTCTACTAACAGAGACTTTTAATTTGTTTTACATATCAACCTATGCTTACATTTAAGAATCTCGCCTTACTCCTCGTGGACCGTCCCCCATTGGAGGTCAAGAGTCAATGAACCCATGAAAAACAAGATATTCAGATCTAATATAGATGTGCGGAGTTTAAACCTTTTAACTTATACCGTATAGAAAATAAATAGGGGAAATGGACTTAAAACTCACTCTGTGTTTACAATTTACTATAAATTATTTATTGTTTACAAGACGGTCAATATGAGAGGTCGTATAAAGCCCTATTTAGTCCAAGAATAAGAAGAATGTTGATATCAGTAGCACCAGAATTAGAATATCTTGATTAGGATCTATGGAGCAGAGTCGCAGAAGTTTGGCAGAACTTTCCGTAACTAATGAGGCTCGTAAAACAACTAGAAAAGAAACTCCCGTTATCTTACTTAAAATAAGCTGAAACTTTTCATTTGAACTTTTTTATTCTTAGCTATTTTATTTATTATAGTGGAATCTTTATTGTTGGCTGAATCCAAGTTATTATTATTTGAAAAAAAATTTTTTTAGCGAATTTCCCATAGGAATAAGCTATTACCGTAGGTCTCATGGTAAGACCTAAGCCGGGACCATGTTACTTTTTCGTTTTGAGGTGCCCAGAGACCAAAAATAATAGTCATTAAAATTTATATATATATATATATATATGTATATATATATGTATATATATATGTATATATATATATATATATATATATATATATATATATATATGTCCCTAGACACGATAACTCTCGTAAAAATGGTCCGATCGACACCAAATTTGGTAGAGATGTGTATTCCTACGTTTATTCGGATGAGTTCGAAAACCAGACATATCGACCTACCGGAAGGGGTAGTTTTGGGGGGTTTTGTACCCCAAAAATGGGTTTTTTGCATTTTTCATATGTAAATTTTAAAAATTTTAAATTTTTATTTCAACCATTGGATTTAGCTCAAAAAAACACACAATTTAGTATTTTGAAGCTTTGCTCTATCTCCCTTGGTTACCGAGATATTACAAAGTCTAAAGACAGTACATTGTCTTTTGGGGCTCCAATGTTAATCTTATGGAGAATAAGGATGTGTTAATATTTCACTTATTAACAAATATTTTTGGATGAAACTTGGTATTGAGCTTCATTTGGTTGAGATTCATCCATTTAAGGTAAAAAATCTTGGTTTTTGTACTTATCATGGCAGCAAACCTGCATACTCTTTTCCCGTGTTAATCATATGGATAATAGGCAAACTCTTTTATTTATGGACAGATATTGATGAAACTTACTATATGGCTTTATATGGTCGAAATAAATTTTTTCTATGTTAAAAATCTTCTTTTAGTGTCCCTCATGGCAGCATACCTGCATACTCTTTCTCTATATTTATCTTAAGGAGAATAGACATTTATTTCCCTATTTATGAGGACGTGATGAAATTTTGTTTACAAGTTTAGCTGGTCAAAATTAATATTATTAATTTGGAAATTCGCTGAGTACGCAGGTCTGCTGCGACGGGGGGTATTAGTTATATGGAAATGTAATTTTAATAAAGAAGAGTATTCCTTTTTTATTTTTGCTGAATGCAACATTTTGGTGAAATATGTTTGAGCTTATTTTAAGTAAAAGTTTATAACAAAGGAGTACGATGTCTGGATGGTAAAAATGATTGATTATTGAGGAATAGTTTAAAAACCAAAATCTTGGGTAAATGGGTAGGATGAACCTAATTATTAATGTTTAATTATTTGTTTGGATTAAACATATTTGCTGATATTGTTTGTACATTTAGCATTTAAAATTCAGCTGCATTAATATTAATACTAAGAAAAACTTAATTTTGCACAATGCATGTATAAAAAGATAATTTTTATAATTCTGCACGAAATCATCCTGTTTTTTGTTCTCTCAATAGTACCAAAACCGATTCTTTTTTGTCCTAGGACTGAAAAATCATCTGGAGAATTTTTTAGGTCCTAGTACTGAAAAGTCAGCTGTTTGCTAAGTATATTATTATTGATTTGTTAATGTTGAGGAGCAGAATTTTGAAATTCAAACGTTATAAAGAGTATTGTTTGTAACTAACATAAATGTAAACACTGCATATTACTTACTTTGTAAATATAACCTCTAAAATACAACTTACTAGTCAATATTTTTATCGATCAAAAGTCTAATTTTGCATTATGATAGAAAACTACTATTATATTTGTATTTTTTACGATGCACGTTCTATAAACATATAATAAGCATACTGGAAAATCCAAATAGACGTTAATTAAGACCACTGTTTTAAAATAATTTTATCATGTTATCTTAACAATTGATTTTTATTTAATATAAAACTTTAAAAATTAAAAAAATAGTCTTCTATTTTACATTTTTTCAATCCTCTTTGTCACGAGAGTAATTCTTTTAACGGTGTGAACGTTACAGTTAAAAAGAAGTGCCTCTCTATTTTGGACGTGACGTCCCTTCGGCTGTGTTGGGGTCGAGCCTTCTTTTTTTAATGAGTATGGTTAAGCATCAAAACAGTCTTTAATTGTTAGCTTAAAATGTTTTATTCCGAGCAGTGACATAAATATTTTTGTTAAGTATATGATTTAACTGCAAAGCTTGATCGTCTGTCATTTCTAGCTCAGTTGTCCTTTTTAGGTCGGGTTTGCGGCATTGCATTCTACTAAACAAGACCTTTAATTTGATGTACATATCAACATGTGCTTACATTGAGGATTTTCTTTTGACTCTGTTGTAACCCTACGGTTACGGCTAAACGCAAATACGTAATTAGGTAGGCCGCGAGGATGAAGGCAAGAAACGGGCGATGTGCACGTACCTTCATCAGAACTCCGACTGGCGACTCGATGTCCGATTGGGGATGCCGCTCGTTGTTCCGCCTTATCGGACCAATCAGAGAGTTGGACTATTGTAGCTTGAAGAGTCTCTCTCAATAGCCCTCTGGTTATGTATTTACAGGAATGAAATATTCAAACTAAAACTTGTCGGCTTGACTTTAATGCTTAGAAATAAACTTTACTTTGCAACAACTCCTCCCAACCAAAATTAAAATGAAAAGTCTCTTTAAAAATAAAATATTAACAAAATTAACTGCTGGGAGGTCCACCTTGATTCTCTCAAAGATCTAATTTTTGAGGAGCTCTCCGAGGCCGTTGCGAACGCCGCAGAGAAACATCTTCTTGAGGGGTGGTGGCTATAGGCTTACTCGGAGATACTTGGGGCGATTTAGTAGGGGTTACACCCTTCCTAATCGGAGTCTCCGGTTTTGATGAATGAGGTGATTTATTTCCTCTGGGGCTCTGATACAGTTCACGAGGGAATTGCAAAGTTACATCCTCTTCATCGTCATCTCCAGTGTTGTTGGTCCGGAGATGGTCCACATGTACGAATCTTGTTCGGCCATCGACCTTCACTAAGTAGGTGACTGGGCTCACTATTTTGCTCACTATTCCTGGTTGCCAGTTTACCTTTTCGTTGCGTACTGTTCGCACAAACACCTTGTCATGAAGGGCGAAATGCCGAGCCTTGCCTCTGTGAACGTTAGCTGATATTCTTATTTTCTCTTGCTTGAGCTCCATGTCTGCTGCGAGATGAGGCTTTAGCAAACTCAGGTGAGTCCTCGGATTGAATTTCAGCATGGTCTCCGCTGGAGTCGTTCCTGTCATAGAATGCGGGGTGTTTCGGTATGTAAAGAGGAAAGAATCTATGCGGTGCTGCCAGGTTCGGTGACTGTTGTGCTTGGTGTCATGCAGCATTTGTTTGAGGAAAATATCTTTTACAGTTTGAACTGCCCTCTCTGCCAAACCATTAGATGACGGATGATATGGTGGACTCAGTGTGTGGTTGACTCCATTGGCCTTCAGGAACTCTTCGAATTCTGATGATCGGAATTGTGGTCCTCCGTCGGTCACAACGGTACATGGTAGGCCGAACGCCGCAAAACAGTGCCGCAGTTTCTCTATGGTGCTTTTGGAGGTTGTCAAGGTCATATGAAATACCTCGATCCATTTCGAATGGCTATCCACTAAGATCAGGAAGTTTTGTTTTTCGAATTCAGCAAAGTCCAGGTGTATTCGCTGCCAATTATGCCTCGGCCATGTCCACGACTGTAAAGGAGCAACAGGAGCAGACTTACGAGTTTGTTGACAAATGAGACATTCCTTGACGGCTGCTTCAATGTCCTGGTCCATTCCAGGCCACCATATATAACTACGGGCCAGATTCTTCATGCGAGATTCGCCAGGGTGCTCGGCGTGCAACATTTGTAGGATCTCCTTCCGGTGTGTTGGTGGAATTACTACCCGGTTTCCCCACATGATGCATCCTCGGTCCACTGAAAGTTGAAGGCTCTTGTTGGAGTATGGTCTCATGTCGGGGTCGTCTGTGTAACTGGGCCATCCATTATTAGTGAAATCCAATACCTTCGCTAGGACTGGGTCGAATCTGGTTGCCACAGCAATCTCCTTGGCGGTGATGGGTAACTTGTAAAAAACCGAGAAAAATGATATCTCACCTTCTTCCCCTGTATCAGATGGCAGGCGTGACAATCCATCTGCGTGACTGATGTCCTTCCCCTTCTTGTAGCGTATAGAGTACTGGTAACCTGACAGAATGAGTGCCCACCTTTGTATGCGTGCGGCTGCCATGGTAGGTATTCCTTTTGTGGGACTCAGCAGGAAGGTCAACGGTCGATGATCTGTAACCAATGTAAATTTTCTCGCATAGAGAAATTTGTGAAACTTTTTCACAGCAAATATGAGCGCAAGGGCTTCCTTCTCGATTTGGCTATACTTAACCTCACTTTTGTTGAGTGTGCGCGACGCAAATGCCACTGGTCGCTCTGACTTGTCTGGTAATTCATGGGCTATTACGCATCCCACTCCATAACTGGAACTATCACATGTTACCACTATATCTAGCCTAGGGTCGAATGGCATCAGAACATTATCCTTCGTCAAGAGTTGTTTGCATTTCTCAAACGCCTCATCACACTGATCACTCCAGAACCATTTTACATCCTGGTTCAAAAGATGGTACAATGGTTGCAGTATCATTGCCAAGTTAGGAATGAACTTAGAGTAGAAGTTAACTAGGCCTAAAAAGGACCTTAGTTGTGTCAAATCTGTTGGCCTAGGTGCCTTCAAAATTGCATTTGTGAGCTGATCGCTCTGGTGGATGCCCTGATCGTCTAATCGATACCCTAGAAAAACTAGACCTTTTTGGAAAAATTTACTTTTTTCAATGTTGATTCTAACTCCATGTTCCATTAACCTCTCGAGTACGGCATGTACCAAGATTTTCATTTCGCCCAAACTCTTAGCATGGATTAATATGTCATCTATATAACAAACAGTTTGTTTTAGGCCTCTCAAAATGTCATCCA
The DNA here is from genome assembly GCA_030545055.2 of Neoaliturus tenellus. Taxonomy (NCBI): domain Eukaryota; kingdom Metazoa; phylum Arthropoda; class Insecta; order Hemiptera; family Cicadellidae; genus Neoaliturus; species Neoaliturus tenellus. Next base: position 146,624,114 of record CM061533.1, on the reverse strand, counting down.
TGGTTGCTTGAAACAAGGCCCCAGCGCTAGTTATTCCATAAGCTAGCCTAGTGTAACGGTAAAGACCCTTATGTGTAGTGATTGTTAGCAATTCTTGAGACGCTTGACCAACCCTTAGCTGTGTATACGCTGCAGATAAATCCAGCTTAGAATAAAATTTTGCACCCGAGATCTGAGTCAAAATGTCTTCCGGATTCGGGAGTGGATAATGGTCTGTTCGGATTTGAGGGTTGATCGTCACCTTGAAGTCCCCGCACAGGCGTACTGTGTTGTTGGGCTTTTCCACTACAACAATGGGCGTGGCCCATTCGGATTGGGTAAAGTTTATTGCAAAGTAAAGTTTATTTCTAAGCATTAAAGTCAAGCCGACAAGTTTTAGTTTGAATATTTCATTCCTGTAAATACATAACCAGAGGGCTATTGAGAGAGACTCTTCAAGCTACAATAGTCCAACTCTCTGATTGGTCCGATAAGGCGGAACAACGAGCGGCATCCCCAATCGGACATCGAGTCGCCAGTCGGAGTTCTGATGAAGGTACGTGCACATCGCCCGTTTCTTGCCTTCATCCTCGCGGCCTACCTAATTACGTATTTGCGTTTAGCCGTAACCGTAGGGTTACAACAGTTGGCGACGAGGAGTGTTCGAACTCGCATGTTCTCGCGTAATCGCGTATTTGTCTTTGTGAAAGACAGTTCAAAGTTGTCTCGCGATTCGGATTCGCGGTCGGCGAATTTCGCGAAATACGCGTTGGAATTTTAGAAGGACGCCATCTTGGACAGCAACAGGTCGCCGAGACCGATACCGGTTACGGGAGCAGTGACAGGAAACTAGTTCCGAACAGTGACAAATAACAGTTACCGGGGCTCTATAACCGGTTGTTTCGAACAATTGGAACTGTTACTTGGTGATACCGGTGATTTGGAATGGGGCCTACGAAGCTGTGTGGAGCAACTTGTTGCAGCAGAAGCAGACGACGGAAGTCCTGTTGTCAACACGAAAAGTTTGAGAAAAAGAATTTTGTTTAACCTCTTTTTGGTAGAAATTGGCCCTATGCCACGCAACGAAGATTGTGAGTACAATATTTTATTCTAAGTGCACATTATAGGCCTATCATGGCGAAACAAATAGTTGGGAAAATTTCTGAATTTAATGAAGAAATAGAGACGTTTGCTAATTATACAGAAAGACTAGAGCATTTTCTTGCAATCAATTCAATTGAAGACAAAAATAAGGTTTCTTATTTCATTTCGATTATGGGCCCTGCCCTTTTTACCACATTAAAAAATCTGCTGCATCCCAAGGGTATCTCAGATGTGACCTTTAAAGAAATAATTAAAGTTTTAAAAGATCACTTTACACCCAAATGCAATGTGAGTTATGAGCGTTTTGTTTTCAATAAGCGAGCTCAAAAAGAAGGAGAGAGTATATCACAGTACTCTTGTCAATTGAAAAAATTGGCAGCAACTTGCAACTTCCAATCATTTCAAGATGAAGCCTTGCGGGACAGATTTTTGTGTGGATTGAGATCCACTTCAATACAAGGTAAATTGTTGGCTGAAGGGGAGTCTTTGACCTTTGCTAAAGCCTTAGAAATTGCGCTTCTGCAAGAAAGTGCTGAGAAAAATGTGCGATCATTTAACTCAAACCCAGAAAAATTATCACAAGGGGAGGTTAATTATGTAAGGCCACACCACAGTGGTTTCCAAGGGAAAACCAAAAACAAGTTTGTTAAGGCCAAAGGTGGTAACAAATTAGGGCCTAATTATTCAAGTCAGGCCAAACAAAAATGTTACCGGTGCGGAAAGCCGCGCGACTCAAAAACTTGTATCTATGCAAATAGTACGTGTTATTCATGTAACAAAAAGGGCCACCTTGCTAGTGTGTGCCGAGCTTCAGGCAATAAGTATAGGCCAAGCAATAAAATTAATTTATGTGAATCTGATTGTGAGTCAGATCCCGCGGATAGGCAGGATTTGGAGTTATTCACAATTGCGTTGGCCAACAATGATAAACCAGGTAGTTTTATTGTTAACGTAGTAGTTAATGAGGCGAATCTGCCTATGGTGATAGACACTGGAGCCTGCGTCAGCGTTATGCCGTCATCGTTATTTGAAGAGAAGTTTAGAAATGGTAGTACTAGGCCTAGGCCTACCTTGAAGGAAAGTAATGTTAAGCTGAAAACATACACCGGGGAGAAAATTAATGTCCTTGGGGAGTTTCAGGCTACCGTTAGGGTTGATGCGAAGAACGGCAATCTACAGCAGCATAGGCTACCCATGGTGGTCATTGAGAGCAGCGCAGCCAACCAACCATCGCTTATGGGACGGAACTGGCTGGAAGTGATACAGCTGGACTGGACGCAGGTTACTTCGAAGAACGAAGGGACATCGGACACCGTCAACAAGCTTCAGAAGGGTGAGTCCGTTCCATGTCATACTATTGAATTGAGTTTGATTGAAGAAATTAAGGTTAAATACGCCCCTGTTTTTGATCAATCACCTGGTGAAATTAAAAGTAAGGCGGTCAACATAGCCCTTAAGGAGAATGCAAAGCCTGTTTTTTGTAAGGCACGTAGTGTGCCATTTGCATTAAGGGAAGCTGTCGAAAAGGAACTCGACAAACTAGAGTCTAGCGGTATCATATACCCCGTTACCCAATCCGAATGGGCCACGCCCATTGTTGTAGTGGAAAAGCCCAACAACACAGTACGCCTGTGCGGGGACTTCAAGGTGACGATCAACCCTCAAATCCGAACAGACCATTATCCACTCCCGAATCCGGAAGACATTTTGACTCAGATCTCGGGTGCAAAATTTTATTCTAAGCTGGATTTATCTGCAGCGTATACACAGCTAAGGGTTGGTCAAGCGTCTCAAGAATTGCTAACAATCACTACACATAAGGGTCTTTACCGTTACACTAGGCTAGCTTATGGAATAACTAGCGCTGGGGCCTTGTTTCAAGCAACCATGGATGACATTTTGAGAGGCCTAAAACAAACTGTTTGTTATATAGATGACATATTAATCCATGCTAAGAGTTTGGGCGAAATGAAAATCTTGGTACATGCCGTACTCGAGAGGTTAATGGAACATGGAGTTAGAATCAACATTGAAAAAAGTAAATTTTTCCAAAAAGGTCTAGTTTTTCTAGGGTATCGATTAGACGATCAGGGCATCCACCAGAGCGATCAGCTCACAAATGCAATTTTGAAGGCACCTAGGCCAACAGATTTGACACAACTAAGGTCCTTTTTAGGCCTAGTTAACTTCTACTCTAAGTTCATTCCTAACTTGGCAATGATACTGCAACCATTGTACCATCTTTTGAACCAGGATGTAAAATGGTTCTGGAGTGATCAGTGTGATGAGGCGTTTGAGAAATGCAAACAACTCTTGACGAAGGATAATGTTCTGATGCCATTCGACCCTAGGCTAGATATAGTGGTAACATGTGATAGTTCCAGTTATGGAGTGGGATGCGTAATAGCCCATGAATTACCAGACAAGTCAGAGCGACCAGTGGCATTTGCGTCGCGCACACTCAACAAAAGTGAGGTTAAGTATAGCCAAATCGAGAAGGAAGCCCTTGCGCTCATATTTGCTGTGAAAAAGTTTCACAAATTTCTCTATGCGAGAAAATTTACATTGGTTACAGATCATCGACCGTTGACCTTCCTGCTGAGTCCCACAAAAGGAATACCTACCATGGCAGCCGCACGCATACAAAGGTGGGCACTCATTCTGTCAGGTTACCAGTACTCTATACGCTACAAGAAGGGGAAGGACATCAGTCACGCAGATGGATTGTCACGCCTGCCATCTGATACAGGGGAAGAAGGTGAGATATCATTTTTCTCGGTTTCTTACAAGTTACCCATCACCGCCAAGGAGATTGCTGTGGCAACCAGATTCGACCCAGTCCTAGCGAAGGTATTGGATTTCACTAATAATGGATGGCCCAGTTACACAGACGACCCCGACATGAGACCATACTCCAACAAGAGCCTTCAACTTTCAGTGGACCGAGGATGCATCATGTGGGGAAACCGGGTAGTAATTCCACCAACACACCGGAAGGAGATCCTACAAATGTTGCACGCCGAGCACCCTGGCGAATCTCGCATGAAGAATCTGGCCCGTAGTTATATATGGTGGCCTGGAATGGACCAGGACATTGAAGCAGCCGTCAAGGAATGTCTCATTTGTCAACAAACTCGTAAGTCTGCTCCTGTTGCTCCTTTACAGTCGTGGACATGGCCGAGGCATAATTGGCAGCGAATACACCTGGACTTTGCTGAATTCGAAAAACAAAACTTCCTGATCTTAGTGGATAGCCATTCGAAATGGATCGAGGTATTTCATATGACCTTGACAACCTCCAAAAGCACCATAGAGAAACTGCGGCACTGTTTTGCGGCGTTCGGCCTACCATGTACCGTTGTGACCGACGGAGGACCACAATTCCGATCATCAGAATTCGAAGAGTTCCTGAAGGCCAATGGAGTCAACCACACACTGAGTCCACCATATCATCCGTCATCTAATGGTTTGGCAGAGAGGGCAGTTCAAACTGTAAAAGATATTTTCCTCAAACAAATGCTGCATGACACCAAGCACAACAGTCACCGAACCTGGCAGCACCGCATAGATTCTTTCCTCTTTACATACCGAAACACCCCGCATTCTATGACAGGAACGACTCCAGCGGAGACCATGCTGAAATTCAATCCGAGGACTCACCTGAGTTTGCTAAAGCCTCATCTCGCAGCAGACATGGAGCTCAAGCAAGAGAAAATAAGAATATCAGCTAACGTTCACAGAGGCAAGGCTCGGCATTTCGCCCTTCATGACAAGGTGTTTGTGCGAACAGTACGCAACGAAAAGGTAAACTGGCAACCAGGAATAGTGAGCAAAATAGTGAGCCCAGTCACCTACTTAGTGAAGGTCGATGGCCGAACAAGATTCGTACATGTGGACCATCTCCGGACCAACAACACTGGAGATGACGATGAAGAGGATGTAACTTTGCAATTCCCTCGTGAACTGTATCAGAGCCCCAGAGGAAATAAATCACCTCATTCATCAAAACCGGAGACTCCGATTAGGAAGGGTGTAACCCCTACTAAATCGCCCCAAGTATCTCCGAGTAAGCCTATAGCCACCACCCCTCAAGAAGATGTTTCTCTGCGGCGTTCGCAACGGCCTCGGAGAGCTCCTCAAAAATTAGATCTTTGAGAGAATCAAGGTGGACCTCCCAGCAGTTAATTTTGTTAATATTTTATTTTTAAAGAGACTTTTCATTTTAATTTTGGTTGGGAGGAGTTGTTGCAAAGTAAAGTTTATTTCTAAGCATTAAAGTCAAGCCGACAAGTTTTAGTTTGAATATTTCATTCCTGTAAATACATAACCAGAGGGCTATTGAGAGAGACTCTTCAAGCTACAATAGTCCAACTCTCTGATTGGTCCGATAAGGCGGAACAACGAGCGGCATCCCCAATCGGACATCGAGTCGCCAGTCGGAGTTCTGATGAAGGTACGTGCACATCGCCCGTTTCTTGCCTTCATCCTCGCGGCCTACCTAATTACGTATTTGCGTTTAGCCGTAACCGTAGGGTTACAACAGTTTCGGATTGGGGATTGGGCCTGCCTATCCGCGGGATCTGACTCACAATCAGATTCACATAAATTAATTTTATTGCTTGGCCTATACTTATTGCCTGAAGCTCGGCACACACTAGCAAGGTGGCCCTTTTTGTTACATGAATAACACGTACTATTTGCATAGATACAAGTTTTTGAGTCGCGCGGCTTTCCGCACCGGTAACATTTTTGTTTGGCCTGACTTGAATAATTAGGCCCTAATTTGTTACCACCTTTGGCCTTAACAAACTTGTTTTTGGTTTTCCCTTGGAAACCACTGTGGTGTGGCCTTACATAATTAACCTCCCCTTGTGATAATTTTTCTGGGTTTGAGTTAAATGATCGCACATTTTTCTCAGCACTTTCTTGCAGAAGCGCAATTTCTAAGGCTTTAGCAAAGGTCAAAGACTCCCCTTCAGCCAACAATTTACCTTGTATTGAAGTGGATCTCAATCCACACAAAAATCTGTCCCGCAAGGCTTCATCTTGAAATGATTGGAAGTTGCAAGTTGCTGCCAATTTTTTCAATTGACAAGAGTACTGTGAGATACTCTCTCCTTCTTTTTGAGCTCGCTTATTGAAAACAAAACGCTCATAACTCACATTGCATTTGGGTGTAAAGTGATCTTTTAAAACTTTAATTATTTCTTTAAAGGTCACATCTGAGATACCCTTGGGATGCAGCAGATTTTTTAATGTGGTAAAAAGGGCAGGGCCCATAATCGAAATGAAATAAGAAACCTTATTTTTGTCTTCAATTGAATTGATTGCAAGAAAATGCTCTAGTCTTTCTGTATAATTAGCAAACGTCTCTATTTCTTCATTAAATTCAGAAATTTTCCCAACTATTTGTTTCGCCATGATAGGCCTATAATGTGCACTTAGAATAAAATATTGTACTCACAATCTTCGTTGCGTGGCATAGGGCCAATTTCTACCAAAAAGAGGTTAAACAAAATTCTTTTTCTCAAACTTTTCGTGTTGACAACAGGACTTCCGTCGTCTGCTTCTGCTGCAACAAGTTGCTCCACACAGCTTCGTAGGCCCCGTTCCAAATCACCGGTATCACCAAGTAACAGTTCCAATTGTTCGAAACAACCGGTTATAGAGCCCCGGTAACTGTTATTTGTCACTGTTCGGAACTAGTTTCCTGTCACTGCTCCCGTAACCGGTATCGGTCTCGGCGACCTGTTGCTGTCCAAGATGGCGTCCTTCTAAAATTCCAACGCGTATTTCGCGAAATTCGCCGACCGCGAATCCGAATCGCGAGACAACTTTGAACTGTCTTTCACAAAGACAAATACGCGATTACGCGAGAACATGCGAGTTCGAACACTCCTCGTCGCCAACTGTTGTAACCCTACGGTTACGGCTAAACGCAAATACGTAATTAGGTAGGCCGCGAGGATGAAGGCAAGAAACGGGCGATGTGCACGTACCTTCATCAGAACTCCGACTGGCGACTCGATGTCCGATTGGGGATGCCGCTCGTTGTTCCGCCTTATCGGACCAATCAGAGAGTTGGACTATTGTAGCTTGAAGAGTCTCTCTCAATAGCCCTCTGGTTATGTATTTACAGGAATGAAATATTCAAACTAAAACTTGTCGGCTTGACTTTAATGCTTAGAAATAAACTTTACTTTGCAACAGACTCCTTGTGGACCATCCCCCATTAGGAATAAAATGTCTCAAAAGTAGGATTGGCGGCCCAAATAAAGATATTTAAAGTTTTATTTCTTTAACTAATTCCACAAATAACCTAAGAAGTGTGAGGGGCTTCATAAGCCACCAAACCCATTAACATGGTGGGTATATAAGATTTTAAAAATGGTTGTTTTTTACCAATTTCCCATGGTCCGATTTTTGTTAAACCTTTTTCCACGTTTACTACTTGTCACTTGACCCATCAACGAAAAGGTTTTTTGGGAGTACAATTTTTCCGAGGTTCGGCCCTATTTTCTCGTAAATTTCCCTAACTATTAGGGATAAAATTTTAAGTATAGATATAGTAAAGATTGAGAAAAAGACATAAAATAAACAGATTTATCTAATAATTATTTTTCATGGTTTTTAATTAGGTATACTTTGTTTTCAGTCTTCATAAGCCATTCATTAAAATTGGTAAAAAGCTTAGTTTTCCCAAGCCACAAGCAATATTTTAATTAAATAAAAACCTTCTTATTTATTATTAACTTTTATTTTAAAATTTTGACTTATTATAAGAAATTGCCTTTAAAATAAAAAATAATATGCATTCTGAAATATCATTACTTAAATACAAGTCCAACTGTTAAGTACTGATTTTAAGTTATAACAGACAAGCAGAATTATCATTTCAAATATTGGCGGTAGGCAGAGCGAGAGAGAGAGAGATAGCCGAGAGAACTGGTGAACACGTTCAAAACGGAAATTTACCGATCCCTGGCCTTTGATTGGCCGATGACCCTTGCCCGCCTGTCGCTCTGAATCTCGCAGGCCTCTGATTGGCCGATGACTCATAAACCACTTCTGTTCCGTTTCTTGCGGGTCAGCAGTTCCCTTCACCTCCCATGAGGCTCGCCATTCTGATTCTGGTTCTGTTCGTCTTTCGACCGATTAGTGCTCAAGTGCTTTTCAGCTTTTCTTTCCCCAGGCACGTTATAACTTCTAAACGTGACCGTAGTCTTGCCCATGGTGGCTCCCCCTTTTGATTTATTTTAATATTTTACAAAGTGGTATTATTTTGTTCATTAACTATTTTCTCTGTTCACTAACATAGATTGCAGTGAACCTAGTGTGTGTAAGTGCGTGTCGGGCAACACTCGGTCTCCCGCGTATATGAACATTGGACTGGACGAGAGCTCAATTCATTATTCAATTGTGCGTGCGTGCGAATTCGCAGCAAGAGAGAAGATTCCCTGGACCTCGGAGAGACTTTCCTGGCCCAGCAGTTCCCTCGTGCCCTGGCTGTGTTGGCGTCCCTTCGGCCATCTTGGCGCCCTTCCAGCTCCGCCATACGGATTTTCTTGTGAGTGAGTTTAAACATTTCTTTTGACTGTGTTTAAATATTGTTGTAGGCATTTGTTATTCTCTGGTACATAGTACCTGGTCCTTCGAACATTTCAATTTTGAACCAGACTTGTAAATTTCGTAAAATTGATGTTTCACATTTTTATTCAATATTTTCAATATTTTTTCTCAATAAATTAATCCGCCCTTTCTCAAACATTTTTTGGTCCTTCGAGCCGGATCTATAAGTGATTCTGTCCTTTGGAATATTGTCCAGTGCAAGACTCTCATTCTTGACCAATCCTCCCGCCTGGGAACATTATCATATTCAATCTTCCCGCCTGGGAACATTACTCGCAACAATCTTCCCGCCTGGGAACATTATCATATTCAATCTTCCCGCCTGGGAACATTACTCGCAACAATCTTCCCGCCTGGGAACATTATTAAGACCAATCTTCCCGCCTGGGAACATTATAATATTCAATCTTCCCGCCTGGGAACATCACTCGCAACAATCTTCCCGCCTGGGAACTTTATTCGCAACAATATTCCCGCCTGGGAACATTATTAAGACCAATCTTCCCGTCTGGGAACATTATTTTGAACAATCTTCCCGCCTGGGAACATTCTTATACTCAATCTTCCCGCCTGGGAACATTACTAAATCAATCTTCCCGCCTGGGAACATTGTCCCTTGTTGAGCTCTCTCTCGTCTCTCGCCATGAATGGGCGTGTATAGCCATTCACATAATATCTCTGCTCTGCTGATGTTGTCTACAACACTTGACAATATCAATTGAACTATTGTTGGCCATTTGTATGCAATATATATTGTGTTTTCAATTGACTGGTGATTTATGCTGATGTATTTAAATGGATTTTATTTTCAATTAAGAAAATAATATTTCTTGTGTTGAAATAATAATTATTTTTGAATTTCTTGAATCATTGTCTTTGAAGCAACATTGTTATTGTAAATAGCAAACTCTGACAATTTGTCTTTGATAATTGTTGAATATTTTCCCTCATTCTGAGGCTTATTACTGTTATTCAATACAGTTTTTCATTCAAATAAGCCTAAGCCTACATATTCACATTGAATTTGTGTGCGTTCTGCAGTTGTGTTAATTCAAGGCTGAAACTTATTTGTAAGATATTTTAAGTAGGCCTAACTTAACAATTTCACAACTGGCGTTCAAGTGCCGAGTATTAAACTCAATTTCTCTGATTGTTCATTATATTGTGTTTCACAATTTTCTGTACTTTGTTTTCTGTACTTTAAGTCATTTTAGTGTACTGTTTCACTCAAACCGAAAACAATGCCTGCAAAGGAATTTAAATATGAGACTTATCGCAAGTCTACGGACTTAATCAAAACTCGTTTCGCCAAACTCGAGGAAGCGGTCAGCAAGTTAATCAGCACACCCCCCCCTCACCCCCGTGCAGATTCGACAATTGAACACAATCTTTGCCGAGCTTAAGAAAAAACGTGCCGACTTTGAGTTGAACTTGCAACGTCTCATTGAAACAGACACTGATGATGACATTGAAACAGTTTTGTCCTCAGACGTTTATGAGGTCAATGACTTGTATGTCCGAATCTCTAGTGTAATTGAAGTGCACACTGCTGTGGAGCCTACAAGTCCACACTCTCCACACTCTGAAGCTCCTGTTCATTTTCCCTCTGCAGTTGTGACAGGAGTTAAACTACCTAAATTGAGCTTGCAGACTTTTGATGGTACTCCTTTAAAATGGATTTCTTTCATCAATTTATTTGACACCACTGTACATAAAAGTACTTCTCTTTCAAATGTGGCCAAATTTCAATACCTGCTTAGTGTTTTAACAGGTGAACCATTGAACTTGGTCAAATCTCTGAACCTCACAGCGTCAAATTATTTGATCGCTTATCAACTTTTGCGTGATAGATATCACAATATTCGTCGTCTGACAACTCTCCACCTCAACCATTTGTTGGATTTGCCATGCATCTCCCGAAGCAATCTCAAAGCATTGAGATCATTCATAACCACCTTCTATGAGCACTCGGAATCTTTGAAAGCATTGAACTGTGATGTAACCGAAAATAATCCGTTACTTGCTGCGCATTTATTGCGAAAACTTGATACTAAATTGGTCCAACAATTGGAACAATACCGTGACACTAAAGCAGATGATGACACCGAGGCACACACACTTCCCAAGGTCATGGAAATAATCAACTTCTTGAACTTGGAATGCTCCCACATTGAAGATGCGAGTCTGCATGCAACCACGGATTTTAAATCTACCCCTGCTCATTCAAGCAAGCCCAAAACTGATAAAAGGACTCATTACTCCTCTGGCAGTCTCGCCATGGTGGCTACTGATGCCAAGCCCACGAATGCGAAATCTGCAACGTGCTTTTGCTGCCACAAGCCTGGCCACAAAATCTACCAGTGTCAGGTTTTCAAAGGCAAATCTCCTAACGAGCGGTACAAGGTCGTTAAAGAAAATCAAAGATGCATTTCCTGTCTCGGAACCCATTCTCTGAAGGAATGTAATTCGAAGGCTTCTTGCACCACTTGTCACAAGAAGCACCATTCTCTCCTGCATTTCAACAATGCTCAGGATAACTCGCAGCGCTCGCCTGCCCCCCTTCCCTCGTCTTCACCTCCGCAAGGCGCTGATACTGCGTTGACTTGCTCTGTTCAACAACAGACTGTTCCTCATAACAGTACTGTCCTTCTCAGCACGGCTTTAGTGAAGCTCACTGCCGTTAATGGTCGCTCTTATGTATTTAGAGCATTGCTAGATTCTGGCAGCATGTCAGATTTCATCTCTGAGAGAGCCGCTCAACTTTTGGGCACTCGACGACAGCAGTCTCACCTCCCTGTCTCAGGACTATCCCAGGCTCTCACACACACAAATGGCTCACTCAACTTGGATGTTGAATCACTCTCGGGACAATTGGTTGCCCAAAAACACTCTTTCCACATTTTGGAAAAAATCTCGCTTGACCTGCCTCGAGTGACCATCACTCAACAAGTTCTCCAGAAGGTCAAACCCTTTGTTTTGGCGGACCCAACATTCCACAAGCCGGGTCCCATTGATGTCCTCATTGGATCTGCTCTCTTCCCCAAATTTTTGACAAATGAATGCCACTCTCTGGGCGCTCACATGCCTTACGCCATTGGCACAATTTTTGGATATGTCATCGTTGGAACAGCTCCATGCTCCACTTCGTCTCCAACGAACTCATGCATAGCCATCTCTCTCCTGTCCACTGCGGACATAGACCTCCACTCTTCCTTACAACGGTTTTGGAATCAAGAAGAAGTGCCTTCTTACTCAAAGAAATCCGCTGAGGAAATGGCGTGTGATAAGATTTTTGAGACCACACATTCTCGTGACCACTCAGGTCGGTATACGGTACGCTTACCGTTCTCCTCTGATGAAGCTCCTGCAACTCTGGGCAATTCCAAGCCTATTGCGGAACAACGCTTCCAGTCCCTCGAAAGGAAGCTTCAACACCCCAATAATGCGGAATTTCGCAATCTCTATTCCAGTTTCATGTCAGAATATAATTCCTTGGGACATATGGAAATTTGCGCAAACCTCGCTCTGAATGAGCCTCATTACTTCCTCCCCCATCATGGAGTCGTAAAAGCTCAGAGTAGCACGACCAAACTCCGCGTCGTTTTTGACGCTAGCTCAGAGACCAGCTCCGGTCTGTCACTGAATGACATTCTTCTCACAGGTCCCAAACTGCAGAACAATATCTGTGACATCCTTATCCACTTCAGAGAGAAAAATGTAGTTTTCTCCTGCGATATTCGCCAAATGTACCGGCAAATCAGAGTACATCATGACGACCAGAAATATCAAATGATCCTTTGGCGTGAATCGCCCTCTCTCCCCATGTCAGTCTACCGACTAACCACCGTCACATACGGAATGAACTGCTCACCCTATCTCGCCATTCGAACTCTCCAACAGTTGGCGGAAGATGAAGGTTCTCGCTTCCCTCAGGCAGCAGAAATTCTCAAACACCACAGCTACGTGGATGATTTGATTGCTGGCGCTTCTACTGAAGAAGACGCTCTGGAACTTCAAACCCAATTAATTGAACTACTTCGATTGGGTGGATTTGAGCTTAAAAAATGGGTCTCTAACTGTCCCAAACTACTGCAACAGTTACCCTCATCTCACCAGGAGACTCCTGTCTTTCTTCAAGCTTCAGCTGACCCTCACTTCTCCATACTAGGAATTTATTGGTGTCCCTCTACAGACGCCTTCAAATATACTTTCAAATTCACCTGCGAGAAGCCCACCAAACGCAAGGTTTTGAGCCTCATAGCTCGCATCTATGACCCTTGTGGATTTTTGTCCCCCTGCATAATGACTGCCAAGCGTTTTATGCAGTTACTGTGGACTTCCGGGATATCTTGGGATGAACCCTTGAATCCAGAGCTCGCCGTCAAGTGGCAAAATTTTATCTCCGACCTCAACACCATTGTGGAGATCTCCATACCTCGAGCGATACTGCTACCCCACACCATCATGTGTGACCTCCACGGTTTTTCCGACGCTTCGGAAACCGGTTATGCGGCCGTGGTTTACTTGCGATGTGTTGACAGTGACAATAAAGTGCAAGTGACACAGATTATCGCCAAAACTCGTGCCGCCCCCCTCAAGCGTGTGACACTCCCGCGCCTTGAATTGTGCGCAGCGCATCTTCTCGCTCAGTTAGTTCACTATGTGACTAACCAATTTCTCAATAAATTGAAAATAGACTCCATAGTGTTATGGTGTGACTCAACAGTGACCTTGTCGTGGATACAAACTCTCCCGTATCGCCTCAAGACTTATGTCGCAAATCGAGTCGCCCAAATCCAGGAGCTCATCCCCTCGCATTGCTGGCGTCACATCTCCAGTAAGGACAACTCTGCGGATTGTGCTTCACGAGGCGTCCTACCTTCGGAACTGGTGAATCATCCTCTCTGGTGGCAGGGACCTACCTGGCTCCGACTTCCGCCTGCAACTTGGCCGACTTCAAGCTTCACGCCCATCGACACCTGTGATCTGGATGAGGTGAAGCCAACCCCATTGACTGCGCTCATCTCTACACAACAGTCGTCGTGGGATCTTCTCTCCCAGTTCTCCTCCTGGACGAAGCTACTTCATGTCATGGCCTACGTCCTGCGCTTCATCCAAAACAGCCGCCGGCAGGATCCTCGTCTAGGTCCTCTCTCTGTGGACGAAATACAAGCTGCCGAACTGCGTATCTTCCAACTGGTGCAACAAGAGGCCTTCTCCAATGACATTGCTGCTCTTCAAGACAACAAGATCTGCTCTTCGCGTCTTCAGCGACTCTCTCCCTTCATCGATCAAGATGGTCTACTACGGGTTGGTGGCAGACTTCAAAACGCCGATCTGGCGGACAACATACGACATCCCTACCTTCTACCAAAAAGGCATCACGTAGTCAACATCTACATCGACTACATCCATCGCAAACATTTGCACTCTGGGGTACAATTGACTATGTCTCTACTGTCCCAACATGTATGGATCCTTTCTGCGAGAAGTGCAGTACGAAACAGAATTTTCAAATGCCTGGTGTGTTTTAAACAAAAACCGAAAAACACCTTCCCTCTGATGGGTGACTTACCAAAGGCGAGAGTGACTCCTGCTCGACCCTTCTTGTCTACGGGCATTGACTATGGCGGTCCATTCACGGTCAAGATCCACAACCTTCGCTCAATCCGCCATATTAAGGCCTACATCTGCCTTTTTGTTTGCCTCGTCACCAAGGCAGTGCACATCGAAGTTGCAACTGACTTGTCCACTGAATCATTCATCGCTGCGTTGAGGCGCTTTGTAGCTCGCAGAGGAATATGCTCCGATATCTACAGTGATTGTGGAACCAACTTTGTGGGCGCAAGAAATGCCTTTCATGAATTCCTTTCTTCTGCTCAGCAACCAATTGAGCGATTTGCGCTTGAGCACCGCATCAAGTTCCATTTTAATCCCCCCGCTGCACCTCACCAAGGCGGTTTGTGGGAAAGTGCCATCAAGAGCACTAAATATCATTTGAAGCGCACCCTCGGGACTCACGTGCCCACCCTCCTTGAGTTCACCACACTAACATGCCAAATAGAGGCGATGCTCAATTCCCGGCCTCTCACTGCTTTGTCCAGTGATGCTAACGATCTTCAGGCCCTGACGCCAGGTCACTTTTTGATTGGAGCCCCCCTAGCCTCACTTCCAGAACCCAACTTTGTCAACACGCCTGACAATAGGCTCTCACAATGGCAGATCATGCAAGCATTCATGCAACGCATCTGGAAGCGCTGGAGCAAGGAGTATCTCCACACATTGCAGCAATGCCTGAAATGGTCCACACCTACGAGGAATCTTCAAGTTGGCGACTTAGTGCTGGTTCATCAAGACACCCCATCTCTCCAGTGGCCCTTGGCAAGGATCACAAAAGTTACTCCTGGCAAAGACAATGTTGTCAGAATTGTTGAACTCAAGACTCAGCATGGTACCTTTACTCGTCCTGCAGTCAAAGTGTTTTTGTTACCTTTCTGGGCGCAACCTGCCTAATCATTCCAATGGTAACCTCTTGTACATATTAGCATAAGAATTGTTTTGATTTTCATTTTTCTGGGTTTGAATATTGTTTTGTTGAATCACAAGTGATTCAAAGCCGCCGGTATGTTAAGTACTGATTTTAAGTTAAAACAGACAAGCAGAATTATCATTTCAAATATTGGCGGTAGGCAGAGCGAGAGAGAGAGAGATAGCCGAGAGAACTGGTGAACACGTTCAAAACGGAAATTTACCGATCCCTGGCCTTTGATTGGCCGATGACCCTTGCCCGCCTGTCGCTCTGAATCTCGCAGGCCTCTGATTGGCCGATGACTCATAAACCACTTCTGTTCCGTTTCTTGCGGGTCAGCAGTTCCCTTCACCTCCCATGAGGCTCGCCATTCTGATTCTGGTTCTGTTCGTCTTTCGACCGATTAGTGCTCAAGTGCTTTTCGGCTTTTCTTTCCCCAGGCACGTTATAACTTCTAAACGTGACCGTAGTCTCGCCCATGGTGGCTCCCCCTTTTGATTTATTTTAATATTTTACAAAGTGGTATTATTTTGTTCATTAACTATTTTCTCTGTTCACTAACATAGATTGCAGTGAACCTAGTGTGTGTAAGTGCGTGTCGGGCAACACTCGGTCTCCCGCGTATATGAACATTGGACTGGACGAGAGCTCTCAATCAATCAAAAATCAATCAAAAATCTCTTTATTGTGACATTAAACATAAAATACAAACATTTTATCAGAAAAATAGTTCCACATGGGTCGAAGACCTGTGCGTGGAACGAGTTCTTATCATATATGAAATTAACAATAAAAAAAGAGAAAAAATATTTGTAAAAGTATTGGAACAGCCATATAAAAATTATTAGATAAATAGTGTGACATAAAAAGGTATTATTGCTGAGTAAGAAAGAGAGAAAAAAAAATTTAAATGATAAAGACGGCGATAAAGGGATTTATATGTTAGTCAGTAACCTGTATCAGAGTGTCACAGTGATGTTTATGTCAGTGTTGCTTGTATTAGTCATTAGTGAATGTATTCAGAGGATATGAGAGCATCCGCCCCAGCTGGTCCGATCCCCAACAACCAAGCGGAAATGATCTTTTTGTACACAGCCAGTGAAACCTGCAGGTCCCTTATCTCTTGCGGAATGTTTCTGTGCAAAAAATTCGCGATGTAAAAAGAATTTGTAAGATTGACCGATTTATAAACTCTGGGAACCTGCTGGCCAACATTAACTGCATTTCTAGTTCTGTAGGGATGTGTCAAAGGCGCAACTACCAGGTCACTGTGAGTGTAGGAGAAGACCAGCAAAGCTTTAATAAATAATTGTCTTACTGAAAGTAACTCGGTATCTTTAAAGAGAGCTTCAGTCGGATACTGCTTCGGCTTTTTTAGACTCACTTTTATCAACAATTTTTGTATTACATAGAGAGACTCAAGTACACTTTTATTTGCCCCACCCCATACTATAATACCATACTGTAAAAGTGACTGAACGTAAGAAAAATAAACTACTTTTATTTCATTAGGAGTTAAAATTTGATTAAGTTGAAAAAATACATAAATCAATTTTCTAAGTTTAGTTTTTAGCTGACTGACGTGTATATCCCACCTTAACCTAGAATCCATAACTACACCTAAATACTTATACTGGTCTACCCTGTCGACAACCTGGCATCCACACCCCTCCCTCGTGCAATCCCCACAAGTATGAAGTACGAGTGAGAGTTCAGCGGGTGGCTCACTCACAGGACGCAGCGCGATTGGCATACACTTAGTTTTGGAAATATTCATTGATAATACATTTTGGTCAAACCATCTTTTTACTAGGCACATATCCTGAATCGCATCACGGAATACCCTTTCCCATGAATGCCCTTTGAATACTATCGCAGTGTCATCAGCAAATAGAAAGAAATTTCCAGTGATTGCGAGCTTGGTCAAATTATTTATGTAGATTAAAAATAACAGAGGACCAAGCGTGCTACCCTGAACAACCCCGTAATCTATTTGCATCGAATCACTATTTATTTTATTAATTGAAACTACTTGCTTTCTACCACTAAAATAACTAACAAACCAATTCAGAGCAACACCACGCACGCCAATATTGTCTAATTTTGAAATGAGATGTATTCTATCGATAGAATCAAATGCTTTGGCAAGATCTATAAAAACTAAAAGGACTTTTTCATTTTTATTCAAAGACTCTATTATAAGTTTATTTAATGAAAAGAGAGCATCTGATGTATTTTTCCCCCTACGAAAACCAAACTGTTCCTCCGATAGAATAAAGTGATTTTCTAAGTAGGATTGAAGTTGCAGCTTAACACATTTCTCTATAATTTTAGAAAAAACACTCAATAATGAAATAGGTCTATAATTGTTTTTATCATTCTTAACGCCAGATTTGTACAACGGTATTACTTTAGCAGTTTTGAAAGCTTCAGGAAATACACCCGTGGAAAAACTAAGATTAATAATGTGTCGCAAAGGAATAATAAAACACTGTTCGTTATTTTTTAATAATTTGGCTGTGAACCCATCGCATCCGGGGGCAGATCCACCACGCATCTCTCTGATGCATCTCCGAACTTGGTCATCGGAAACCGGCTCCAGCTGGAACTCGTGATTGACCCTGTACGCTGAATCGTCAACCAATGGCGGGCCAATGGACAGCGGAAGCCGGTTAGCTAAATTTACTCCAACTTGTGAAAAGTAGGAATTAAAAGAATCAGCCACCGACTTCACACCATCACCCCCACCATCAAAATGTTTTAAAGGAAAAAAGGTTTTTTTATTTTTCCCCCCGCTTACTTCATTGATAACATTCCAAAATTTTTTGGGATTATTATGAGATTCTATTATTTTTTGTTTGTAGTAATTAATTTTAGCCCACTTTATATCGTTTGACAATCTGTTTCTTAAATTTTGAAAAATTACTTTAAGATTCTCGTCAAGAGGGTGTTTTTTTAGACGCTTACTTAATTTATCTCTAATTCGAATTCCTTTAATAATTTCATTTGAAATCCATGGTTTGAGCTTTTTATGGCGAGTGTTAGGTAATTTGCATTTTGTTGCCAATGTTTTAAATTTTTCAATTGTATTAAAAAAAATATTACAACTTTCATTAACGTCATACAGGGCCAAAACATCATCCCATTTTTCACCCTCAAGTAGTCTCCCCATAGTCCTCATGTCTAAGTACGTTTCAGTCTGGTTATTGCTAAAGTCAGGTGGAATGTCAGTGAACGGACGTCTGATTGTAGCGACAACGGCGTAGTGGTCTGTGATATTAGTGTGGAAAACGGCAGAGTTTATTTGGTTTACATCATTATGATAGATAAAGATATGGTCGATGCAGGACAACGAATGATCGGTAACCCTCGTTGGCTTATTTATACATTCCACAAAACCAGCTCCATACATAATATCTAAGTACTTGTCCTTTTCATTGGTATTATTACTAGTTAACGTGTCAATGTTTATATCTCCAATAAAAACATGAGTATTTCTTTTCAAGATGTTATTGTATATAATCTCCAAGTCGGATAAAAATAACTCTGCATTCATTGAAGGACTTCTGTAGATTGCAAGAATAGAATAATGTCTATTGTCAAGGTCAAATTCGAGTTGTAGTCCAGTTGCTTCGCCGATGTAAATCTGTTGTGAGGTAACACAAAGTTCAGTTTTGCAGTATACGATGACACCGTCGTTTCTGTTCCAGTTATTGTCAGTCACAAAAATTTCGTACCCGTCAAGTGGTGTTAATGTCTTGTTTTCGTCAACCCATGCCTCAGTCAATACAATACAGTCAAATTTTATATCTACGCTCTCTAAAGTCACCAACAAGTTATCTATATTTTTGTAATAGCTACGTATGTTAAAGTGAATAAATGTCAGTGCCCGTGAGTTCTGTTCATCGTCGAGGAAGCTATGTAAACAGTCATGGTTGTCAAATTCGTCACATTGAATTTGTCTGTAGCTGTCCAATAATAGTCTGTCTCCGTCAAAATCCGTTGTAGTTGTAGTGGTGGCGTGCCGGCCCCTTACCAGTCATCTTAGAAAATGCCAAAAAAAGAGCGAAAGTTAATTAAATTTAAGAAAAAAAGTAGAATAATAATAAATAAAGTTAAAATAAAGTACTGTAATTTCATGATCATGATTTCATGACTAAGCTGATAGGAAAATGCCTCGAACACGATATCTTATCTTGGGTGCAACTGATAACACGAATTTTGGAACTATGTTCTTGAAACCGTTTCTATGTCACAAATTTATCCATTTCCTTGAACTATAAAACTTTAGTAGTATTACGCTCATTGATATTTTTCTGTACTAACAGGTAGGCCTATATTTTGCTGGTTGCAATAAAGTCAATGAAAACAGTAACTTCATAAATATACAATTGAGTCTTAGTTAATTCAATATATAACTATACATTGTTCGATTGAGTTCTGTAATAATTCAAATTCTAGAATAAATCAAATACAGGCAGTTAAGAGTTATTTTAAGTGAAATAATTTATAATACTTCTTCCATTGATAATACCATGTGTATTAAGTAACAAAAGTAATCTGACATTAAATAAATAACAGTGAGTTGCCCTTAAAATTTAAGTTTAACAACCTTTTATATATTTATACCAAAACAAATTAATATCATGCCCTCCCACAAAAATATAATAATGATAATTACTATTATTACTACTGTATTATTTAAGTTAAATCTTATATTATCTGGATTTACTCAGATCGTTTGTTGAAATAACTCCCTATTCTTTTATAAATATAGATTACTGTAATTAATACATAAAAAACGCACTTCTGAATTAACAACACATTATTTTAAATATGCGAACAAGATAGTTATAAGAACTAATAGATAAAATAGAAACTAAATTAAAATAATAACATACATTCTACCAGTGTAATGAAGCAATTAATTATACAAAGAATGAGTGTAAGACTTATTAAAACAGATTGAAATAATGTAAACAAAAGGTAAACCAAAATTGACTTGATTCCTTTTTATTATGTGTGTCAATTAAATCTATGTTGATGGAGTAAGGGCCCCCCTCCCCCAAATCAGAAATATTACAAGAAATAATGAAAGTCGGCTGTAAATGAGACAAAAATAAATAAATTAACCCCAATTAAAAATTTAACAACACATGAAAGTTTATATTTACTTAAGCTAAGGTAGAATAGCCAACTTATCATAACAAATCAAGATAACTTGAGTGTTAACGGTCTAAATTAAAAGTGAGCAGAATGTTATAAATTTTATTTGAAAGAATATGAAATAATACATTGCAATAGATAATACTGTACAGTTAAACAAATAATGCATTGCCTCATATTGGTGAAATAAATTATTTTAACAAGTGAGACTGAGCTTTTGCACCCATAAAAGGCTTATTAAAATAATAAAAAATATATTACCCTATAATACGTTTGAAGTATCAATAAAGTTACTGTAGTTTCTTCACTAATGATTTACTGTAATTTGTAGTTTTGTTATTCTAATAACAAAATCTAAAAATAAAATATTAACTGTGGAATTACATAAAAAATAAATAAATAAATAAAATAAATCGCCTCAGAGTAAAAAATTGCAATAAATTAAAGATGGATCTACCCAGTAAATTGAAGCTACCGTTTTATCAGTTGTAAGTTAATCTTGTATAACATTGTTGCATTTATCATTATCAAATACATAATTACCGTAATCATATAATTTTTCAAATGTGAGATCCTGTGAAGTATTGGCTTATATTTAACTTCGAAATAAATTAAAAAAATATTATATCAATTTGTTACATGCTTATTGATTGTTACTGCAAAATTAATAATTATGTAATTATTAAAAGAAAATAAAGAAGAAAAAATGTAATAACTATATAGGATAGGATAACTAATAAAAAGTAGAGAAACGAAAGATAATCACTCACTATATATAATAAGTTCCTTAGCGACCATTTTCACCTCTTACAGCTGCATCCAGGTCGTCCATAGATCGGAGAAGCTTTGTAGGGCACCCAGGCGCAGTGGACTTCCTGGCGAACACACGGCAATCCCGGGTCCACGCGTAGGCCAGCTTCCCTTCCTTGACTAGGCTCTTCGCCTTCCCGAGGATGGTCTTGTTGTATGAGGTGAGGTGTTCATTTATGAACACCTTCGTCGAGGCCCAGCTCAATTCATTATTCAATTGTGCGTGCGTGCGAATTCGCAGCAAGAGAGAAGATTCCCTGGACCTCGGAGAGACTTTCCTGGCCCAGCAGTTCCCTCGTGCCCTGGCTGTGTTGGCGTCCCTTCGGCCATCTTGGCGCCCTTCCAGCTCCGCCATACGGATTTTCTTGTGAGTGAGTTTAAACATTTCTTTTGACTGTGTTTAAATATTGTTGTAGGCATTTGTTATTCTCTGGTACATAGTACCTGGTCCTTCGAACATTTCAATTTTGAACCAGACTTGTAAATTTCGTAAAATTGATGTTTCACATTTTTATTCAATATTTTCAATATTTTTTCTCAATAAATTAATCCGCCCTTTCTCAAACACCAACATTGAGCGCGGACTATCACCCAAGCAGTGGGTGTTTTCAATTACCCGGAAGCAGTAGCGGCAGCGCCATCACCGGAAGTGACATCCGTCGGCGCCTCCGGCACCCGGTGGTTACAGCCCATCTGGCGATCCGTGCTGCTGATAGGACCGGCTGAGTTGTGTTGTCTGTGCATGATGCCCAGAAACTGCCTGCCCTCATGCAATCATAATTACTCGTCGGAAAGATGGTGGTAGAACTAGAATAAAATGAAAGGAAAGCTGCATGGTAAAAATATCCAAAAATTCAAGGTACTATATATATAAAATAAAACTTGTGGGGACCTTAAGTACCCTTTTATCCCAGTTTAACTAACATTTTGTAATTTTTTTAAGTCTATACATCTATGTCAATAATCCACAAAACTTTCTTATTGGAATTTAACTTAATATATTACCACAGTTATTTAATGGTGCAATGTAATAGGTTTCATAAAATTATTTGCTGCTATTATTTTTAATGGGTATGAAAATATGGTAACGTACAAGACTATTTTTAACTATTTTACTATTATTTTTTATTTTATTTGTAACTATTTTTTTTAAATAGTTTTAGTATTATTGATGTAAAAGCTAAAATAAAAATGTTAAGCGGAATAAAGAACAACAGAAACCTCGCAATTAAAATGTTACTTTTTAATAAATGATTAATATCAAAGGAACATTGAAGTGACCTATGCTTTAAAATATCCCATTAAAACGTTATCAGGATTGATAAATTTCTCGTGGAATATAGGGCATCGATCATGTAATATAAAGTGTGAGGAATAATTCACTGCCCTGGTGGTTTAATTTAATGGTTACCTTGGTCGGTTGAGAGTTGGCCCTAAATGATTTAAAATTTAAAAATATTTTAGTGGTTATACTTGTGATCATTAGAATAACTGAATTTTCAAGTTGAGTGTATTGTTTTGAAAACAAAATTATGCATAACTAGAACTAGATTTGTTTCATTTAAAACAATGAGTGAAATTCGACATATATAATACATTAAACTTTAATATTTTGAGAAATATTTAAAATCTCAAAATAGATATTTTATAATAATTTACTATGGCAATTTAAATAATTTTAATTAATTTAATTTTAATTTTTTATAATTTATAATTTCTTGTATTTTATCTTACTTTATACACAGATTTTCTGTGCTATAGAAATTTAATTTATGTTTGAATTTACTTAAAATGAATTAAAAAAATAATGAAATAATAATGCATTTTTTAAACTTAAGATAAATAATATAAAACATTGAAATCCGTTGTTATGGCTAGTAAACATGGAGTTTCGCGATTGTTATATATGTTCAAAACACTGTAAAGGGTTAAGTAGCCTTGTCCTCCAGATTCCAATTATAATAAAACCAGTCCTGTTTTGCCATCGTTAGAATTGACCTCCGTTAGGAACTATAATTGAAATTCATTTTTTTACTCACACATATTATGTATAATGTACTCTTCAAACTGTGCATTATATATATTTTTTGTTTTCACCTTAACACTGGTCGTTTATTGTTTCAAAACATCCAAATAAAAATAAAACTGCTTAAATATTTAATTTTATTAATAAAAAAAAATTCAATGTTCAAGTTTTTATTCACAAAAATTGATATTTTTCTTTTTTTTGTAAAAATTCTTAACTTTGTCACACAATCCAATGAGCAAAAAGTCATTCCTTCATCATGTACACATTTTTTATATTAAACGATTAAGTTTATACATTAGTCAATGCATCTTATATAATACATTTAGATGAACTTGATGAACATTAAGATGATTTAAGAATTTCTTCCAAATTTCAGTATGTAAATAACACCGCAACCAAGAACAATCTTTCGGCAATGACTTTTAGAAACTTATAGAAGGAGCCTAACAAAACGACCATATATCTAATTTTCTAACTGAAAAGCATATTTTAGTTGAAAAATTAGTATAAAATACTTTCGTTTTAGTAGGGTATTACTTAACGTCAATTGCACGATTGTAAGAGTGCCCTTACAGTGATATTTCATGCGACCATGAACAACAACCGTCCCCGACTTATTTAAATTTCTATAGTTGAATTATTTTTATATTATTTTTACATAAATACACCTTAATGAAACATTTGTTTGGTAATACAAGTGCATAAGTAAGAGTGGTAAAACGAAGCAAGGAAATCGAAGAACCAGAAGAATCGAGGAAAAGAGGATCCTTTTATTTCTAATGAAGAAACTAGATATAGAAATAAAAGGCAAAGAAAAAGAAAAAAAACATTGAAAAAGAAGAAAGTGTTGAGTGTAGTAAATATAATAGACTATAACTAAACCAAGCAATGATATTGTGTTTAAAAGAATATTTGGAAAGAAATATTTACAAAAAATGTTGCACTCTGCCCATTGCCCATGTTAATAGCCTATACATTTTCATGGATATCCAACTAGCATTGGTGAAAATGGTATAACGATTGTTGATAGTGAAATTAAAGAAGACGAAAATGATAATGTTATTGTTCTTAGTAAAAAGTATGTATGGCTTAACGGTCTATGTTTATTTTTATAAATAAACCAGGAATACATACAAAAAAATCTTTCAAAGTTCCAGTTACTTTTACTTGAACATGTATAGATTTCTGTACCATAAGGAGATTTTATTTAATTGTTTTTCGTAACGAGCAGCAGTAAAGTTGATTTTTCCGTAGTGGAGTGAAGTGGAGTGAATGTTGGACTGAGCGTCTCGCACGGCAACTCGCGTGTTTCGCACCTTTCGTTTGCTTGCATTAGTCAAATCAGATAAAACCTCCCGAGATAACTCCAACACATATATACACACATATATTATTGTACATGCAAGAAAGATATACACGATCTATTGTTTTTGTTTTAGCACACCTCTGTTGAAAAATATTATTTTACTACAATGAAGAGACTACTCATAATAAGGGAACACTTGTAAGCTTTATGTGCCTAATAAAATCATCTTTAATGGGTGGATTTTAAATAAATTGACGTATTTTTGATATGAAATATGCTCAGTGATGTATAGTATATTTTTATATATTTTATCTTTACTAAATACCTACTTAAAATTTTATTTTTTATCTGAGTTGTTTATGAACGCAACAGATGGCATATATTTGTTTATTAAAAAGCAATACAACCAAGCGCTTGGTATAACCAAGCGTTTGTAACAGGAGTACAATAATAAGCGTTTACCTATACACCTACCAGTTTCTAGCTGTTAAGCAGAACAGTGGAAAACCAACTGAACCTATCATATTGCATTTGTGCATGAGTTTACGGAATTGAATCCATTTAAATTTTTTAAAGTACCCTGAAGCTAGAAGCTTAATTGAACCACTCCAAAATATATTTATTTTTCAATGTCAAATATTTTTGCTATTTGTAGGCTACGATTGTTATTATAAAAAAATAGAAACATTTACATTAATTGCAAACATTATTTGCTAAGCATCATAAAAATAATGTATATCTGAAAATCTTTAAAGTAAGATTGTTTGTGGAAGGAAGATGTCGATCAATTTATTAAAATAAAAGGAATGCCATTTCACAGTTAGTCTTAATACAATAAGCTAAACCAGCCGCTCTCGTTTTGGTTATCTGATTTTCAGCCAAGCAGAAATGATTGAGTTTATTGAATTATCTTATATCCCTAAGGAATATGAATCATTTTCATTATTCAATCTTCGTTTAAGTGTTTTGATTTTGTCAGTTTTTTTGTTTATGGACTTTGGAAGTTCTTTAAAGTTAATATTACTTAATTATGCTGAAATTAATGAAAATGTTTCTTTGAATTTTATTTTATTTTATAGACTATTTAAAATCCTGATTACTAAATTCCAACTTAACGTGTCGAGACAAAACAATTTTAGACAAAACCTAAATAAACAAAATATAGATTATATATTAATGTTCACAAACCAATATGATAATAAAACTATGGGACACAACAATTCTTAATAATATAAGCTATAAATATCATATTACTGCTTACTTAACTATTGTTTCTATTTGTATTAAAATCCCTATTTATTTCACAGTTTTATAATTTTTTCTTAATATGCCTACTAAATTATTTAATTGTAAATAACATTATTTTGGCTTGTTTGATTATCCTTTTAAACCAATTTTACGTCTTTAGTTTTAGTTAATTACAGTACTCTTATGTCAGTAATTGAGTTTTTTTTAGCTACATTACAATGGAGTTAGGGATACTACAACACACAAAGTATGTTCTAAACTACCTAGCCTAGTCCAGCCTGATTCGTGGATTTTCTTTTTTGTAAATATTATAATCGGTAAACAATAAAATTGTGTAGCATCATCAACAAAATTTTAAATAGGTTTCTATTAAAAGATGTTGTTATAAAATATGTTTATGGAAATAATATTATTGCTTACTTTTTAATAACGATAAATAGATAAATTAAATGAAATAAGTAAACAAGATCAATAAATAAACGGCTATAAATTACTGTATAATAATTCATGGTGAAAACGACTAAATGATAATTTTTACTCCGCTAGACTATACTTTCGAAAAGTTTCCTTCACTTAACCAGATATTACACATATTCCATAAAGAAAATTAAAGACGTTTATGCGTATTATTTAAATTAAATAATACTTAACTCATTATTTATTTAGTTTGCGTATTCATATTTAACACTACTTAAGATTAAACTGCAGCAAATAAAATATTTAACATCTCATTTTATAGCAGAATACATGTAGAGTATGTATATATTTGTCACTCTTTTGTACAGTTTATGGAAGAGGAAAAAATAATTCCTTTTCACAAAACAAAGAAAAAGTTACTCATGACACGTGTAACTCGTTTTTTGAAAATAATTTTAATTACCCCATTTACTGCTCGGTATCATTCAATGTTCTAAGGTAAAAACCATTAAATCGTTTGTATGAGTATGAGATATTTAAAAAAAAATATAATTCGAGATTGTCTTCATTGGCTTCATGACTGCCTCCTAACAATTCAATCACGCTCCCTATTCCTTAAAGAAATCCGCTTTCATCTAATTACCATTTTATTACATTATTGATTTATTCAGACCGTTTATACAATAAAGTTTTGATGAAATTACAGAATGGCAGACTTTTAAAATTAAGTGGAACAATGCTGGATGTTTTTCGAAGAGTAAAAAAATAATTTTAAGACTATTAGTAAAATAAACAAACTTTACTACTCATATGGTTTATGCAAAATGATTTTCCATCGTTAATGAAATGAAACCATTTGTTTTTACAAAAAAGTAATTATTTATATTTTTAAAATTCTTAAAATTCTGAAATGTTTTTGAGTCATATTTTTGGGGATTGATTAACATAAAATTTAAGATTAAATATTTAATGTCATACTAATGTTTACTACTGTGTAAACATTTTATACAACTTTCATCAAAACAATATTTGAAACGATAAAAATGTCTCGTAATTAATATTTAAAATATCTTATATATGATTTACCTTGATATAAAACGTTACATTTGAACTTATTATATTCCTACGCTCATTTGCCTAATAATTTCAACTCTACCAAATCTATTGTAAAAATAACATAATTAGTTGTTTTTATTGTTCACTACTTGCACTGAACTCTTACAGAGGAGTCAGTGTATTCTTAATTTCAAAATAGAAAACTACATATATATGAACTAAGGTATTTTCCTTACATAATTTCAATATCATTGACCAAGTTGTCTTTAACCGAAAGTTCACAATAAAAGTTAAATCTACTAGTTTTATAGCTCAACTATTTATTAGGAACTCATGAATAATAATTATCACTAATTCCTTTACATCCTGTTCAATGTAAAATATAATTAATGTTCGTAGGTTCTTAACAGCTGTTAATGACACTTCCTCGATACACCTTGGTAAATGTTCCGTTAGTTGAAGATTAATTGAATTTTTTAAAGCTTTTCCCCTTGATGTTAACCTGAAAAACCGCAAAACAGAAAATATTAAATATCGGTCTTGTTTAAATTTCTCTCACACTAGTATACTTGTTGCTCGAAATCGAGCAGTTTAATTTACTCTTTGCTAAAAATGGTACTTTTAGTCCTAACTTAATTACTCCTGTCCAATCCAATATTGCGACTATCAATACACAAAACTACACTTATTTAAAGCTGTACATTAACAGATGTTTGAAATGCTCAACTCAATCCCAAGGTTATCCGAAGGTAGAAATTTCAAATTTAAATTGTGGATAGCATCTTTATTTTGAGTCCGAAATTCACCAATATTTGGAGGAAACGACTACAGACTAATCTGTATCCAAGGACACAAAAAAAAACAACTTAAAAATAGGCAGGAAATTGTAAAAGGAGTTCTCTAAACAAAAAGACTTAGCATATTAAATAAGTACAGATTCACAATTGAGTAGTTGTCTTGTTTACTTTATATAATTATTAAAGTACTTACCGGTACCAATGTGTAATCTAAAAAAACTTGAGTGCGTATATTTTCTAGGAACACGAGGTTATATTATTTCTTATTAACAGAATTTTGAGAGGAAACAAAAATATCAAATAAAAAAGACGTTTGAATAGAAAACAAATAATATTGAAACTTTAATATATACGACCAACTATCGGAGAAGACTATTTTATTTTCTCCCTTTTTATTAGAAAATGTTATAAAATTTAATTCCATTAATTACAATAATTCCCTTAAACTTCAAGATCCACTGGAGTGTTATTGTGATGCGGCTTATGAATTACAGCCAAAACTTTGTCAAACTTCCCCTCAAAGTCTTGGCAACTTCGCTTATGAATACAAAGCCTTGAGAGTAAAAACAGACATTGAGCTAAGTAGTAGGTGTGAACCGAAAAAGTAAAATGTTTCGTTATTTTTGAGGACTGTGTTAGTGAATTGAGCTTTCTAAAAAAAAACTTTACTCTTAAATTTTAAAGAAATATCTAGGAATAATATTGCAATTTCGAGTCGTGGAGTAGGTAGATCTCATTGACGATGTCATAGACATGGGCTGCAACAGAATTTGAAGTTTGTCAACATGTAAAATTAGTCACATATACATATTTAGCTCAACTATAATCTCTACACGAAAACAATAATATTTAGTTAAGTTGAATAAGTTAAAATATTGTACGTAAAAGTAAATATTATCTAACAATAAATGTATTAATATTTAGTTCGTTTTAATTCCATAACAGCTATAATTTACGACGATATTAAATGAATAAATTTTCCATTGAAAAATAGGTGAAATGAAACATTACTTATACAACAAACACACACTTTATTGGCCTATTTGGTTTACAATGCTCAGTTTGGCTGCGAGAGGCAGCATGGCGAGATATGTACACAGAGATATGTTTTGTATTTATACACATTATCTAACATTGGTACTATATACATTTGTACAAGTTTTGTGCACACGAGCATCAAGGGGTTTGCGCATTAAATTTCCTAAAATATACAAAAAACTAAAGGCATACAATCTCTTCAAAAATAAAATATAATTCACATGTAATCATGTATAAGAATAAAAAGGCTCCAAAAAGTATTGTTGTATCCAAAATTCACTGACCTCTATCCGATGATAGAATTAAATCAGTATAAATGTAGTTTTTGTAAAATTGTAATCTGTAAAATTTAATTTGAGAAATACAAGAACTATCCTTGATTATAAAATTTAAATACTATATAGATAGGTTACATTTGCATACACAGTACCTATCTTACATAATCATTCAATTCAGTTTAAATTCTTCAAAGGAGGCAAAAACTGTTCAAAATTAGATAAAAATTTAGTAAAAGTTATATTCGAGAACATAAAATACAGGGTGATTCAAAAAGAATGACCTGATTTTAAATTTTGATATTATTGATAGTATCACATTACCAGCACTGAAACTGCAGTATCTACAACAAGGGTGGTCTAGAGTTTTGGAAAATCACCACTAGATGTCTAATTAAGCGCTAACTGTGGGTGTGGCATCAGTCATAAACTTTGGTCACGTTTAGTCAGACGTTGGATAGGGCGCACAGGACCACGAGACACGGCTTTGCATTCTTGGCCTCCAAGGTCACCTGACATAACACCGTGTGACTTTTTCCTGTGGGGATACGTAAAAGAACGAGTTAATGTTCCTTCCTTAGCTCGTGACATCGAGGAGCTTAAAACCAGGATATCAGATACAGTAGCTACAGTCCCAGAAGACATCTAGTGAACAGTTTGGGATGAGTTCGGCTATCGTCTAAATGTCGCCAGAGCCTCCAATGGAGGGCACATAGAACATTTGTAGTACATCATCATAAATTTGATGTTTCTGTGAGTATTTTGATTTAAAATTTGTTTGTGTGCACAAATTTTTGAAACAATTGTAGTTTTCTGAAATCAGGTCATTCTTTTTGAATCACCCTGTATAAAAAAGGAAAAATTATAATTCTCTCCGGTATCTATTTTTTGTGATGGTTTCTATCATGATTTTACAATTAATGAATTAATCTTAAGTTAATGAGTTACTCGTCACATTTACTTTTTCAAACAAAAGTTTATTTTCTAGTTTTGATGATAAGCTGAAGATGGTTTATGATAATAAACCGATATGATTTTGTTATCTTATGTAAGTTATTTTATGTTATAACCATGACGAGTCTTATGCCTTTGCACCTGTGTGCATGTACTGGCGTGCCAGATAATTGTAAATAAATAAATAAACAAATAGATATATACTTTTGTTTGAAAATAAATGTGATGAGCAACTCATTAACTTAATTGTAAAATCATGAAAAATTCTAAATTAAACCTTGCGAAACATATTTAAATTTTTGCTGTAATAACTCTTAGTATTCTGTTCACCTACATGTTAATAATATTTCCCTTTTCATCATATTAAAAGATTTAACCATTTAACAACACCTATAAAATATATATTGTACTATGAACATTATTTAAAAATCACTTTCATGTGAAGTTAGTCAGTAGTTAACCTCCTACAGGTCTTATAATCTTATTAATTAGTTAAAGCTATCGACTGCGTACGTCACAGGGTTTGGGATATGATATGTGTCGAGTTGAGTAAAGTACCGCTAAGCGACAGTTGGGAGGTAAAAGCTTGACAACAATGCGCGACGCTTTGATTATTAGTCGTACTAGCAACTAGGAAAACCTACTTCGACGTTCCATGGTACCGGACATTTTTAAATGATTCACCGGGATATTTTAAACTAGAAAAACCCATATGAAAAATTATTGAATAGTAGTGCTAGAAATTTTACATAAAATGGCTAGACATCTTTTGACTATGAGAATACTATAATTATTATGATGCTCTTTAATTTTCTCATATGTTGTTGACAAATTAACCACAAAAAATATATTCATATTTTAAACAGATGTTTAAACCTGATTTCTATTATTACCAAACAATAAATATTATTTATTATTTGTTTATTTCTACTTATTTATATTATGTTTCTATATGTTAAAACATATTTAGTGTATCATTATCTAGACAAGCGTTCTGGGCTGTTGTGCTACAATGATAGTTTAGTTAACAACAAAGTTTCATTAAGTAACGTTAGTGTTCGTGGCCTACTCCATCCTTCGAACCGCACAAAGTCATCTTCACTCCTTCTAAACAGTAGTCCTCAGTGGGGTTTCCAACTGTTTGCTAAAACATAAACAACATCATTTCTCACTAAGCATATTTGAGACGCCAACTGAGGAATAATGACTTTCTTTTTTCATTATAAAGTGTTTTAAAATATATTTACCTTTGTAATAGACTTCTTTGTACATGCTAGGGCAGTATTTGGCTCCAGTCTGTGAAAGAACAACGTAAAAATTATTAGAATTTTTATTTAATGTAGTTATCATAGCATAATATCTTAAAAATAAATAAGTTTATTTTACTTACTACAGTTACATAATATCATTACAGGATTAGTAATTAGATATAAACAACGTTTAAAGAAAGAGTGAACTCTTGGGTTTCACCCTCCAACCCACGAACATTTCTTCTGTATCATTTTTTGTTACAGAAAAAGTAATGAAAAGGCTATAAATGCGCTCTTGAATTGGCCTACTAATATATTTTGGATAAGAGTGCTTGTAAAAGTTAATGTAAAGAACTCTGAATTGAACAACAATACCATCGACCTAAAATCTTTTTTCCTTGACATCATCCAATAGGCCTACTTATACGTGTTATTTTAACTTAATAATAATAATATTATTATTAGTTTTAAAACAACGATTCTTGTAACTTGTTATTAAATGACTTTTTTGTTACATGTTATTAATTTACATGTTGTTTTTATTACATGTTATTAATCACGTTTGTGTTATTTCACGTCAGCAACAGCATTGATATGCTCGGTGTATAAGTCAAAAGAGCACTCTACTATGTTTTCCACTCCGTTATATAATTTTCCAACCTAAATTATTGCTAATGTAATTGGCTTTGACTATATTAAACCATTATTAAAATTAAATAAATAAATATTCTATTACACTGTATGGTGTAGTAATATTCATAGTTTTAAATGCTTAATAATTTTTCTTGATTAGAAAATGTACGTTTGACCTTAATATATACATGTAGCAAATTAGGAACGAAAGTGAAATATGTAAATATTAAAAATGTTTATTACAATAAGTTTTGATGACTCAATATGGATGATTTTTCAATATTGAAAGCTACGTTGTAAATTCAAAGAAATATTTACCGATTGAACAATAACTTAACAACGTGACTATCCAGAGAGCCAACCTGATTCACCTGTTTGACGTTGAAGTCAATGTTAGTCCGGAGTGGCCGGTGGTGGAGGGGCTGGGGCGGACGGTAGTTGTTGCCCAGGGGAGCCTTGGGGTGCTTCAGGTCCCCCTGCATCAGCCTCCGCAGCCCGTGCAGCTGTCAAAGCATTTGATCGATTAATATTACTTACAAATAATAAAAAGTAATGTATACAGTTCATATAAAAATGATCGCCATTGAGGATGTCAATGGCAATGGAATTTAATTTTTCTATTTATCTTGATGATACAGGACTTTAACTACAATAATAGAAATAAATATTGCTGATGTATCATCAACTGAAGAACCAACCTGACAAATATTACAATTAATTGATTGACCTAATGAAGGACTATAAAGTTTATACTGTCTCTGTGAAAATGTGAACAGTTGTACTACAGAAATAAATATTTAAAAACGTTGTACCAAATTTGGGGACTTCAAAGTCGAGAGATTGAGATACGTACAAAGGATAATGGATATAATACAAATGGTTCTCCGTGGTATTACTACACCTCTGAATGTCATAGTCTACAACACTGGTATTACAATACTTGAGGTATTTTATTATGAGGTATTTTAATATCAAATTTTTTGATATTATTGGTGCCCAAGCTTTCATAAGTTAATTTAAATAATATATCAACAATTATAAGGTATTCAAAACAGTTTTAATTAGGTATCATGTACTAAGTTGTGTACAACGACTTTTCATACTTGGCTTTGAAATTATATCAGCGAAGGTAGAAAAGTTTGAACTGTATTTTACCAGAGTATTTGGACAACTTTAATATTCCCAGTACTTCGTGATGTAGATTAATTTGTTGAATTTGTTTGTTATGTGGTAATAATCTTGTCCAAAAAAGAATAGTAACCTTGGAAGAATAGTAAAGTCATCGGTATATTGTTCAGCATGTGTTGTGTTGTTGAGGACATTACCTATTGCTTCGTGATGCATATATGAGTTCGTTTAAGATTACTATGACAGTTTGTATGAAGTTGATGGTAGTAGTACCTGTTCTCTGGTGATGTAGATGGTCTGTTAGGATAACTATACACCATGTATAGTGTTTTACATGACATTACCTGTTTCTTGGTGATGTAAATGGGCTTGTTGAAGATGACCTTAAAGTTTTGTATAGTGTTGGTGATGAAAAGTCGCGCCATTATCACATCTATAACACCTGTTAGTAGTGGCAAAACACCGGTTCTGCCTCAGTTCAAGGTCACTCATTTTTTTTTGGGTTGGGAGTGGCAGGTGTGGGGTTGGAAGTGTGGGGTGGGGGTGACAGTGATGGATGGGTTTGGGAAGTGGGTCAAGGTCATTTGGAGGGAGTTTTAAAAAAGTGGGAGCCGCAGGGGCTCGGTGGGAATGGGGAGGGGTGGGGCGGCGCCGGGCCGCGGGAGGTTTTCGTTTATTTTTAAAATTAAATCAAAATGATAGTTGCATGAAAGGAGAGCTCCTAGGTGTTTACAGTGTGAGTCGATACAGTAGAATGAGACATGTGTCCAAGGAAGAACGATCATATAAACCCGGTAATATAGTGAATAAGAATAATTGGATAGCGTCGTCAATAGGTGTAACAAGATTGAAATGTTGATACTGCAGCATGTCAGTTAAGACAGCGTGCAAAACAGTATCAGTACAGTATGCAGTGTTGCACAGGCTAGGTTTTGCAAAGTACAACGGGTGAAAACTGTAGTATTTCTTAAGCTTAGCCAGTGTAGTACGCGGTTTAGAAATTGTGGAGTTAGATTGTTTCTGTAAAATATGTTTTGTGCGTAAAAGTTTTAGTTGTAAAGAGTGCGAAGCCATGATAATACACGAAAGGGAGATGTGTACTCTCCGACAATCAGCGAGTATATGACCGGCGCCCGCGAGTGTGTCTGAATATATAGAGACTAATTAGCATAATAAGTGCAAACATATGTTAGAGTAAAAAAGCGTAAGTAAAAAAAAAGTGTTAGACTAGGTTTTAGAGACTTGCGGATAGTTGTTCACTGTTGCCCTATCGCCACTATAATGACGCGCGCGCGGTACCGATGCCCGTTTTATAGGGGTTGTGTGCCCCCCCCCAACCCCTCCCCCTCAGAGGATGACATAAAAGAACAGAACTTCGGAGAGCTCAGTTATTTGTCGGGCGGCGTCGCGAAAGGTTGTAGCAGGGGGAAACATATAGGCGAAGAAAAGTATCGGTAGCGGCAGAAGTTAATTAATTATTCAGGTGTAGGATTGCAAGTAATGTTCCGTGCACGAATAAGTAGGAATACAATTGTCAATTGTACAGGTAAATCTTGTACTTTAGCAATAACTATAATATTAGACGGTTGTAAAGTGTATGACCTGCTGGTGTGCAAGAAATATCCCGTGCACGACTAAGTGGGATTACAATTGCCAATTGGACAGGTAAATCTTGTATTGTAGCAACAAGTATAATAGTAGACCGTTGTAAGGTGTATCACCTGCAGGTGTGCAGGAAATGCCCCGTGCACAAATATAAAGACTAATTAGCATATTAAGTGCAAACACATTTTAGAGTAACAAGCGTTAGTTATAAAAGCGCAAGAGACTAATGGATAGTACCTCACCCGACCGATTCCGCCACCGAAATGGCACGCGCGCGGCGGCAACCCCTCCTTTTTATGCGATCGATGAGTCACGTGCGACGCCCCTCCAACCCCCTCCCCAAGAAAACCGCATAAAAGAGCGAGGTTTGCGGGAGCTCGGTTATTTGTCAGTCGGCTGCGGCTACGGTCACAAGAGTCGGAGGAAGAGACGAATAGTTTAAGAAAAGTATCGGTAATAGCGGAAGTTAATTAATTAATTATTCAGTTGTAGGATTGCGAGTATTGGGCCGTGGATAAGCAAGTGGGGCCGCAACTGTGATTGAACAGGTAACTACCGTATTATAGCAATAATTGTAATATTAGACGGTAGTAAAGTGTATAAGGTGCAGGTGTGCAAGAAATGCTCCGTGCACGATGAAGTAGGATTACAATAGCCATGTGTACGGCTTAATCTTATGGTGTAGTGATAACTATAATAGTAGCCGGTTGTAAAGCGTATAACCTGCAGGTGAGCAAGAAATGTCTCTTGTACTGTAGCAATAATCATAATAGTAGACGGTTAGCAAGTGTATTATCTGCAGGCGTGCAAGAAATGTCTCGTGTAATGTAGCAATAAGTATAATAGTAGACGGGTGTAAGGTGTATTACCTGCAGATGTGCAGGAAATATCGCGTGCACCATTGCACAGATAAATCCTGTAGTGCAGCACTAACTATATTAATATGACCGAGAAGTAGCGGTTAGAGTTTAAGTGTTGTTAAAGTAAGAGAGTAATTTGCATAGTAAGGAGGAAACAGGTGTGTAAGAATGGAACCTGCAAGTAATCAGTGTGAGTTGCCTGCACGCGATGTTAATTAGCATATTTAGTTTAAACAAAAATGGAAAATAGACGCGAAAATAAAAGTGTGATTTATAAAATGATTGTTGTAGTGTTAAGAAATAGTGTAAAAAAAAAATTAAAATGTTAAGTGTTAAAAATAAATCATATGTTATAGTACTATGTGGTATAAACTCACGGATGTGTTGTTTACCGCTGGGGTGCCACCCCTCTATATGGGCGGCGCGCGAGTTTTCCTTCGTTTATATGCACGCGGATGGTTACTCATGCATGACCCCCCCCCCCCTTCCAGACCGGAACCGGAACCCCCCCCCCTCCCCCCCCCCCCCCCCCGACGTCACAACGTCTTAGGTGTAGCGTGTAAGAAGTAGCGACCAGGCCAAGGATTATGTGTGCATAAGTTATGCATTTGCAAACAATAGTCTATTGTATGTTAAAAACAAGTTGCGTGTACCGGAGGTTTACTTCCGTCGCAACTATAATTAAGCGTCGGAAGAGGGTGGATAACAATCGACGATAATTATGCTGTCACGCGATGGGGAAAGCTGCGGATGTAATTTGATGCTATCAAATGCAAATCGAGAGGTACAAGGCTCCTACTTGTCAGCGGATGTAATTTGATGTTATCTAATGCAAATTGAGAGATACAAGGCTCCACCTGCGTTTTGGCCGAACCACATGTAACAAAGCACATCCGTTTGGAATTTTCCATTGACGTTGCTGGAAGGTTCCATACCCCCTTAAACCCCTACCGCTGCCCCCACCACTCTGGGAACCGAGAACCACCCCGACGACTATTGCCGCCGCAGTTGGGCTTGGAACTCCGGACGCGGCAGTCCGACCCAACTCAGAGGGCAACTCAAATGTATAAGCGGCCGATATATATTTGAGTTACTCTTGTTGTTAGGCTATTACTATTTAATATTTTGTGTGTGTGTGTGTGTGTGTGTGTGTGTGTGTGTGTGTTTATGCAAAGTGTTATTTGGTTTTAGTCTTAAGATGTGTTAGTTTTAAGGTTTAACTTGCGCATTGCGATGTTAGCATTAAGGTGTGTTATGGTATTATTTATGTTTAAGAAATGTGTTTTTAATTTTAAGTATTGGTTTATGGTGTGTGTGTGTGTGTGTGTGTGTGTGTGTGTGTGTGTGTGTGTGTGTGTGTGTGTGTGTGTGTGTGTGTGTGTGTGTGTGTGTGTGTGTGTGTCTATGTGTGTGTCTGTCTATGTCTGTGTTTATATGTGTACTAATAATTTCCACAGCTAGCTGTTAGGATGGGTAGATTAAATTAAAATGTAAATGTAAATTGGAGAAGTTCCATTGAACTTCATTAAATATGGGTGGGACATGCGCGTTGTGCCGTAGGTAGCGCATATTTTTATTGTTTTTGATTTTTGTTTTTGAATTTTGGTCAGGCAAAAATATGTTTGGGTGGGTTTAGATTAAGGGTGGGAGGTTAGAGTTGCGTCTTGCACTAGCTGTTCCAGTGTCCCTAACTACCACATGGTCAAGCCCAGTGCCAAATGGCCCGAGACTGGCCGCCCGTATCACAGCTCACCAAACTGGATCGCCAAAGTGCGTGCGGGCAAAAAAAATCGGGATCCCTTGCAAGACGTAACTTTGTGGGTTGGGATTGGGAGTGTTTGAGGAACACAGGGTGGTGGAGACGGTTACAGCCGCCTCCATCATCTTGGATCATTATTATTTTTTGGTGACCTTGACCTAAATCCACTCATGCATAACCCCCCCCCCCCGACGTTACAACGTCTTAGGTGTACCGTCTTAAGTATATTGTCTTAAGTAAAATGTCTTAAGTGTATTGTCTTGACCTTGACCTTGACCTTGAACCCGGCGAGCCCCCCCCCCCCCCCCCCCCCGACGTCACAATGTCTTAGGTGTACCGTCTTAAGTATAATGTCTTAAGTAAAATGTCTTAAGTGTATTGTCTTGACCTTGACCTTGACCTTGAACCCGGCGAGCCCCCCCCCCCAGCCAAGTGCTAACAAATTTACTTATAACTTGAGAACCGTTTGCCAGAATAGGGCAAGCGATACATCATTGGAAAGCTCTAATTAGGAGTAATATTGTAGTAAAGAAAGAATTAAATTATTTTCTTTTAATAAAACTTTATTATTAAAAGAACCCCCCCCCCCCACTCATTGACTTGCCTATATAAGAGTGTAGTGGTTTGCATTGGGACATTCTTTGCCAATAATAGCTAGAGTGAACATGTCTCCCCGAGATGCTCCAATATTTTATAACAAATGCACAAAAGTTGAAGAAGTATTGGAGGTGGATGAAGAAATCAATGAAGAAAACAATATACAAAACGATGAAGAAAACAATGAAGAAAACAATGAAGAAATTGAAGAGCCTTTGTTAAGTGAAAATGTTGTAACAAGAATATTTGTGGATCCAAATTCTCCAATGGATATTATAGGAAGGTTTGTAATTGAAGTTATGACATGGATAGAAAATGAAAGATTAGTAAACATAGCATCTCCAATTTTAGTTGATGATAGACCCACCTTTGGTGTATATTGGCGTAACAGTGATCTGTTATGGCTATGGGCGGAGGCATATGTGGAGTATTTGCAATTGGAAGAAAATATAGGGTTTAATCATTACTTTTCAGCTTTAGTCTTAACCTACTATTTTTAACATCTTACTAAATATCTTACCCCCCCCCCCCCACTACAACTGGGAGGTTATAAAAAGGGAGCAGTAGAGAAGCATTTCATTTCGCTGCTAAATTTCAAAGAGTAAACATCAGCAGGATGCATCAATGTGAAATTTGCTTAGAAACTTTTCATGGTAATATTCTACTAGAAATACACAAAGAGTTATTCCATAATAATGAAGATGTAACAGAAACCGAATATGAAGATTTAAAACTATATGGAGAAGAACAACAAGAAGAACAACAACAAGAAGAACAAGAACAAGAAGAAGAACAAGAAGAAGAACCATTAGCAGGACCATCTAATGCTATACCGAGTGTAAAAGTATTTGCTTTAGCAGGTAGAGTAGTAATGCATCACAAAATTCAAAATGAAAAATTGGAATTAGAGCAGTTTCTTAAAGAAGCAAGAATAATTGTCAGTAACACTATAAAAGAAGAACTACAAAGATTAAACTTTATTAAATTTGGCATATTATTAAATGCTATGTTTATTAATGCAGATGAAGAAATGTCTCCTAGAGGATTTATAACAAGAAACCAAACAATTATGGCTACTTCAAATATTGATTCAATAGTTGAAGAGTGTTTTGATGAAATTTTAACTAAAATTCAAGAACATGAAGGAAGAGGATCAGGTTGGAGTTTGCTTAGTATTGAGGGAATGGATTTAAGAATTCACAAACATGGATACGGGCTTATGGGAAGCAGTTACATTCCACTGCCAAAGAAAATACAGGATACAAAGTCATGTATAAATGTAAAAAATGAAGATACAGAATGTTTTCGTTATGCGATGACATCAAAATTTGTAACACCTAAAAATGCAATAAGACCTAGCCAAGAATATGAAAACCAAAGATATAGGTACAATTTTCAAGGGTTGTCGTACCCAGTAGCATTGAAGGATATTACAAAATTTGAAAAACAAAACCGTGGAACATCTGTTAATGTGTTTGGTTTGGACAGTTCAAATAAAGTATACCCTTTGAAGGTTGTAAAGAATGAGCTTGCAGACCACACGGATTTATTGCTAATAACGCAAGGAGATGTTTCTCACTATGTATATATAAGGAGTTTTGAAAGGCTTGTTAGTAAACAATTATCGAAAATTGAACACAAGAAAATAATATGCAAAAGATGTTTTAGTTTTAAAGAAGAAAGAATATCAAACAGAGGATGGATACGAGAACATCAGGAGCTATGTAACAACAACTATGAAGCCAAAATAATATTACCAACACCAGATAGAGCCGAGCTAAAATTTGAAAAGATATCTCATCAGTATCGTATCCCTATTGTTGTATATGCAGACTTTGAATCTACACTTGTTCCTATTGAAAATGATGATGATGGAGCCAAGAAAAGTGTTAAGTATCAGATACATGATCCAAACAGTTTTTGTTTACTGATTAAATCTACACTGTCAGAAGAGCATTTAAATAAATATGATCTAACATCAAAACCTGTCATATATCGTGGTGAAAATGTTTCTAAAATTTTCCTTGACCACTTATATGCAATAGCAGAAAATGTACAAAGATTGTACAGTGATATTGTACCAATGATACCGATGGATGAAGAAGAAGAGATTCAATATGAAAATTCAACCCATTGTTATTTATGTAAAAATGAATATACTATGGAAAATCACAAAGTACGTGATCACGACCATTTAACAGGATATTATAGAGGTGCTGCATGTAACAGATGTAATATTAACTATCAAATTCGCAACTTCATACCTGTAATTTTGCATAACCTTAGTGGTTATGATTCACATTTTATTATACCGGAATTGGGACGAGATGATGGAAGAA
Organism: Neoaliturus tenellus; assembly: GCA_030545055.2. Lineage (NCBI taxonomy): Eukaryota > Metazoa > Arthropoda > Insecta > Hemiptera > Cicadellidae > Neoaliturus > Neoaliturus tenellus. The sequence goes on along the minus strand of CM061533.1, from coordinate 146,583,606 downwards.
TTGATGTGATAGCAGAAACCACTGAAAAGTTTATTAGTTTTAGTAAAACGGTTGGAAATATGAAGTTACGTTTTCTAGACTCTTACCGTTTTATGCCATCTAGCTTAAGTAAACTTACTGAAAACTTAAAGAAAGAAAATTTAATAGAAACAACGAAGATTGTAAGTAAAGATAAATTGGATTTGGTTCTCCGCAAAGGTGTTTTTCCCTATGATTATATCGATTGTTTGGAAAAATTTGAAGAAACATCACTTCCGCCAAGAGAAGCCTTCAAGAGTAAGTTGTATGAAGAAGACATTAGTGAAGAGGACTATCAACACGCTTGTAAAGTATGGAATGAACTAGGAATGACAACATTGGGAGAATATTCCGACTTTTATGTTAAATTAGATGTGACTTTACTTTGTGATATAATGGAAGAATTTAGAGATACCTGTTTTGAAGCATATGGATTGGACCCACTTCATTCTTATACATCGCCTGGACTAGCATGGCAAGCTATGCTGAAAGAAACAAAGTGTAGACTTGAACTTATTACAGATATCGATATGGTTTTGATGATAGAGTCAGGTGTTCGTGGAGGATTGACGCAAAGTGTAACTAGACATGTAAAAGCTAACAACAAATATCTCCCAAACTTTGATACATCACAACCAACAACATTCTTAGGTTATTTTGACGCAAATAACCTATATGGATGGGCTATGTCAAATCCTCTTCCATATGGCAATTTTAAGTGGGCAAACCCAGATTCGATATGCAATATAATGGACATACCCAAACACGGAGACATTGGTTACATTTTGGACGTGGACTTTGAATATCCTGAACAACTGCATGATCACCACTACGATTTACCACTATTGCCAAAGACGGAAATATCTCCGACTGGTAGATGGCCCAAATTAATGATGACGTTAACCAACAAGTCAAGATATGTAGCTCATTATTGGACAATACAGCAAGCAATAGAATTGGGATTGAAAATAACAAGAATCAATAGAGCAATACAATTTAATCAATCTTGTTGGTTAAAACCATACATCGACAACAACACAAGAAGAAGGACTGCAGCAACATCCGCTTTTCAAAAGGACTTTTTCAAATTAATGAATAATTCAATATTTGGCAAAACGTTGGAAAACAAAAGAAAACATAAAGATGTAAAATTAGTTAGCGATCCGGCGAAATTGCAAAAATTAGTACAAAAACCAAACTTTGGAACGAGTATAATTATTAACGAGAATCTTGTAGCTGTTACCATGAACAAAATCTCAATAACAATGGATCGTCCTCTATATGTGGGAATGTCTATTTTGGATATTTCTAAAACCCACATGTATGACTTTCACTACAACAAGATGGTGAAGTTTTATGGAAGAGAAAACATCGGGATAGCATATATGGATACAGATGCTTTCATTTATTGGATAAGAACAGAAGACATGTATGAAGATCTACGTACTTTTGTATATACTACTGACTTTGACTTTTCAGATTATCCTAGAGATCATCCCAACTATGACTACGATAGAAATAAAAAGGTGTTGGGCAAGTTTAAAGACGAAACAAATGGTGTACCAATGGAAGAAATCGTCGCTTTAATGTCCAAACTGTACTCATTCCAACTATACATCAGTGAAAAGGATGAACATCAAGTGGTGAAGAAAGCCAAAGGCATCAAGACTTCATATCTAAAGAAGAAAGTACAGTTTGAACATTATAAAAGATGTTTGTTTGAAAATGTGGAAACAACCGCAACATTCAACACCATCAGAAGCTACAACCATATACTGTATAGTGTAAAGCAAACAAAGTGGGCATTAAGTTATAAGGATGATAAACGCCACATTCTTGAAAATAACATCAACACATTACCATTCGGCCACTATTCCCTAATCCCTATTGATCAGTAAACCTTTTCTTCGTCCTTTACCTTCTTCCTTTTTCCTTTCGTAAAGAAGAGGGGACATGACAAGCCCAATGTCATGTTCCCTCTTTTTTACACCAACGTAAAATGGCCTTGACCTATATTCTAACCGTATATAAAAGAGGATAAACCATTCTAGAGATCAGTACCTTTACAAGCGGTGTGGAAGACACAACTGAAGATGGAAGACTTAAAAAATAAAATTGTAAATGAACTTCATAAGCCAGCAAGAAGAAAATTTCCTAGAAGAAGTACAGTTATAAAAGGAATGAATGATCTTTTCCAAGCCGATCTCATTGAAATGATACCACATGGTAAGTTGAATAAAGGATTCAAATACATTTTAGCGATTATAGACTGTTTTACTAAAGTGGCTGATGCCTTACCGCTAAAGGACAAGACTGGTAAAAGTGTTACAAAAGCTATGGAAACGGCTATACAAAGAAATAAATTCAACATCAAACATCTACAAACTGATGATGGGAAAGAGTATTTTAACAAAGACTTTGCAGCTTTAATGAAGAAGTATAAAATAAATCATTATTCAACAAATTCTGAAGTTAAAGCTTCAATAATAGAAAGATTCAATAGAACATTAAAAGGAGCAATGTATAAAACATTTTCCAAACGAGGATCATATGTTTGGTATGATATCTTACCGCAACTTATAAAAGAATATAACAACAAGTATCATCGAACCATTGGTATGAAGCCTAACCAAGTAAATAGCGGTAATGCTAAGATGGTATTAAAACGTATTAGGAATAATACAACTCCTAAACATGAAAAAATGCAGCCTAAAACATTTAAAGTTGATGATAAAGTTCGTATAAGTAAATACAAAGGAGTATTTAGTAAAAGGTATCTGCCAAACTGGACTAATGAAGTATTTACAATCTATAAAGTGCAACCAACAATACCTGAAACTTACATCTTAAAGGACAACAAGGGTGAATTATTTGAAGGTGGATTCTACGGACATGAGTTGTTAAAATCATCAGTTGGCGATGTATACCTTGTTGAAAAGATTTTACAAAGAAAAAAGGATAAGGTTAAAGTACGTTGGTTGGGATTTGATAAAAGTGAAGACTCTTGGATCCCTACAAAAGACTTGGTGTAGCAATTTGTGAAGTCATTGCGTGTTTAACCTTTACACAAGATGGAGATTGTGCAACAAAAGGATCGATTTTTTATTAATAATATTGATGAATTAACAGTTGACAACGACAAGTTAAATCATGGAAAACATGGTGAACTACTGCCAAACACAATAAGATGTTTAATAACTGGACCGTCAAATTGTGGAAAGACGAATGTGGTTTTTAACTTAATAACAAATCCTAAAGGACTACGTTTCAACAACATTTACATCTTTTCCAAATCTTTGCAACAACCCAAATACCAATTATTGGATAAGGTACTCGCAAGTGTGCCTGAAGTTAATTTCTACAAGTTTAATGCTAGTGAAACTATAATGGAGCCAAACGAGGCTAAACCATTTTCTATATTTATATTCGATGATGTATCTTGTGAAAATCATGACACTATTAGAAGTTATTTTGCCATGGGGAGACATTACAATATTGATAGCATTTATATTGGTCAAACTTACAGTAAAATTCCAAAACAACTAATAAGAGATAATGCAAATCTACTTATTATCTTCAAGCAGGATGAAACAAATTTAAAGCACATATATAATGATCATGTAAATGCAGACATGTCATTTGATAAATTTAAAGAAATGTGTGGCAAAGCATGGGCTGAAAAATATGGATTTCTAGTAATTATGAAAGAAGAAGCTATAAAAAATGGAAGATATCGTATAGGGTTGGATAAATTTGTATTAATCCATTGAACGATTGATGATACGTTTAGTAATAGATTGGTCTTCGCAGCGTAAACATGGTGAACCAAGAAAAACTATTAAAAGAAATAAAATCACTGAGTGACTCGATTAGACTTAAAAATCGAGCATTAAGAATGGGTTTGAATGAAAGAGAAGAATTTCTGGAGACTAAATTTAAGCCTATTACAGAACCTTTAAAACAGATAACAGAAACTATTGGTTAACCTCATTATGAAGGAGATGTTTTGCTACCTGTTTCTAAATTTGAAGTAAAAAGTTTAAAAAAGGAAGAAGATGATGATTCTTACACAAGTGATAGTGGAGTTTCTCAAAAAGAAGAAGAAACAAGACAAGAAGAACCAGAAATAAATATTGAAAAAGAAGAAGAACAAGAACAACATATACCTGAAGCAGAACAATCAATTCCAAATCTAACAAAATTAAGTAGTGATATATTGCAACAAGGACCTCTTGGAAGAAAGTATATCATGAAGATGTTACATGAAATAAAAGATAACCCAAAATTACACAAGTCACATGTATATGGTGCGAGAATTGATGGAAATGAATTAAAAATAGGAGATTCAAAAGTATATTTGACTGAAGATGATGATATTGTTATTGGTGAGCATAAATATAAAGGAACAAAAGGATTATTTGAACTGATTTTCAAAAATATACCTATAAGATATACGCTTCAAGATTTAAATACTTTTAAAGAAATTTTGCAAAATACTAATGCTCATAAGAAGAATTACTCCAAAGATTCAATGATAAATAGAACACGTGCAACTAAATATACGGTTGTAATAAAAAGATTGTTTCCCCTGAAAAAACTACCAACATTACGAACTGCACCAGCTGTGAAGAAACCGCTTAAGAGGAAGTCATTATCACTTATGGACTTATCACTTATTGATGAATATGGTAAAAAGAAAAAAGGAGAAACTTCGATATCTGGTAAAGGTTTAATGAAAAACCTATATAATACAAATGTAATTTACTATAATGATATAAACAAATTGGTTGATAGAATGAGACTATTACATGAAGACATGGAAGCTGGTCATACAGGTTTAAATAATGAATGGGTGGCTTTAGTTGACGAACTTCGAAATCGTGGAATAGTTGTATAAATCATCACGGATATATAAGAGAGCTGTGAGCATACAGTGGATCAGTTCAATCATGAGCGTCGACAAGTTCGGACGGTACTCCGGGCTAGGAGTACAAGGAGGAGAAAACAGAAAAAGAAGTGGATTGCCGCAAACACCTGAAGGTGACTATGATATGAGTAACAAACGTTTAAAATTTGTTAAAGACCCAGAAGAAGATACTGATGGAGCGAATTTAAAGACAGTAAAAGAGGCTACTTCAACATCATTGAAATTAGACAAGAATACTTACGATGTTAAATCACATAGAATAATTAATGTTGGTAAACCAACTGACAGTTCTGATGCAATTACTAAAGAGTATTTATCATCTGAACTTTCAAATACTTTAAAATTACAATGGGGTAATAATTTAAAAGATGGACAGACATATGATGCTGGAAATCATAGAATAACCAACGTGGCAAATCCAAAAAATGATAAAGATTCAGTTAATAAAGAATATTTACATTCTATAATACCGGAAAAGACTCAACGCGGATTTTCTTTTTATAAATTTATAATAAATGACATTGGATACCCAAAGGAAGATGGGGATGCTGTAAACCTGAAATACATCAAGGACAACTGTATTTTACAAGATGGTGATGAAATCGATTGTCATGGGAAAGTGTTGTCAAATGTAAAGTTCGCTTCTCAACCAAAAGACGCTGTTACTATGGAACAATTATCTAAAGAATTAAAAAGGGGAACATCGAATTTTGTAAAACATGAAGATGCCGTGCTAAAGCGAGGAGATACATTTATACATGGAAATAAAAAGTTTGATTTAATGCAAGGAAATAATGATGAATGGGATGCAGGACATAAAACAATAACAAATGGAAGATTTGGTATAAAAGATACAGATGTACCTCTAATGGTGCAAACATTAATTGCGAGTGGTGGTACATTAGGTACATACAATGGTCGTAATAGAAGAATAAAAGATATTTATCCTGGTTATGAAGATGATGATTGTGTTACATTGAGACAAACAATAACTTGGGATAAACACTTTGGGACCAAATATGATGCAAAGATGAAGAAAATAATTAATATTTTACCAGGAGAAGATTTAAATGATGCTGCTACTATTGGACAAGTCATAACAACGTCGAAAAGTGATTCGACTGCTTACACGTGTAATGATAAACGTATTATGCAGTTACACGATCCCCAACATCCAAAAGATGCTGTAACTTTAGACTGTTTAATAAGAATAGTGGGCAATTTACTTATCGATACCCACAATCATATAGCTAGTACAACGAGTCATGTGATGATTCAACCCGATGAACGAGAAGCTTGGATTAAAAATAGAATCATAAATCAGTATATAATTAATTTGAATAATTAAATATTTAAATATAAAAATTGTGCATGTGCTATTCATTTATGTAAAGCAGCTCGTGGAGTAAACACGCTGGTTATATAAGACGACATAATGAAGACCGCAACGCTCAGTCGTCGTCAAGACAGCGGCAAGAAAGGACGTGGTATAACATCAGCTGCGTTATCCCTGCTAAGACGGATTCCTGTTGGTGCTGTTCTAAATCGAGCAATAGACGCTTTACCATACGAATTTCATCTGCCCGGAGGCTATCAATATTGTGGACCCGGAACTAAGTTGGCAAAACGTTTAGCAAGAGGAGATCCTGGAATTAATAAATTAGATCAAGCTTGCAAAGAACACGATATAGCGTATTCCAAGTTTGCAGATTCAACAAATAGATCAATAGCGGATAGAGCGCTAGCGGAAAAAGCTTGGCAAAGGGTTAAATCAAGTGACGCCAGTATTGCGGAAAAAGCAGCAGCTTGGGCAGTGACAACAGCCATGAAGACGAAAGCTAAGTTTGGTGGTGGAAGACGACGCGGGAGAAAACCTAGTAAAAAAGAAGCTGCAAAAAGAGGCGGGAACATCAAAAGAAGACGTCGCACTAACCCTAAAAGGAAAGTCAAGAAAACATCCATATGGTCAATGGTAAAAAACGGATCGGGTCTTTACTTAAGACCGTACCGTGTGTATTAAATGAGAAGAATAAATTGATAATTCCAAATGAAGCATTAACAAACTATCAACTGTCAAAATATGTGAAATGTTTAAGAATACCATTCTTCAGAGGAGTTTTTATGAAAGATACATTACCAAATAGAGTGTGGAAAAATGAAACTGGAATAGTAAACTTAGACTCTAATTATGGACCAGGTACTCATTGGGTATGTTATAAAAAACTTGGAGAAAATGTTTACTACTTTGATAGTTTTGGAAATTTACCGCCACCAAAAGAACTTCAACATTATTTTCGGGACTCCAAGAATATATTCTACAACTACAAAAGAGAGCAACCTAGCAATACAGAAATATGCGGACATTTATGTTTAGAGTTCCTAGCGAAGAGCGTCAGTCAGCTTTAAGATGTCATCGTATACAGTGTCGCTGAGCGGAAATTCGTCAACATTGAAAAGTACACTTTTCCCAGCGTTACGTTTATCTACGGACAAACTATGGGAAGCAGCATTATTGGATTTGACTACATACAATTCAATTCCCAATGTTACAGAAGGAAAAAATAATTTACTACATTATTATGAGAGTAAAGATGAAAAAGGAAATTATTCACAATTAAAAATAATTCCATTATCTACAGGAGCATATGAAATAGACGATATAAACCAAGTATTACAAAAGAAACTTGGAGAAGAAAATATTTCTATAAAAGGTAATAATAATACATTGAAAGCAGAAATAACTTCAAAGTATTATATAGATTTTAGTTTAGACCACTCAATCGGCAATTTGCTCGGATTTTCAAAGAAGAAAGGAATTTTAGCTCCTGGAAATGATTATACTGGCGATACAACAGTAACAATATTAAAGGTGAACAGTATTGATGTAACGTGTAATATTATACACGGATCATATAGAGATGGAGTAAATCAACATATATTACACACATTTTACCCGACAGTAGCTCCTGGTTTTAAAATAGTTGAGAAGCCACAAAACCTGATATACCTACCGTTAAACACCAGTTTCATTTCAGACATCGTACTGAACATATTGGATCAAGACGGCATTAGTGTTGACTTTAGAGGAGAAACAATAACTATACGGTTACATATCAGAGCGGCAACATAAAGTCAACATGGGATTATCATTTAAACCACAACGGAAGAGTCGGGAGCTCAGTAGCTCCTCAACATTCGACGAGTTAACACCGGACAACATACGCTTCCTACAGAAGATCGGACTAAAACTTGCCAACCATGGATATACTGGATATAGCACAAGGACCGACATTCGACGAAATCCTATGGGAGAAGGAATATCACACTCACAACCCTTACACTTCATCAAAATTAAATAATAATGATGAAATAAGGATTCCTATTCAACAACAAGATATCTACACATTACCATGTGAAAGTTATTTATATATCGAAGGAAGAGTAACAACATTGGATGGAAAATCTGGTTCAACTGTTCCTTTTATAAATAACCCTATGGCATATCTGTTTGATGAAATTAGATATGAGATATCTGGAGTAACAGTTGATTCAACAAAAAAAGTTGGTATATCAACAACTTTAAAAGGATTGACTTCAATAACACCTCATGAAAAGAATTCTTTGATCTCGGCTGGATGGGTGACTCCTGATAAAGACACTATTACTCCTAATTCAAAAGGTTACTTTGATTTTAATGTACCTTTACGATTGCTTTTGGGATTCGCAGAAGATTACAAAAGAATAATAATAAACGTAAAGCAAGAACTGGTACTGCTCAGATCTTCAACAAATAAGGATGTAATACAAGCGCCAAGTGGAACTAAAGATGCCGATTTGGAATGGCAACTTCAATTGGATAAAGTTGTATGGAGAGTACCTCATGTCAGATTGGCGGATGAACATCGAGTATTATTATTGAAAAAATTAAAATCTGACCGTGATATTGTGATACCATTTAGAAGTTGGGAATTTCATGAATACCCCATATTGCCTCAAACAGAAAGACAAACATGGACTGTTAAAACCTCTACTTATTTAGAACGGGCAAGGTACATAATAGTCGGTTTTCAGACTAAACGAAAAGATGTTATAACTGCGCACGCTGGTCAATTTGACCATTGCAAGATAAAGAATTGCAAAGTTTTTCTAAACTCTCAGTTCTTTCCATATGACAGTTTAAATGTTTCATTTGACAAGAAACGTTATTCCATTCTATATGACATGTATGCAAGATTTCAATCGTCATATTATGGTAAGACGAATACACCACTTTTATCACCAGAACAATTTTATTCAAAAGCTCCAATTGTCGTAATCGATTGTTCAAAACAAAATGAATCTGTGAAATCTTCAAGTGTAGATATAAAAATTGAAATGGAATTTGAAGATAAAATACCAGATGGAACTTCAGCATACTGTTTAATTCTACATGACAAAATAGTTACTTACACACCGCTGACAGGAATCGTGAAGAATGTACTTTAAGAAGGATTAATACAACATCTGCACGATTTGTAAGGTTTTTACAAAAGATCAATAATATCTAGGTCATCTGCGAGTATAAAAGCGAGAAAGAAGAGCTGGAAATTCATTTCATCTTTGATTGTCGTATGGGTAACATCGTCCGCAAGATGAGTTCTACTACATCAAGTGCTAATGAAGAAACTACACCTCTTATGGCTGACAATAGTTTGGATATAGAAAGACAAGTTGAACAGGAAATGGAAGAGTTCCTCAAGTTTAAACATAAGAAGACAGAAGAAGAAGAGGAAGTTGAAAAAGAAACAAAGAAAAGGAAAATTGAAGATAACATTCCCGCTAACATCTTAACGGAAGTATTTCTTCGAATATTTTATCCTATTTCTTTTTGTATGACAAAGACTGTGTCTGCTGGAGTAATGAAATCATTGGATTACTCTCCAACTGTTATTTTGAATCACGGATCTAAAATGGTAACCTTCACTGAATCTTCTTGGGAATCTTTTATGAAACATATACATCTTTTGGAATGCTATTTGAGTAACAATACGTTTGGAAGAAAAACAAAACTAGGTTTGTTCGAATCAAATATTGAAATCGATATTGTTAAACAACGTGGTCAACAACTAGTTCGATTTAGAGATTTAACTAAATATAATATAAAAATACATTTGACAAAAGAAGAGTTTTACGCTTTAACTTGTGCTACTGGTCCTATAACAAGATATTTAAAACAGCTAATATTCTCAAGTACAATTATCAAAGACTATTTAATTGATGCATTGGATAGACAACCATATGTTCCAATCCTATACGGTCCAGTAGATACTTCAATCTTCAATAGGATACCGCATGAAGTAGAGATGTGGAGACAGTTACACCGCAATCAAACCAACTTTAATTTAGATGAAGAAGAAAAGCAAGAAAACAAGGAAAACGAATCACGTTTCAACAATCAACAATCGACAACAAATTAAACAGACAAAGAATATTGTAAGTAAGAAGAAGAAGAATGTTGGAGTATAAAAGGCTGCCAATCTGCATTGACATACCAGTTGTCTACTGAACGTCATCATGGATAAACGAGTTTCATTCTCTAAGAAGACGGAAATAATGGAAGTAAAGCGAGGTATCATAGAGTTTCAGGCATTCCGTGGTAATGATGGAAATTTTATAATCAAAGAGTTAGTGGTACTAGATATGATAACATCTGTTGTTTATCACTTTTTATTCATGCCTCCTTTGCCGTTCAACAGATTAACAACCAAGGCTAAAGTAACAAACAAATGGTTGATGAAACATTTTCATAATCTAACATGGGATGAAGGTTTTATAACCTACAATATGATGCCACACATTATGAATCATTTCTGCAAAGAGTTCAAAACTATTTTTACAAGAGGATTGGAAAAAGCAAATTGGATACAAGCATATACAAACCATGAAGTGATAAATGTGCAAATGGAAAAAGATTTTTATTGCTACTTTGCTAACATCTGTATTGCATCTAAAAACTTTAAACATCGGCAGTCTCAATGTGCTTTAAAGAACGCATATCGTTTGAATGTCTATCTCCAGCAAAGTGGTGGGGGAAGCGATGGGTATAAAAGCGAGAGCGGCACTATGACAATGCATGAGTATTGCTCTAACCTCCGAGGAGTCAACACCTCTGACGCGCAAGCACAAGAAGAAGAAGACGAACAATAGTAAGAAGACAAATAATGGCATCGCAAACTTTTCTACAGTCACTTGTTGATCAATTCAACAAACATTCTAAATCTACAATACTACCGACAAAGAAATGTTCAGAGTTGAAGGAAGAAAAACATTACATTATTCACACTATTAAGAAGATGGAAACATCAATTGGAGATGCCATCAATTGCACATTGAGTGAAGCACCCTACACACCTGGTGATGAACCGAAATTTCAAGTATTTCTTCCCAAACGCTTTGTTCAACTGCTGCAGAATGAAGATTTACGACTGATTCACCCCGGCGCACTCTATTTGGCATCCCACGGTCCAAGCGGAACCAACTCTACTGAACTTACACTTCATGTTATGCCTATTAGCAACTAGTCTGTAATTTGTATATACTGTTGTACATGTGTGTAGCCGATTTTAAATAAATAAAAATGAAAAAAAAAATAAAAAAAAATAAGAAAAGGCAACATATCGATAGTGTTTCTGCACTATCGATATGTTGCTTTTTTTAAAAACACGTTTGGATGACCTTGACCTAGTTTCGAGGGTATATAAAGGCCGTAATTTTCTTGAAGATCTCATCAGTCTACGACTACCTTTCGTGCTGTACACATCTCTGTTGGCTCTCCAGTTATTACAAATAACAACATGTCTCTTAAGGTTAAGTGTGCATCATACGATACCACCACCATCACAACTTTTGAAGAACTCGACGATTTTACTAATGAACTGCGAGTGTTACTTGCCGGTGGTTATCGTTTAAATATTGATGTTTATGCTAACAACATGAGGATGTTTCCTAAACAAAAGTTCTGCAACGAAGAAGTATTCGTTTCCACACAACCTTCAACTACAACACCATCTACTCAAAGTAATGTTAAGTTCCAGAAATATTACTAATGTTAAATAATATCAAGTGGTCGCTGTAGCATCTATAAAAGGAACGTGTAACCTAACAGAATCATCATTTGCTCTCCAACTGACACAGCGAAAACAACTACTAATACCATGTTGTACAGAATGATGATTGAATTCAATGGAAAAATCTACGGAAAGGACTATCAAAGTGCAGAACAAATGACGTCCGATCTTCAAGTATTGACTAAAGAGGGATTCCAACCAAAATTAATTCTAAAATTTCCTGAAGTACATCCACTCTCCACTGAAGATCTCATCGCCATGGCTAAAGAGGAAAAAGAAAAATACAAACAAGATGTAAAGAAAGAAAAAGAAGATAAAAACTCAGTATCTTAAATAAATACATCTTACACTTGTAAGATGATCTTTTTTAAAACTCCATTTGGATGACCTTGAGATTACCCCCACCACTTTTCTTAATCTATAAAACATGCTATCCTACACTATACAACTTCGTTTCTTGCCTACACTTAGAAGCATCAACATGGAAGAGAAGAAAAACGAGGACACACCGCGCTACTGTTGTGAACAGAAATGCACCGATTTAGGAAGATGGATGGTAGACGGATTAGCCTGTACAAAGTGCGAATTCTTCGGATCCTGTTACTGCAGATGCGAAACAAAGCAACTACCACCACCGAAATTGCGAACCTTCAAGATTTATAAATCACGATACTTCCACACTTGCTGTCCCCAGAGGTGTATCAAGTTTCATCCGGAAAGACTTGTCATTTGTCGAAAGTGCAATGCATATTATAAAGACGACTTTTGTACATGCATCATAAGTGCGTGCAAGTATAGATCAGATTGGTCTTCTGAACCCGTTGAAGCTTCAAATGTATAGCTGTAGTCACTGACTGCAGCCCTTTTTTAAAACTCCATTTGATTGACCTTGAGATTACCCCCACCACTTATTTTTTACAACATATATTCTACGGATCATTCGATACGTTTCTCATTTTTATTTCATTACTCGCACTGACAACAACAACAACAACAACATGGATGATAAATTCATTTCCTTTCAACATTTAATTACCGACAGAGAAGAGATGGAAACCCTATTCCAAAACTTACTCACACTTATTGATAACTATCCTTTAAGATGGATCAACATCACAGTGCAATATGTCAATCCTACCAAAATATTTTCATCATCATCTTCTTCTGGCACCTCCACGTCTTCATCGTCGCAAAGTGCAGAGGAAGAGGAACAGACAACTAATGGTGTTAAAATTATTGAATTAAACAACGAGGAACAAGAAATGCAAGCTCTGGTTAAATATAAATTTAATATTTAATTTACAAACATTGTTAGTATTCCTAACTTAAAAATACATTTAATGCTTATCTTAGTACACCTCCTACAACCTACCCGAATGGCGTTTCGCAGCGAAATGCGCTGGCCAACGGTTCGCATGGGGGTATAACGCCTTCCCCCCACCACGCCACTACCCCTCCACTTCCCCCACCACGCCACCACCCCTCCACTTCCCCCTCCACCGCCCTTGCCCGCATATAAGCGAGCCGCTGACTGACGCTCGTCATTTGTTTCCCGACTCCCGTACGATGAACAACGATCCGCTACCACATATGAAATCTACTTTTATAATTAGAACAAGACATGATTTAAAAGATTTAATGGAAACTTTAGAAGATATTATAGACAAATTCCACCCCATCACTATGAATTTGGAACTTGTTTACGGTTGTCCAACATGCGATAGAGTTAAGAGTGAAGATGAAGATGCTTTGCTAGAACTCACTCCTGCATCCTCCAAACCTACACCAACAGCTGACGATGACGTTTGATCGGACCCACAACTGTTTTTCTTAACCCCCCACCACTTTCCAGTAAATATGCCCTGTCCTCATCTTCGTTTCTCATTTCATCGCCAACTTTCCGACCGTCAACACCGCTCCCGTTTCACAAATAGAAATTAAAACGAGCACACAAACATGATGGATGATTTTTCACTTAAAACACAATTGGAAGAGGACAGACTCAAACTAGAGATCAACAGGCTGCAATTGCAAACGGAAAATCAACAAGGGATGGTTCGCCTGCTGCAACTGTTCAAATGCGTACTGTGCATGTTGTGCATCTACCTTCTCTTCGCCACCGCCTTCGGCGTCTACCACTCCCTCACCGTTGGACGATATTTCAACACCTCTCTGCACAAGAACACAACTTTGATTTAATTTTAAAAATAAACGAAAACCTCCCGCGGCCCGGCGCCGCCCCACCCCTCCCCATTCCCACCGAGCCCCTGCGGCTCCCACTTTTTTAAAACTCCCTCCAAATGACCTTGACCCACTTCCCAAACCCATCCATCACTGTCACCCCCACCCCACACTTCCAACCCCACACCTGCCACTCCCAACCCAAAAAAAATGAGTGACCTTGAACTGAGGCAGAACCGGTGTTTTGCCACTACTCCTGTTGCTTAGTGATATTGATGGGCTTGTTGAAGATAACTATGAATGTTTGTATAGTGTTGGTAATGATGTCAATTGTTGCTTGGTGGTGTGATTGGGATTGTTGAGGATGACTATCCCACACAGCACAAAAACGTTCTCAGGATATCCTCAAGATCAATTTACCAGGATATTGGGATTATCCCAGGGACATCCTGCTTTATCCTTAGGACCACAAAAGGATCTCGCAGGGAAGGCCGAATGTCCGGGTAAACCCCGCGTTCCGGGATATCCTGGCGGGATATCCTTAGGATCACCCAGATTTTTTATTCAACACCTTGGGAATATCCCAGGGAAATCCTATGGATGAGATATTCCTCTTGGGGAACTTCTGAGGATATAATAAGCATATCCTGAGGATCACACAAATCCTTTTGAGGTCCTTGTGAGGGATATCAAGAGGATAACGGGATATTAAGATTATCCCGGGGATGTCCCGCTTTATCCTTAGGACCAGATAAGGATCTCCCAGGGAAGAGATATTCCTCTTGGGGAACTGCTGAGGATGTGATTGGTATGTCCTGGGGATCACGCAAATCCTTTTAAGGTCCTTGTGAGGGATATTGGGGAAATAACGGGATTTTGTGAATATCCCAGGGACATGTCGCTTTATCCTGAGGACCAGAAAAGGATGTCACAGGGAAGGCCAAATGTCCGGGTAAACCCCGCGTTCCGGGATATCCTGGCGGGATATCCTGAGGATCACCCAGATTTTTGTTATGACATCCTGGGAATATCCCAGAGAAATCCTATGTATGAAATCTTCCTTTTAGGGAACTGCTGAGGATATGATTAGCATATCCCGGGGATTTCGCAAATCCTTTTGAGATCCTTGTGAGGGACTTCATAAGGATAACGGGATATTGGGATTATCCCCGGGACATCCTGCATTATCCTTGGGACCAGAAAAGGATCTCCCATGGAATGCCGAATGTCCGGGTAAACCCCGCGTTCCGGGATATCCCAGCGGGATATGATTGGCATATCCTGGTGATCTTGCAATTTCTTGTGCGGACCTGCTGAGGATTAGAGAGGGATATCTGAAGGATAACATTTCCCATTAGCGGACATGCCAGGGAAAAATTGGATATCACAGAGACTTCCTGGAAATGACAAAAGGGAATCCTGGGGATTAGATCTCCCTTCATAAAATGTACCAGCTAATTACACAAAATACTCAGTTTAGTATGACAAAGGATGAAAATTAACTGATATTTATGTGTTAATCTGTGGTAACAAGAATCAATAAAAATTTTTTATAAGGTGGATATTGTTAAACTTTATAAAATATATACATACAATATTATTTGTCAACAGTCGATTTTAAATTTAAAAACTGTAATTAAATCAATTAAACTACGTGTGTGTGTCACAGAAGTGATTCAATGAAATGGACTTAGGGGGAAATACAAAGAATGTGTGAGAGGTTAAGATAAGTTATTTGGTTTTGAATTTGAGGTGATCAGTTCAAAGAATGCAGTTACGGAATAGAACAGGTTTACAGGTAACATTACAAATTACATGTTTTGCTCTATAATAGTATTACTAAAATATTGTTCTCTAAACAAATCACTTAAATTGACAGATTATTTTTTTAAATTTTAACCTCAATATAAAATGAAACAAGATGGATATCCGAACTAGAGAGCATGGTAGGAAAAATTAGGATATCATGCAGATAAGATCTCCCAGCTTTTTTTCTGCTCTGGTAACAATAATCATTAGAAGGTTTTCATAAGATTGTTTAGTGCATCAGATATTTTCAAAATTTGTAATGCAAAAAACATTTAACAAGTTCAGGTTTTAATTATAATTTTAAAATACTGACATTGCAAATAACTTTTTAACAAAATATATATATATATATATATATATATATATATATATATATATATATATATATATGAATTTGGGTGACAGATTAGTTTGCACTAAGAATAATGAATGTCAGTTGTGACTATTTGATATTGTTGAGCTTTAATTCTTAAGAGGGTCAGATTTTTGTGAATGGAACATATTTAGAGCAAACCAATTATGAATCACATTTTTAGCTTTATACTTCTACAATTAGATTGCTGGAAAACTTTTTAAATCTAACAAATAACAAAATAACCATAAGTTTACAGTTCAAAACCTCACATAAAAATAAAAAATTTTGAAATTTATAATAGAAGAAGGATAAAACTATGTACACTAGTTTAAATCAAATTGTTTAACCACCTCCTTGAATGAATATGGGATAAAGAAATAAAGTTAAATATAGTTCTTTGACAAAGTTTTAATGATATCTTCGTTGTACAATAATGTATAAATAAATTACAATGTTAACATATTACTAAATAAAAAATGATTCATTAAATTGAAATAGTGGCTGATGGGAGTCCGCCGAGGCCGCGACCACAGGTGAAGTCAGCAGCTCCACACCGCCACTCATCCTGGACCCTCCTCGCCTCACATCTGCAAAAGAAAACAAGCATGAAGCGGTGGCCGGGACTCTGGTGGAAGTAGTGGCTGATGGGGTCCGCGACCCCCGGTGACGTTAGCAGCTCCACACCACCACTCATCCTGGACCCTCCTCGCCTCACAGCTGCAAAAGAAACCAAGCATGAAGCAGTGGCCGGGACTCTGGTGGAAGTAGTGGCTGATGGGGTCCGCGACCCCCGGTGACGTTAGCAGCTCCACACCACCACTCATCCTGGACCCTCCTCGCCTCACAGTTGCAAAAGAAACCAAGCATGAAGCAGTGGCCGGGACTCTGGTGGAAGTAGTGGCTGATGGGGTCCGCGACCCCCGGTGACGTTAGCAGGTCCACACCACCACTCATCCTGGACCCTCCTCGCCTCACAGCTGCAAAAGAAACCCAACATGAAGCAGTGGCTGGGACTCTTGAAGAAATAGTGGCTGATGGGGTTCGCAACAACCGGTGATATCACAAGCTCCACGCCGTCGCTCATCCTGGACCCTCCTCGCCTCATAGCTGCAAAATAAACCCAACATGAATCAGTGGCTGGGACTCTTGATTCACGGATAAAATTTAGTCAATATAGTACCGTACACACAACTTCATCCGTATCAGGAAACACCACATCTACAAAGATAATCTGGAGATAATTCCTCAATTGAGTGCCAGAGAAATGGAATTTATGACTAAGTCGGCAGTCCCTTTAACCAGATTTTCAAATATTTTGATTGGTCATCCACTAAGCTTAAGATGGTACATAAATGACAGTAATTTTAAACAATAAATATATGTTAAGAATGTTGGGAATAGGCCTAATATATGATTATATTATTGAAATCGGGTTGGCCTACGCTACTGGAACCATCTATAATAGCGATAGTTGTTTAACTGTAATACTAGCCTGTATTACAACAATACGAATGGACATATCTGAATAGAAAGGCCTAGGCCTGAACATAAAATTACAAACATTGGTAATAACAAAAATAACAAACTATAGACGGTAAAATGTCTATAGGGTTACCATATTCTCCGGGATGAAAAAGAGGACACGCCATACGGTACTCGTCATGAGATGGTTTGAATCCCAAAAATTTGAATTCTAGACAAAGCCCGCCTCTAGTTAAATGTAGGCCTACCAAAGTGGGGGAATAAATAATGTTCAAATTTATAATTATAAATCTCACTAGGGGCTTGTAGGAGCAAATCCCCTAAAAATCCAAATTGGTGATGTTATCTCCAAAAGTAAGTTTTAATTTATCACCTTCTTGCACAATTAAGTTACTGTATTTCTTCTCAAGCTGTAATGTGAATTTATAAGCTTGGATTTTTTATTAAAATATTACTTAATATTCATAAAATTTTTGGGCGGTATCATATCAGCAATAAACCAACAATCTCCCCTGCATTAAAATTAAGTAGTTTATTTTGTGGAAAAAAAATTATTGCACCATTATAGTGCCAGACGAAAATATACAACATGAGAAAATAGTTATTAGCCCAAATATACTGTAAACTCCTGTATCAGACAGAAACCCATGCCGCCATTCACCCAGCCCCCTGTGACTCCCATATACCCCGAAATCCCCACGCCTCCCCCGTTTCCCCGCATACCCCGTGCTACCAGTACATCCCAATGAACCGGGGCCCGCATGCCTCCCATGCCCCCGCACCCAAGTACACACCCCTGTGCCCATGTTACTCCATACTGCCTTGCTTCCGTGCCCACCGTTCTTCCCCGGGCCCCCCATGTCCACCATGCCTTCCATGTGCCCCACTCCATGTTTACTACCACCTTTGCTTCAAAGCCCCTCATGCCCCTTGTACAATCCCAAGCTCCTAAGCCCCCATGACCTTCGATCTTCCTCGTACTTCCGTGCACCCTCTCATGCCTCCTCCATGCCCCTCATTTCCCCCATGACTTATCCCGCCATTTTCCAAGAGTCCCACGTGCCAGCTCTGTCCCCATACCTTCCCCGTTCCTCGCAGGCCCACGTGCCTCCCATGTCCCCGAACCCCCTTACCCCTGTGGCACTATGCTTATGATGCTCCCGTGCCTCCAAGCCCACCTTTCTTCCCATGCCTTCCCTGTGCCCCCCTTGATCAAGTTCCCCTTTGCTTGTCGTTCCTCCCCGTACACCCCATGCCCCCTCTGTTCACCATGCCTCCCCCGTGCTACTCGTTTCCCCCCAAGCTCAAGTGCCCCAATGCTCCCATACCCCCATGACCGTCGTTCCTTCTCCTTGCTCTCTTTGTACCCCCTATCCTAAAACGTGCCTCAATTCTCTATACCCCCGTGCCACTGCATCCCTCGTGCTATGATTGTAGTCTAATTTGTCTGTTCGTTTAATGAAGTAGAACTTTGATTCAAATATAGTTCAGTTTCGCACACTGTCATTTTTATGAATAACTCTCAATGTTAGGAATTAATGGGCGTTTATTGTTTCCGTGATACCTGCTTAAAGAAAGAGTCAGAGAATTAATAAAAATATATCCCTCATACTGAGCTTATCTAAAGTTGGTAGTTTACATTATATAATTAAGTCAAAAATAAGTATTTCCCTATTTGATAAAATTTTTTAAGTAAGTTTACTAAATACAAATATATATATATATATATATATATATATATATATATATATATATATATAGGGTTACCATATGATCTACCCAAAGATTAAAACACAAGTAAACTTAGGTCTTCAACACTCGTGAGTCGGCTTACTGATTCGTAAAAATTTTACTTTCTGACACCCCCCTCCCAACCTAACAAGTGCTAAAAAAATTGGAAAATGTCTTGAGAACATAGTTCTAGCCTAATTAAGTTAATGCTACTCATTTAATTAATTAAATTAAAACAATGTATAAACAAGCAAATATTAAAAAAGCTTTCCCTAAGGTCCATAAAGGGGAGATTCAAGATTCAATTTAAATAAGACTAAATTAATGCAAATACAAATTTGTAAAAAAATCTTTTAGTTTTTTTGTGTAGGCCTAGGAGAATTTTAAAAATTTTCAATGAGAATTTTCAGTACAATACCTTTTTAACAAACACGAGGCTCAGTTACTTTCACAATCAGTGACTTAAAACTCTCAATAAAAAGCCTTTTCCTCTTATTTAGATAAAACTAACCCTGAGTAGTGAATCAAAACCCATTAACCTAGGCCTCCTACATCTCTAGTAAATCATAACCTTAACTTACTCGCGGTTACTTAACACTTCGAGTGTTAAAAAAATATTACATAACTTTTAAAAAATCCTGGGGAATTAATAATATAACTTCCATAGAGTACTACAATGGCAAAGTGCCCGAGCAACAAGCACATTAACATAAGCTAAAAATTTAAGTTTAATATAGGCCTTAAAAAAAATTTAACCAAAAAGTGATAGATAACGATATTTTGTATCACGATTGTAAGTTACGGAAAATTGAATTAAATCGTCGGTGTTTCGAAATAACAATTGAGTCAACCAATATTCATGTTTAAGCCTGCCGTATCGATATATTGGCGGCAAGACGATATATTGTTGCTTCGCACATTTAAAATGAAAGGCGAGGCACGTTATATCCTTGCTTACTATTTCTAAGGAATAAGACGATCAACGATATAGGCTATCATACCCTAGCAATCAAAGGGTTAAGGCTGCTGACAACAATGAATATGACCTTACTAGGCCTACTGGCGCTGACATCTGATTAAAATTAAAAGAAATAAGACTTAACCTAAGAACTGGTTTAATGGAGCAAAAAGTAAAAATGGTAGCCCTAAGTTGATTACTTTTTAAATAATCACTTAGGCTACATTAAACATTCTGTACAAACTAAATGATGGTTTAACCCTCCGAGCGTTAATCGTCGATTTTTCGGTCCAGCTTTTCGGCTTCCGAGCGTTTGAGTAGATTTTTCGACCTTTCAAAAAAGTGACGTACCGGTAACTTTATAGCGAATGACAGGAACGGACCCGTGAACGCTACCGCTGTTACCGGGAGGTTCTGAGCTATCCAAAAACATCCATTTCAAATCTGGGAACGTGAATGGTTGTTTTTAATATGCAATGAAACATCTGGGGAAAAAACTATTACCATCTGCTAACTTTGTAAACATCGAAATACATATTTTTCCAATCGTTTTAAGGTTATGAATGATTAAAAGTGTTACTAATACCTTTAATTTACATTATTGGAATAAATTTATATGTTTTATCGAATTTATAATCAGAAATATGAGTAGGAATTAGTGTAATATTCCTAGCTTGATTTTACATGTGTTCTTATGGGATTATGGTAAGTAGGCCCTACCGTAGGACATATTTGGTTTTATTCAACATACATTTCTTTCAAATACTTCTAGCCTATATAAATTATATATTTTCTTGAACTGCATAAAATTCTAAACAAAATGTTTGTCTTGGAATTTTAATTATCTGTATCCAAAATTATTTTAGAGGAGAGCAAAGTTATATACAAAATTTTTTTTTAATTTTATAATATTTAACCCATAGCCTTATTTTGGTAACAATAAGTAAGGGTAAAAATTTTTGTATTGTTAGGTAGTCCATTTTATCTTCTTTCATATGATATATACATTTATGGTGCTATTTCATAAAATATATTTTTTACTAATTTTTAATTGAAAGTATGCAAAACCTTCAAAAACGCTCCAGGGGTGCTATATTGAATGCTCTGAGGGTTAATAACGATCTGAACAAAGTAGGTCGGCGAAACTTCATTATCCTACTCCACCGTTATTATCGATGTGGAAATTTTGATAGTTGCAATTAAAATTGTGTACTGAAAACAATCTAATCAACAACACTATTGAGCTAAGATATGCATTATAATAATAATCTAACCTAACAATCTAACCGTAAACCTCGGACACTTTTACTGACAGCAATATTTATAACAACCAAATCAATGGTGTTTGGAAACATTTAAAACCCTTATTCCCTCAATACAATAGCAAAAAATACCTTTCTGATTCGTATTTGGCAGCATTGTGTGACACCATTTTAGGTTTATCGAAGTCTGCTTCTTCTCATTCTTATAAAAATAAGATAAGTTTTGCATATAACTTACTTATGTAGGCTAGTTTATTTTGTGTTGATCTTTGAGTTTTTATTTTTATTTTCATTTTCAGTTACTTGTTTCGTTTGCAATTTGTTTTACAGTCAAAAGGTATGTTTTGGTTTTAATTATATTTAGAACAAGACTAATTAGGTGATAAAATCTAGTACTATCGTATAATTGTGTCATCAATAGAATAGCAATACTATCGCAATTATCTAAATTTCCACATCGATAATACTAACGGTGGAGTCGGACAATGAAGTTTCGCCAGTAGGTCTACCGTAAGTTAAAACCACTATAGGACTCAGTAAAAACATAAGTTAAATACAGATATATTCAGTTGGCTGCTTCCAAAGCCGGACAAATGAAGGGTTTCTCAAAAATCCCCTGGGACTTTTTTTAGAGAACATGTCCGAGGAAAAGAGGATGAATGTTAACCCTAGTAGGTATCTTAGTAAGTGGCTCTTGCATCATCAGAGATTGATTCAAAATCTCAATCAAAGCACCATATAAGGCCTAGCCTTTGAAACTAGACTTTGACACCCTTCACCTAGTGCTAGTTAAAACTTATGCGGTTAACAATTTAGGCTGTACTTCCGCAGACGCCTGGTGGAACTATCGAATGAAAATTATCGAACGAATCAATTAATATATTGGTTGGTATTCAAACGGTAAGTTATTGTATCTTTTAATAATATTCTATAGGTTATTTAGTAACTCAATGTACCATATGGTAGTTTATAAATAAAGTAAAAGTTTTTAGCAAAGATTTTATTATATTGTAGGCTAGGTTAACTAAGTTGATTAAAAAGTATAAACACCAAACATGATTAGGTTCAACATTACCTAGGCCCTACAGTCAAAATTTTAACAAAAAAAAAAAAAAAAAACAAATAACAAAATATTCAACCTTTAAAAAACATCTTATATTATGAAGAAAACATCCCTCCTTTTCAATTAAACTAGACTTTTTGTGGCATTAAAAAAATGAAAAATGGATCAGGTGCCGACATTTAAACGTTTCTTTTAAAGAGGTATTTAGCTAGGCCTAGATGCGGTCGGCTAGATGTTAAGATGATTTGAGTCCTGTTTTCAATCAGGCCTACTTTGTATGGCCCTCCATGACAATGGTTTGAGTGATAACAGATGTTCTAGGGGTTACCGATCTTTCAGAACCCGATATTTTTATACATGAGTTATGGATAAATTTTATTGTACGTTACATCTCGATAACTTTCAGTCGATATATCAATCAAATTAATCGATAATATTCATTCTATAGTTCCACCGGGCGTCTGCGGAAGTGCAGCCACAATTTATTAAATAAAAATTGTGTTAACCCTCTTGCAACATTTAACAGAGAAATTTATACCGTAACTGAATATCTAGAGAAGAATGTGATGAATCACTCCCTATGCTTTCCCAGAGTTATAACTACCTGCCCATAACCCTAAAACTAACCTAACATTACCTTCCTTCAGATTATTACAGAGACCTACTTGCCATAGAAAAATATCAACAGACTAAATATTTCATAACTTATTCATTAGGTACTCACCTAGTTCACAGACGGAATCACGAAGCACCCATCAAGTAAAGCGGTGAAACGGCAAAGGCCAAAACTTAGGCCTAACCACTGCCAACTCAAAATGTCAAAAGCAAAGCACATTAGGCCTAGGCCTAAGGAAATCACGAATCACCTAGGAAGTAAAGCGGTGAGAACGCAAAAAATAAAAAAGCTTAATTTTAGTCCAAATAAAAATGACAAAGGTTTGAAAGACAAAGAACATTAATCCAATAATCCAAGTCTTTACATTGTTTACATGGACGCTACCGCTGTCCGCTAGCTACCGGAATAATGGCGGAATACGACTTGAATCACACCAGAGTCAGAGTCAGTGATGAAACTCAGGCGATAGGCATACTACAGTTGCTGCCTAGAAAGACGCCAAGCTCACCCAAAAGGCTTTTACAAATATAAATAATTTTTATTTTAGCACTTTATTATAGTTTTATAGTATTTTAAATTATTACACGTAATTGTAGGGTTTGAGTTATTCAGTTGAACTGAGTAGTTTACCGGATGGCTTCAGAACACCATTCGGAACAATCGTTAGTCCATATCGTTAGGTTATCGAAAATTGCAATAAGTTACATTCTGTGTAGCATAATAACATGAAAATTCACAGTATCTAAATTGGTAATATAAACACCTACAAATAGCATAAAAATGAGGAATAAATAAATAAAACAAAAACTTCTGATCTTTAGTTTAAATAATTTTTTAAACTAAAACAATCGATACAACTTCCGTGCGATATGTTCAGATACTATTCACTATTCACTGCGTACAGTATTAATAAAACGTTGCAGCTCTACCGGTGAATCGAACAATCGAAGTAAAAAATTCCTACCGGGATATTCTTAGGTTATCCAGTTCATATGTTATCAACGCTGGCAAATAAATTACATCAACTACATGAAAGTTCTTTAATTAAAAAGAATAAAATCAATTGCAGCTTTAAAAAGTTAATCACTCACATTGAAATTGTATAAATCATATGGATGTAGCTTTTATTTATATTTCATGTCGGCGGAAGCTCCCTAGGGGTTCCTGCGGATTGTGGTGGGATGAGTAGACACTAACTTAGATATGCCACATGTTATTAGACTACTATTGCATTGTATATTAGTAACAGTTATTTAGTTAGTTAGATTGTTAAGTTATTCGATTGTGTATTTATTTAAAAAAAATATCCTTTTAATATTGTATCCCATCAAAAAGTTCCCTGTGAGTTCCTGCGGATTGTTGTGGGATCTAGACACTGGATATCGACGCAAAATGTCATTAATTTCATAATTAATCAAAATGTAAGTTAACAATTTTTGTGTTAACAAGGGGATATTCCGTAATTCATATAAATTTGAACAAATCATTCCAAAATTCAGAAATTAACTTAATAAGTGTAATTTTTCCTATTTCGCCTAAACTAATTATTATTACACATAATGAAATCCTACGCCCTATGTTGTCACCCGTATTTTCAACTATTTTACTTGTTAATTGTAACAAACTAATTTAAAATTGCACGTTATTAATGTATTCTACGTTGACATCCTAGGGATATCCTCGGGAAGATGTCATTTCCTTGATAGGCTATTATGGAATTACACAGGGTTATTACATCCCTGAGGATAATGTACGAGGAGATCTCAGGGATATTCCCTATGTAGCGGTATATCAACTGGGATATGCAAGGCCAAAATAGGATATCCTGAGGACTTCTTGCCAGCCTTTAAATTTTATCCCGGCGGAAAGTTCCCTCTGGGAGTTCCTGTGGATTGCCTTAGGATATAAACATAGGATATCGACGCAGAGACGTTATTTAAAATTTCGTTGTCACTTATTCATGGCCTAAACAATATCATGTGTCTATTTTTTAACTTTATTTGTATGTTTATCATTCTCTTAATTTTATCCCGTTCTTACTGGTAAGTTCTCATGGAGTTCCTGTAGATTGTCATATAATATACTATTATATGTTATCAACGCTGACACGTTATTTACTATTTCGTTGTAACTTATACAGTACACAATCACGTGTCTATTTTTATTAATTTTTTTACTTTATTTTCTTATAATTTTATACTTTTCCTACCAGTATTTCACCTTTGTGGAAGTTTCCTGGGAGTTCCTACGTGGAGTTTCTATGTGGATTTTTCCTATTTCGCCTAAACTAATTATTATTACACATAATGAAATCCTACGCAATATGTTGTCACCCGTATTTTCAACTATTTTACTTGTTAATTGTAACAAACTAATTTAAAATTGCACGTTATTAATGTATTCTACGTTGACATCCTAGGGATATCCTCGGGAAGATGTCATTTCCTTGATAGGCTATTATGGAATTACACAGGGTTATTACATCCCTGAGGATAATGTACGAGGAGATCTCAGGGATATTCCCTATGTAGCGGTATATCAACTGGGATATGCAAGGCCAAAATAGGATATCCTGAGGACTTCTTGCCAGCCTTTAAATTTTATCCCGGCGGAAAGTTCCCTCTGGGAGTTCCTGTGGATTGCCTTAGGATATAAACATAGGATATCGACGCAGAGACGTTATTTAAAATTTCGTTGTCACTTATTCATGGCCTAAACAATATCATGTGTCTATTTTTTAACTTTATTTGTATGTTTATCATTCTCTTAATTTTATCCCGTTCTTACTGGTAAGTTCTCATGGAGTTCCTGTAGATTGTCATATAATATACTATTATATGTTATCAACGCTGACACGTTATTTACTATTTCGTTGTAACTTATACAGTACACAATCACGTGTCTATTTTTATTATTTTTTTTACTTTATTTTCTTATAATTTTATACTTTTCCTACCAGTATTTCACCTTTGTGGAAGTTTCCTGGGAGTTCCTACGTGGAGTTTCTATGTGGATTTTAATTTGATATATACAACAAAGGATTTCTGCATAAATAATTATCAATTTCGTAATAATAATGCTTAATACATTTTTTATAGTTTTTTAACACGGGGAAAATTATTTTGTCAGGTCACCCCTAAATTACAGATAGCCTAAGGAGTTAACTTGAGGTATATTATATTTTAATATTGCTTAAATGACGGCTAATATAAATATTATATATAAATATTAAATATAAAACTAATATAAATATTAGACAGTACAACGCTAATTCTTTGTATTTTTAACTTTGTTAGTTATAACTTCATAAAAAACATTTACAAGTAATTATTGTTAAACTTATTCTGATATTCAGCGTTAATATCCTCGGGACATCCCCAGGAACATTCACTATCAGTAGTGGGGAATGGCTACAGTTGGCTCAGGTCAAGGTCAGGCGGTTGTAAGTGTTGTAGGGGTAGTAGCGGCTGGGGTTTTTTTGACAGTGATGGGTGGGTTTTGGAAGTGGGTCAAGGTCATCCGGAGGGGTTTTTAAAAAAGGTGAGCCCCGAGGGGTTAGATTGAAGGTGGGTAAAAATTTATTTAATCAAAGAAAAGTAGTGGTTTTATTTGAGGAAGCGTTGGAGTGTTGTTTACTGGCGATGGAGTGGTAGATGCCAAAGGTGATAGCGATGAGAAGATAAAAACATACTATCCACAGTACGCATTTGAATAGTCGTAAAAGCTGAATCATTTCTTGTTGATTCTTTGTTTCTAATTGTAGTCTGTTGATTTCGAGTTTGAGTTTATCCTCTTCCAATTGTGACGTAAATGAAAAATCATCCATCATCTTCGTGTATTAAATGTATGCAGGTAAAAATTGGAGCGGTGTTGATGGTGAGAAAGTTGGCGATGAAATGAGAAACAGAGATAGGGACAGGTTATATATTACTGTAAAAATAGTGGGGGGTAAAGAAAATAATTGTAGTCGACTAAACATCATTATTAGCTGTGTCGGGTGTTGCAGCTTTGGAAGATGGAAGACTATTATCTGGCAGCTGTAAAACTTCGACGTCTTCGCTTTCCATGTTTTCGTAATCAGAAGAATTGTAGGAAACTTCCACAGTGATAGTAATGGTGTTATTTGGAGTGTTTATTAGATCACTTAAAATTTGAAAAATATTTTGTAAGTCTTCCTGTGATTGAATAAGAAAAGTACATTTACTTGTTGTTAAAGGAGAGGAGCTCATTGTTCGGAAGTTGGCAAACAAATGGTGAGCGATGGTCAGAGGGTCGCTTATATGTGGGCAAAGGTGGTGGAGGGGGAAGTAGAGGGGTGGGGGTGGTAGAGTGGTGGGGGAAGGATGATATAATCATATGCGAACCGGCGGCCAGAGCATTTTGCCGCAAAATCCCATTTGGGTAGGTTATGGGTGGTGTGTAGAAATAAGTATTAGCTGTAATATAAATTAGAAACACTAATAATTTTTATAAATTAAATATTAAATTTATATTTAACTAGAGCTTGCATTTCTTGTTCCTCGTCGTTTAATTCAACAATTTTAACACCATTAGTTGTTTGTTCCTCTTCCTCTGCACTTTGCGACGATGAAGACATGGAGGTGGCAGAAGAAGATGATGAGGATGAAAATATTTTGGTAGGATTGACGTATTGCACTGTGATGTTGATCCATCTTAAAGGATAGTTATCAATGAGTGTGAGTAAGTTTTGGAATAGGGTTTCCATCTCTTCTCTGTCGGTAACTAAATGTTGAAAAGAAATGAATTTATCATCCATGTTGTTGTCAAGGCGAGTAATGAAATAAGAATGAGAAGCGTATCGAATGATCCATAGAATATATGTTGTAAAAAATAAGTGGTGGGGGTAATCTCAAGGTCAATCAAATGGAGTTTTAAAAAAGGGCTGCAGTCAGTGACTACAGCTATACATCTGAAGCTTCAACAGACCAATCAGATCTGTACTTGCACGCATTTATGATGCATGTACAAAAGTCGTCTTTATAACATGCATTACACTCTCGGCAATTAACAATTTTTTCTGGATGAAATTTGATACATCTCTGGGGACAGCAAGTGTGGAAGTATCTTGATTTATAAATCTTGAAGGTTCGCAATTCTGGTGGTGGTAGTTGTTTTGTCTTGCATTTGCAGTAACAAGATCCGAAGAATTCACATTTTCTACAAGCTAATCCGTCTACCATCCATCTTCCTATATCGGTACATTTTTGTTCACAACAATAGCGTGGTTTGTATTTGTCTTTCTTGTTTTCCATGTTGACGCTTCTAAGTTTAGCCAAGAAATGAAGGTGTATAGTGTAGGATAGTGTGTTTTATAGACTAGAAAAAGTGGTGGGGGTAATCTCAAGGTCATCCAAATGGAGTTTTAAAAAAGAACATCTTACAAGTGTAAGATGTATTTATTTAAGATAGTGAGTTTTCATTCTCTTTTTCTTTCTTTATATCTTGTTTGTATTTTTCTTTTTCTTCTTTAGCCATAGCAATGAGATCTTCAGTGGATAGTGGATGTACTTCAGGAAATTTTAGAATTAATTTTGGTTGGAATCCTTCTTTAGTCAATACTTGAAGATCGGACGTCATTTGTTCTACACTTTGATAGTCTTTTCCGTAGATTTTTCCATTGAATTCAATCATCATTCTGTACAACATGGTAGTGGTAGTTGTTTTCGCTGCGTCAGTTGGGAAGCAAATGATGATTCTGTTTAGGTTACGCGTTCCTTTTATAGATGCCACAGCGACCACTCAATATTATTCAACATCAGTAATATTTCTGGAACTTAACATTATTTTGAGTAGATGGTGTTGTAGTTGAAGGTTGTGTGGAAACAAATACTTCTTCATTGCAGAATTTTTGTTTAGGAAACATCCTCATGTTGTTAGCGTAAACATCAATATTTAAACGATAACCACCGGCAAGTAACACTCGCAATTCATTAGTAAAATCGTCAAGTTCTTCAAAAGTTGTGATGGTGGTAGTATCATATGATGCACACTTAACCTTAAGAGACATGTTGTTATTTGTAATAACTGGAGAGCCAACAGAGATGTGTACGGCACGAAAGGTAGTCGTAGACTGATGAGATCCTTAAGAAAATTACGGCCTTTATATACCCTCAAAACTAGGTCAAGGTCACCCAAACGTGTTTTTAAAAAAGCAACATATCGATAGTGCAGAAACACTATCGATATGTTGCCTTTTTTATTTTTTTTCATTTTTATTTTTTATTTATTTATAATCAGTTACATACATGTACAACAGTATATATAAACTACAGATTAGTTGCTAGTAGGCATAACATGAAGTGTAAGTTCAGTAGAGTTGCTTCCGCTAGGACCGTGAGCTGCTAAGTAGAGTGTGCCGGGGTGAATCAGTCGTAAATCTTCATTCTGCAGCAGTTGAACGAAGCGTTTGGGAAGAAATACTTGAAATTTTGGTTCATCACCAGGTGTGTAGGGTGCTTCACTTAATGTACAATTGATAGCGTCTCCAATTGATGTTTCCATTTTCTTAATAGTGTGAATAATATAATGTTTTTCTTCCTTCAATTCTGAACATTTTTTTGTCGGTAGTATAGTAGATTTAGAATGTTTGTTGAAT
This sequence comes from Neoaliturus tenellus, assembly GCA_030545055.2. Taxonomy (NCBI): domain Eukaryota; kingdom Metazoa; phylum Arthropoda; class Insecta; order Hemiptera; family Cicadellidae; genus Neoaliturus; species Neoaliturus tenellus. Next base: position 146,553,482 of record CM061533.1, on the reverse strand, counting down.
TGATCAACAAGCGATTGTAGAAAATTTTGTGACGCCATTATCTTCTTCTTGCTATTGTTCGTCTTCTTCTTCTTGTGTTTGCGTGTCAGAGGTGTTGACTCCCCGGAGGTTTGAGTAATACTGATGCATTGTCATAGTGCCGCTCTCGTTTTTATACCCTTCGTTTCCCCCACCACTTTGCTGTAGATAGACATTTAAACGATATGCGTTTTTTAAAGCACATTGAGACTGTTGATGTTTAAAGTTTTTAGATGAAATACAGGTGTTATCAAAGTAGCAATAAAAATCTTTCTCCATTTGCACATTTATTACTTCATGGTTTGTATATGTTTGTATCCAATTTGCTTTTTCCAATCCTCTTGTAAAAATAGTTTTGAACTTTTTGCAGAAATGATTCATAATGTGTGGCATCATATTGTAGGTTATAAAACCTTCATCCCATCTTAGATTATGAAAATGTTTCATCAACCATTTGTTTGTTACCTTAGCTTTGGTTGTTAATCTGTTGAATGGTAAAGGAGGCATAAATAAAAAGTGATAAACAACAGATGTTATCATGTCTAGTACCACTAACTCTTTAATTATAAAATTTCCATCATTACCACGGAATGCTTGAAACTCTATGATACCTTGCTTTACTTCCATTAATTCTATCTTCTTAGAGAATGAAACTTGTTTATCCATGATGACGTTCAGTAGGCAACTGGTATGTTAATCCAGATTGACAACCTTTTATACCCCCAATATTCTTCTTTTTACTTACAATATTCTTTATTTGTTCAATTTGTTGCCGATTGTTGATTGTTGAAACTTGATTCGTTTTCCTTGGTTTCTTGCTTTTCTTCATCTAAATTAAAGTTGGTTTGATAGTGGTGTAACTGTCTCCACATATCTACTTCATGTGGTATCCTATTGAAGATTGAAGTATCTACTGGACCATATAGGATTGGAACATATGGTTGTTTATCCAATGCATCAATTAAATAGTCTTTGATAATTGCACTTGAGAATATTAGCTGTTTTAAATATCTTGTTATAGGACCAGTAGCACAAGTTAAAGTGTAAAACTCTTCTTTAGTCAAATGTATTTTTATATTATATTTAGTTAAATCTCTAAATCGAACTAGTTGTTGACCACGTTGTTTAACAATATCGATTTCAATATTTGATTCCAACAAACCTAGTTTTGTTTTTCTTCCAAATGTATTGTTACTCAGATAACATTCCAAAAGATGTATATGTTTCATAAAAGATTCCCAAGAAGTTTCAGTGAAGGTTACCATTTTAGATCCATGATTTAAAATAACAGTAGGAGAGTAATCCAATGATTTCATCACTCCAGCAGATACAGTCTTTGTCATACAAGAAGAAATAGGATAAAATATTCGAAGAAATACTTCCGTTAAGATGTTGGTGGAAATGTTATCTTCAATTTTTCTTTTCTTTGTTTCTTTTTCAACTTCCTCTTCTTCTGTCTTCTTATGTTTAAACTTGAGGAACTCATCCATTTCCTGTTCAACTTGTCTTTCTATATCCAAACTATTGTCAGCCATAAAAGGTGTAGTTTCTTCATTAGCACCTGATGTAGTAGAACTCATCTTGCGGACGATGTTACCCATACGACAATCAAAGATGAAATGAATTTCCAGCTCTTTTTTCTCACTTTTATACTCGCAGATGACCTAGATATTGTTGATTTTTTGTAAAAACCTTACAAATCGTGCAGATGTTGTATTAATCCTTCTTAAAGTACATTCTTCACGATTCCTGTTAGCGGTGTGTAAGTAACTATTTTGTCATGTAGAATTAAACAGTATGCTGAAGTTCCATCTGGTATTTTATCTTCAAATTCCATTTCAACTTTTATATCTACACTTGAAGATTTTACAGATTCATTTTGTTTTGAACAATCGATTACAACAATTGGAGCTTTTGAATAAAATTGTTCTGGTGATAAAAGTGGTGTATTCGTCTTACCATAATATGACGATTGAAATCTTGCATACATGTCATATAGAATGGAATAACGTTTCTTGTCAAATGAAACATTTAAACTGTCATATGGAAAGAACTGAGAGTTTAAAAAAACTTTGCAATTCTTTATCTTGCAATGGTCAAATTGACCAGCGTGCGCAGTTATAACATCTTTTCGTTTAGTCTGAAAACCGACTATTATGTACCTTGCCCGTTCTAAATAAGTAGAGGTACTTCATACCAAATATAAATCATTTGTACATTCTGTATGATTTATACAGTCCATGTTTGTCTTTCTGTTTGAGGCAATATGGGGTATTCATGAAATTCCCAACTCCTAAATGGTATTACAATATCACGGTCAGATTTTAACTTTTTCAATAATAATACTCGATGTTCATCTGCCAATCTGACATGAGGTACTCTCCATACAACTTTATCCAATTGAAGTTGCCATTCCAAATCGGCATCTTTAGTTCCACTTGGCGCTTGTATTACATCCTCATTTGTTGAAGATCTGAGCAGTACCAGTTCTTGCTTTACGTTTATTATTATTCTCTTGTAATCTTCTGCAAATCCCAAAAGCAATCGTAAAGGTACATTAAAATCAAAGTAACCTTTTGAATTAGGAGTAATAGTGTCTTTATCAGGAGTCACCCATCCAGCTGAGATTAAAGAATTCTTTTCATGGGGTGTTATTGAAGTCAATCCTTTTAAAGTTGTTGATATACCAACTTTTTTTGTTGAATCAACTGTTACTCCAGATATCTCATATCTAATTTCATCAAACAGATATGCCATAGGGTTATTTATAAAAGGAACAGTTGAACCAGATTTTCCATCCAATGTTGTTACTCTTCCTTCGATATATAAATAACTTTCACAAGGTAATGTGTAGATATCTTGTTGTTGAATGGGAATCCTTATTTCATCATTATTATTTAATTTTGATGAAGTGTAAGGGTTGTGAGTGTGATATTCCTTCTCCCATAGGGTTTCGTCGAATGTCGGTCCTTGCGCTATATCCAGTATATCCATGGTTGGCAAGTTTTAGTCCGATCTTTTGTAGGAAGTGTATGTTGTCCGGTGTTAACTCGTCGAATGTTGAGGAGCTACTGAGCTCCCGACTCTTCCGTTGTGGTTTAAATGATAATCCCATGTTGACTTTATGTTGCTGCTCTGATATGTAACCGTATAGTTATTGTTTCTCCTCTAAAGTCAACACTAATGCCGTCTTGATCCAATATGTTCAGTACGATGTCTGAAATGAAACTGGTGTTTAACGGTAGGTATATCAGGTTTTGTGGCTTCTCAACTATTTTAAAACCAGGAGCTACTGTTGGGTAAAATGTGTGTAATATATGTTGATTTACTCCATCTCTATATGATCCGTGTATAATATTACATGTTACATCAATACTGTTCACCTTTAATATTGTTACTGTTGTATCGCCAGTATAATCATTTCCAGGAGCTAAAATTCCTTTCTTTTTTGAAAATCCGAGCAAATTGCCGATTGAGTGGTCTAAGCTAAAATCTATATAATACTTTGAAGTTATTTCCGCTTTTAATGTATTATTATTACCTTTTATAGAAATATTTTCTTCTCCAAGTTTCTTTTGTAATACTTGGTTTATATCGTCTATTTCATATGCTCCTGTAGATAATGGAATTATTTTTAATTGTGAATAATTTCCTTTTTCATCTTTACTCTCATAATAATGTAGTAAATTATTTTTTCCTTCTGTAACATTGGGAATTGAATTGTATGTAGTCAAATCCAATAATGCTGCTTCCCATAGTTTATCCGTAGATAAACGTAAAGCTGGGAAAAGTGTACTTTTCAATGTTGACGAATTTCCACTCAGCGATACTGTATACGATGACATCTTAAAGCTGACTGACGCTCTTCGCTAGGAACTCTAAACATAAATGTCCGCATATTTCTGTATTGCTAGGTTGCTCTCTTTTGTAGTTGTAGAATATATTCTTGGAGTCCCGAAAATAATGTTGAAGTTCTTTTGGTGGCGGTAAATTTCCAAAACTATCAAAGTAGTAAACATTTTCTCCAAGTTTTTTATAACATACCCAATGAGTACCTGGTCCATAATTAGAGTCTAAATTTACTATTCCAGTTTCATTTTTCCACACTCTATTTGGTAATGTATCTTTCATAAAAACTCCTCTGAAGAATGGTATTCTTAAACATTTCACATATTTTGACAATTGATAGTTTGTTAATGCTTCATTTGGAATTATCAATTTATTTTTCTCATTTAATACACACGGTACGGTCTTAAGTAAAGACCCGATCCGTTTTTTACCACTGACCATATGGATGTTTTCTTGACTTTCCTTTTAGGGTTAGTGCGACGTCTTCTTTTGATGTTCCCGCCTCTTTTTGCAGCTTCTTTTTTACTAGGTTTTTTCCCGCGTCGTCTTCCACCACCAAACTTAGCTTTCGTCTTCATGGCTGTTGTCACTGCCCAAGCTGCTGCTTTTTCCGCAATACTGGAGTCACTTGATTTAACCCTTTGCCAAGCTTTTTCCGCTAGCGCTCTATCCGCTATTGATCTATTTGTTGAATCTGCAAACTTGGAATACGCTATATCGTGTTCTTTGCAAGCTTGATCTAATTTATTAATTCCAGGATCTCCTCTTGCTAAACGTTTTGCCAACTTAGTTCCGGGTCCACAATATTGATAGCCTCCGGGCAGATGAAATTCGTATGGTAAAGCGTCTATTGCTCGATTTAGAACAGCACCAACAGGAATCCGTCTGAGCAGGGAAAACGCAGCTGATGTTATACCACGTCCTTTCTTAACGCTGTCTTGACGACGACTGAGCGGTGCGGTCTTCATTATGTCGTCTTATATAACCAGCGTGTTTACTCCACGAGCTGCTTTACATAAATGGATAACTCGTGCACAATGTTTTATATTTAAATATTTAATTATTCAAATTAATTATATACTGATTTATGATTCTATTTTTAATCCAAGCTTCTCGTTCATCGGGTTGAATCATCACATGACTCGTTGTACTAGCTATATGATTGTGGGTATCGATAAGTAAATTGCCCACTATTCTTATTAAACAATCTAAAGTTACAGCATCTTTCGGATGTTGAGGATCATGTAACTGCATAATACGTTTATCATTACACGTGTAAGCGGTTGAATCACTTTTCGATGTTGTTATGACTTGTCCAATAGTAGCAGCATCATTTAAATCTTCTCCTGGTAAAATATTAATTATTTTCTTCATCTTTGCATCATATTTGGTCCCAAAGTGTTTATCCCAAGTTATTGTTTGTCTCAATGTAACACAATCATCATCTTCATAACCAGGATAAATATTTTTTATTCTTCTATTACGACCATCATATGTACCTAATCTACCACCACTTGCAATTAATGTTTGTATCATTAAAGGTACATCCGAATCTTTTATACCGAATCTTCCATTTGTTATTGTTTTATGTCCCGCATCCCATTCATCATTTTTTCCTTGCATTAAATCAAACTTTTTATTTCCATGTATAAATGTATCTCCTCGCTTTAGCACGGCATCTTCATGTTTTACAAAATTTGATGTCCCCCTTTTTAATTCTTTAGATAGTTGTTCCATAGTAACAGCATCTTTTGGTTGAGAACCGAACTTTACATTTGACAACACTTTCCCATGACAATCGATTTCATCATTATCTTGTAAAATACAGTTGTCCTTGATGTATTTCAGGTTTACAGCATCACCGTCTTCCTTTGGGTATCCAATGTCATTTATAATAAATTTATAAAAAGAAAATCCGCGTTGAGTCTTTTCCGGTATTATAGAATGTAAATATTCTTTATTAACTGAATCTTTATCATTTTTCGGATTTGCCACGTTGGTTATTCTATGATTCCCAGCATCAAATGTCTGTCCATCTTTTAAATTATTACCCCACTGCAATTTTAAAGTATTTAAAAGTTCAGATGATAAATACTCTTTATTAATTGCATCAGAACTGTCAGTTGGTTTACCAACATTAATTATTCTATGTGATTTGACATCGTAAGTATTTTTGTCTAATTTCAATGATGTTGAAGTTGCTTCTTTTACTGTCTTTAAATTCGCTCCATCAGTATCTTCTTCTGGGTCTTTAACAAATTTTAAACGTTTGTTACTCATATCATAGTCACCTTCAGGTGTTTGCGGCAATCCACTTCTTTTTCTGTTTTCTCCTCCTTGTACTCCTAGCCCGGAATACCGTCCGAACTTGTCGACGCTCATGATTGAACTGATCCATTGTATGGTCACAGCTCTCTTATATATCTGTGATAATTTATACAACTATTCCGCGATTTCGAAGTTCGTCAACTAAAGCCACCCATTCATTATTTAAACCTGTATGACCAGCTTCTATAGCTTCATGTAATAGTCTCATTCTATCAACCAATTTGTTTATATCATTATAGTAAATCACATTTGTATTATATAGGTTTTTCATTAAACCTTTACCAGACGTTGAAGATTCTCCTTTTTTCTTTTTACCATATTCATCCATAAGTGATAAGTCCATAAGTGATAAAGACTTCCTCTTTAGCGGTTTCTTCAAAGCGGGCGCAGTCCGTAATGTTGGTAGTTTTCTTAGGGGAAACAATCTTTTTATTACAACAGTATATTTAGTTGCGCGTGTTCTATTTATCATTGAATCTTTGGAGTAATTCTTCTTATGAGCATTAGTATTTTGCAAAATTTCTTTAAAAGTATTTAAATCTTGTAGTGTATATTTTATAGGTATATTTTTAAAAATCAGTTCAAATAATCCTTTTGTTCCTTTATATTTATGCTCACCAATAACAATGTCATCATCTTCAGTCAAATGTACTTTTGAATCTCCTATTTTTAACTCATTTCCATCAATTCTCGCTCCATATACATGTGACTTGTGTAGTTTTGGGTTAGCTTTTATTTCATGTAACATCTTCATGATATACTTTCTTCCAAGAGGTCCTTGTTGCAATATATCACTACTTAATTTTGTTAGATTTGGAATTGATTGTTCTGCTTCAGGTATATGTTGTTCTTCTTCTTCTTCTTTTTGAACATTTATTTCTGGTTCTTCTTGTCTTGTTTCTTCTCCTTTTTGAGAAACTTCACTATCACTTGTGTAAGAATCATCATCTTCTTCCTTTTTTAAAGTCTTTACTTCAAATTTAGAAACAGGTAGTAAAACATCTCCTTCAAAATGAGGTTTACCAATTGTTTCTGTTATCTGTTTTAAAGGTTCTGTAATAGGTTTAAATGTAGTCTCCAGAAATTCTTCTCTTTCATTCAAACCCATTCTTAATGCTCGATTTTTAAGTCTAATCGAGTCACTTAGTGATTTTATTTCTTTTAATAGTTTTTCTTGGTTCACCATGTTTACACTGCGAAGACCAATCTATTACTAAACGTATCATCAATTGTTCAATGGATTAATACAAATTTATCTAACCCTATACGATATCTTCCATTTTTTATAGCTTCTTCTTTCATAATAACAAGAAATCCATATTTTTCAGCCCATGCTTTACCACACATTTCTTTAAATTTATCAAATGACATGTCTGCATTCACATGATCATTATATATGTGCTTTAAATTTGTTTCATCTTGCTTGAAGATAATAAGTAGATTTGCATTATCTCTTATTAGTTGTTTTGGAATTTTACTGTAAGTTTGACCAATATAAATGCTATCAATATTGTAATGTCTTCCCATGGCAAAATAACTTCTAATAGTGTCATGATTTTCACAAGATACATCATCAAATATAAATATAGAAAATGGTTTAGCCTCGTTTGGCTCCATTATAGTTTCACTAGCATTAAACTTGTAGAAATTAACTTCAGGCACACTTGCGAGTACCTTATCCAATAATTGGTATTTGGGTTGTTGCAAAGATTTGGAAAAGATATAAATGTTGTTAAAACGTAATCCCTTAGGATTTGTTATTAAATTAAAAACCACATTTGTCTTTCCACAATTTGATGGTCCAGTTATTAAACATCTTATTGTGTTTGGCAGTAATTCACCATGTTTTCCATGATTTAACTTGTCGTTGTCAACTGTTAATTCATCAATATTATTAATAAAAAATCGATCCTTTTGTTGCACAATCTCCATCTTGTATAAAGGTTAAACATGTAATGACTTCATAAATTGCTACACTAAGTCTTTTGTAGGGATCCAAGAGTCTTCACTTTTATCAAATCCCAACCAACGTACTTTCACCTTATCCTTTTTTCTTTGTAAAATTTTTTCAACAAGATATACATCGCCAACTGATGATTTTAGCAATTCATGTCCGTAGAATCCACCTTCAAGTAATTCACCCTTGTTGTCCTTTAAAATGTAGGTTTCAGGTATTGTTGGTTGCACTTTATAGATTGTAAATACTTCATTAGTCCAGTTTGGCAGATACCTTTTGCTAAATACTCCTTTGTACTTACTTATACGAACTTTATCATTAACTTTAAATGTTTTGGGCTGCATTTTTTCACGTTTAGGAGTAGTATTATTTTTAATACGTTTTAATACCATTTTAGCATTGGTACTATTTACTTCGTTAGGCTTCATACCAATGGTTCGATGATACTTATTGTTATATTCTTTTATAAGTTGTGGTAATATATCATACCAAATATATGATCCTCGTTTGGAAAATGTTTTATACATTGCTCCTTTTAACGTTCTGTTAAATCTTTCTATTATTGAAGCTTTAACTTCAGAATTTGTAGAATAATGATTTATTTTATACTTCTTCATTAAAGCTGCAAAGTCTTTGTTAAAATATTCTTTTCCATCATCAGTTTGTAGATGTTTGATGTTGAAATTATTTCTTTGTATAGCTATTTCCATAGCTTTTGTAACACTTTTACCAGTCTTGTCCTTTAGCGGTAAAGCATCAGCCACTTTAGTAAAACAGTCTATAATCGCTAAAATGTATTTAAATCCTTTATTTAATTTACTATGTGGTATCATTTCAATAAGATCGGCTTGGAAAAGATCATTCAATCCTTTTATAATTGTATTTCTTCTAGGAAATTTTCTTCTTGCCGGCTTATGAAGTTCATTTACAATCTTGTTCCTTAAATCTTCTATCTTCAGTTGTGTCTTCCACACCGCTTGTAAAAGTACTGATCTCTAAAATGGTTTATCCTCTTTTATATGGTAAGATTATTTTTTTTTTTTTTTTTTTTTTTTTTTTTTTTTTGAGGGAGAGGCGGAAAAATGCATTACGCACACAGGTGGCCAGCCTGTAGTGTGGGGCTCCCCTAAAAAACGGGTTTACCCACTAAAAAACCTCCTCTACTCTTTAGGAATCTAACCTGGAATTGTTTATCACATTACGTCAGGCTAGGCCTAAATTTGGCTTACGCCCGTCGGGCTCGCTCCTTATCCAGCCGCTCTATCAAGGGATCTGGGCCACTTCGCGGTCCAGATCGGTTTTCTTTTCCAGGAGGATGCCCCGGACGAACTGTGACAAACAATCCCAGTTGCCCTCATCCTCCAAAATCTTTTGGCAGACCGAGTCCACCGAAAATGCACCAAATATTTGTGTGGCCTCCAGGCGGGGCCCTTCCCAACGGGGACATCGGAAGAATGTGTGTTCCGCATCGTCGGGAACACCCGGGCAATAAATGCAGTCCGGTGAACCGGTCTTTCCCATCCGGTTCAGGTACGACCGAAAATAGCCGTGACCTGTCAAAAATTGGGTCAGGTAGTAGTCCACCTCCCCATGCCGCCGTTCCACCCATGGTTGGACCTGCTTGATAAGTCGCGCAGTCCATCGTCCTCGGGTGTCGTGCTCCCAGCTGTGTTGCCACTGCTGGAAGGTTCGGGAGCGCTCTTCTGTTCTTGCCGTGTCCTTGCCGATCTCGCCTTGTCTCTGATAAATCGCTTTCCTCTCCCCTGCCAAGAGCTTGACAGGGATGACTCCGGCAACCACCAGGACGGCAGGCTCGGACACTGTCCGGTAGGCGGAACACACCCTGAGCGCGGCTTGACGCTGAACCCGGGCGAGTCGCAGCCTGTAGCACTCCTTATCTAGAGCGCCTGCCCACACCTCTGCCCCGTAAAGGAGTACGGACTGGACCGCGGACATCAACAGACGTCTTCTGCTGGATCGGGGACCCCCGACATTGGCCATCAGCCTACTAAGGTGAGTAACTACCTTAGCGGCCTTGTCCGCCGTACGGAAGATCTGATCCCTCCAGCTTAACTTGGTGTCCACCATAACCCCGAGGTATTATGGTAAGATTATAGGTCAAGGTCATATTACATTGGTGTAAAAAAGAGGGAACATGACATTGAGCTTGTCATGTCCCCTCTTCTTTACGGAAAGGAAAAAGGAAGAAGGTAAAGGACGAAGAATAGGTTTACTGGTCGATAGGGTATAAGGAGTAATGTCCAAATGGTAGAGTTTTTATATTATCTTCCAGGATGTACCTCTTATCATCCTTACAACTCAAAGCCCATTTGGTTTGCTTTATACTGAAGAGACGATGGTTGAAGCTTCTTATGGTGTTAAATGTTGCTGTTGTCTCAACATTTTCAAATAAGCATCTCTTGTATTCTTCAAACTGTACATTCTTCTTCAGGTATGAGGTTTTTATACCTTTGGCCTTCTTCACGATTTCATGTTCTCTTTTTTCATTTTTGTACAATTTAAATGAATACAATTTAGACATTAAAGCAACAACCTCTTCCATTGGCACGCTATTTGTTTCGTCTTTGAACTTTCCCAATACCTTTTTATTTCTACCATTGTCGTAGTTGGGATGGTCTTGTGGATAATCAGAAAAGTCAAAGTCGTTATTGTAGATAAAACAGCGTAGGTCTTCATACATATCTTTAGTTCTTATCCAATAAATAAAAGCGTCCGTATCCATGTATACAATGCCGATGTTTTCTCTTCCATAAAATTTAACCATCTTGTTGTAATGGAAGTCATACATGTGAGTCTTTGAAATATCTAGAATAGACATCCCCACATATAAAGGACGATCCATTGTAATTGAAATTTTGTTCATGGAAACAGCTACAAGATTTTCGTTGATTATTATGGATGATCCGAAGTTAGGTTTTTGTACCAGCTTTTGTAGTTTTACCGGATCACTAACTAATTTCACATTCTTATGCTTTCTTTTGTTTTCCAGTGTCTTGCCAAATATCGCATTATTCATCAATTTAGAAAAGTCCTTTTGAAAATTAGATGTAGCTGCAGTTCTTCTTTTTGTGTTATTGTCAATGTATGACTTTAACCAACAGGATTGAGAAAATTGTAAAGCTCTATTAATTTTTGTTATTCTCAATCCTAATTCTAGGGCTTGTTGTATTACCCAATAATGAGCAACATATCTTGATTTGTTGGTTAAAGTCATCATTAATTTAGGCCATCTACCGGTTGGTGATATTTCTGTCTTGGCCAGTAGAGGTAAATCATAATGGTGGTCATGCAAATGTTCAGGGTACTCAATATCTACATCCAAAATATAACCAGTATCTCCATGTTTTGCTATATCCATAATGTTTCCAATAGAATCAGGGTCTATCCATTTGAAGTCGCCAAATGGAAGAGGATTCGACATGGCCCATCCATAAAGGTTATTTGCATCAAAATAACCTAAATATGTAGTTGGTTTTGTTGCATCAAAATTGGGCAAATATTTGTTATTTGCCTTTACATGTCGTGTTACGCTTTGAGTTAGTCCCCCTCGAACACCTGATTCCAACATCAGCACCATGTCTATATCTGTAAGAAGTTGGAGTTTACATTTTGTTTCCTTTAACATTGCTTGCCAAGCTAGTCCAGGTGATGTACAAGAATGCAGAGGGTCTAATCCATATGCCTTAAAACATGTATTTCTAAACTCTTCCATTATATCACAAAGTAAAGTTACATCTAGTTTTACATAAAAGTCCGAATATTCTCCAAGTGTTTTAAATCCTAATTCATTCCATACTCTACACGCATGTTTATAATCTTCATGGGATATATCTGTGTCATATAGTTTACTTTTGAATTCTTCTTTTGGTGGAAGGGATGTTTCATTAAATCTTTCTAAGCTATCTATATAATCATACGGGAAAACACCTTTGCGAAGAACTAAATTAACCTTGTCATTACTTACAATCTTCTTAGTTTCTATTAAATCTTCTGTTCTCAGGTTTTCAGAAAGCTTCATTAAACTAGATGGCATAAAACGGTAAGAGTCTAAAAACCGAAGCTTTATATTTCCAACTTTTTTAGTAAAACTTATAAACTTCTCCGTGGTTTCAGCTATGACATCAATTTCTCCATTATCTCTTCCTAATTCCGGAATGATAAAATGCGCATCATAACCACTAAGGTTATGTAATATTACAGGTATACTTGTAGGGATCTTGTAGTTGATATTACAGCTGTTACATGCAGCACCTCTATAATAACCTGTCAGATGGTCATGATCATGAACCTTTTGATTTTCCACAGTAAATTCATTTGTACATAAATAACAATGAGTTGCATTTTCATGTTGAATCTCTTCTTCTTCATCCAAAGGTATCATTGGTATAATATCACTATACAATCTTTCAACACTTTCCGCTATTGTATACAACTGATCAAGGAATATTTTAGAAGCATTAATACTACGATAGACAATAGGTTTTGAAGTTAAATTAAATCTATTTAGATGTTCTTCAGAAAGAGTAGATTTAACCATTAAACAAAAACTGTTTGGATCATGTATCTGATATTTAACAGTTTTCTTTGCTACATCGCCATCATTATCTTCAATAGGAACTAGTGTAGATTCAAAATCAGCATAGACAACAATGGGAATCCGGTATTGATGGGAGATTTTTTCAAATTTTAACTCTGCCTTACTTGGACACGGTAAGATAATTTTTGCTTCATAGTTGTTGTTACATAGTTTTTTATGCTCTTGTAACCATTCGTTTCCTTCTCTTCTTTCTTCACAAAAATTAAAGCATCTTTTACAAATTATCTTCTTATTTCTATTTTTAGATAATTGATTACTAACAAGAGTTTCAAATTTTTTAATCCATACATAGTGGGAAACATCACCTTTTGTAAGTAGTAATAAGTCTGTATGATCTGGGAGTTCATTCTTCACCACACGCAATGGGTACACTTTATTCAAACTGTCCAAACCAAAAACATTAACAGATGTTCCAGGGTTTTGTTTTTCGAACTTTGGGATGTCCTTCAAAGCCACTGGGTAAGTCAACCCTTGGAAATTATATCTATATCTTTGTAATTCATATTCTTCACTGGGTCTTACTGCATTGTCAGGTGGTACAAATTTTGCCGTCATTGCATATCTAAAACATTCCATATCTTCATTTTGAACATTTATACATGATTTGGTGTGTGAAATTTTCTTTGGGAGTGAAATATAACTGCTACCCCTTAATCCGTAGCCATGTTTATGAACTCTAATATCCATACCCTCAATACTAACCAAACTCCAACCAGATCCTCTTCCTTCATGATCTTGAATTTTTGTTAATATTTCTTCCAAACAATCTTCAACTATTGAATTAATATCTGAACTTGCCATGATGGTCTGGTTTTTTGTTATGAATCCTCTTGGTGACATTTCGCCTTCTACATTAGTAAACATAGCATTTAGTATTATGCTAAATTTAATGAAGTTTAGTCTTCTTAATTCTTCTGTGAGTGTTCTTCTTGCAATTGTACTTGCTTCTTTAAAAAACTGCTCCAATTCCAATTTTTCATTTTGAATTTTGTGGTGCATTACTACTCTACCTTCTAAAGCAAATACTTTTAAACTTGGTATTTCATTAGATGGTCCTGCTAATGGTTCTTCTTTATGTTCTTCTTCTTCTTTTTCTTCTTGCTGTTCTTCTTGTGGTTCTTCTTCTTCAAATAGTTTTAAATCTTCATATTCGGTTTCTGTTACATTTTCATTATTATTATGGAATAATTCTTTATGTATTTCTAGTAGAATATTATCATGAAAAGTTTCTGAGCAAATATCACATTGATGCATCGTGTTGATGTTTACTCTTTCAAATTTAGCAGGGAAATAAAATGCTTCTCTCTCCTGCTCCCTTTATATAATGCTTCCCCCACTACATTTGTAAGGTTTTTTTATATAAAATGTTAGAATTAGTAGTTTAAGACCAAAGCTGAAAAGTAATGATAATACCCCATATTTTCTTCCAATTGCAAATACTTCGCATACACCTCCGCCCATAGCCATAACAGATCGCTGTTTCTCCAATATACACCAAAGGTATGTCTACCATTAACCAAAATTGGAGATCCTATGTTTACTAATCTTCCATTTTCTATCCATGTCATAACTTCAATTAAAAACCTTCCTATAACATCCATTGGAGAATTTGGATCCACTAATATTCTTGTTACAACATTTTCACTTAACAAAGGCATTTTAATTTCTTCATCGTTTTCTTCGTCCAGCTCCAATACTTTTTCAACTTTTGTACATTTGTTGTAAAATATTGACGCATCTCGGGGAGATATGTTCACTCTAGCTATTATAGGTGAAGAATGTTCTCAACACAAACCACACCACTCTTATATCGTCATGTCATTGAGTGGAGGGTGTTTTTTTTTTTTATGGTACAATTTTAGTAAAAGAAAATAATACAATTCTGTCTTTACCACAATATTGCTCTTAATTAGAGCTTTTCATTGATGTATGACTTGCCCTATTCCGGCAAACCATTCTTGAGTTATTAGTCATTTTCTAATCCAGATTATTGCTGGGGAGGGGGGGGGGAGGGGGAGGGGGAGGGGGAGGGGGAGGGGGAGGGGGGGAGGGGGGGTTAATTAACCTAATTGAGGTCAAGGTCACCAAAAAATTATAATTTACCAAAGTGATGGGGACGGCCGGAGCCATCCCCACCACTCTGTTTGCCTAACACTTCCCCAAATCCCAACCCGCTATAGTTACGTCTTGCAAGGGATCCCAATTTTTGGCCCGCACGCACGTGGCGATCCAGTTTGGTGGGCTGTGATACGGGCGGCCGGCCTCGGGCCTGGGCACTGGACCTGACCATTCCAATTTTACAATAGGGAGTCTGGAACAGTTAATGCAAGACGCAACTCTAACCTCCCACCCTTAATCTAAACCCACCCAAATATAATTATTTCCTAACAAAAAATTAAAAATTTTAAAAAAAATAAAAATATGCGCTGCCTATGGCACAACACGCATGTCCCACCCATATTTAATGAAGTTCAACAGAACTTCTATAATTTAAATTTAAATTTAATCTACCCTCCTAACAGCTAGCTGTGAAAGGTTATTAGTACACACACACATACAATAATTATACCAAAACTCAACATCAAAAACACATTTTCCAAACATCAACAATACCATAACACCTTAATGCTAACATCGCAATGCGCAAATTAAAGCTTAAAATTAGCCCAACTTAAAACTAAAAATAACATTTTGCACACACACTCACACACAACAAGTATTAATATTAAAACCCTAACAGCAAGAGTAACTCAAATATATATCGGCCGCTTATACATTTGAGTTACCCTCTGAGTTCGGAACAACCATCGCGTCCGACGAATTGTTCCGAACTAACTCAGCGATAGTCGCCAGAAAGGTTCTCGGCTCACAAAGTGGTAGGGGGACAGTAGGGGTTTGAGGGGGGTACAACGTCTAACGTCCAACGTCAGTAGAAATTTCCAATGATCTATTCGTCACATGTAGGTCGCCGCTAATGCAGGTGGAGCGTTGTACCTTGCAATTAACGTTAGGCAACACCTGGTTTAATCCGCCGTTAAACTTAACTGAGGCTTTCCCCATCGCGTAACACCATAATTGTTGCCTGTTATCATCTGAGTAATGGCAGAAAATTATCTGTCCTTTTTTGCCGCTTAACTATAGTTATTAAACTATTGGCAACATCAAAGCTAAATTGGTGTTACATAAATGTAACCACTATCAACCTAATTTATATTGATGAGTGAAAGTGACGGGGGGGGGGGGTCATTACTTTTTTCCTCGGGGGGGGGGGGGTCAAGTTCAACATAATTAATATCTGTGCTTATATAAGCCACAACGCGGTCGCGCGTCTGCCATTCACTCCCCAGGTACCGCAGCTGAAACAACTAATCTGTAAGTCTCTACCACCTAGTAATGTTACATATGTTTTGTTTTAACTTACACCTGTTAAGCTTGCTATTTTTTTTATGTAATTTATTTTTTCAACTATTTCTTAACATATAAAAATACACTTTTATTTTATATATATAATATATCAAATAATCTTGTGTTACTATTTTTATTTTAGTTTATACTTATTATACAAGCTAACCCCTACGGAATAATTAACTAACTTCTGCTGCTAGACTAAACTACTTAGACTATAAACAGTTAACACCCATATATTAATATATAATTATTATACTGCGATTTTTACCTGTACAAATGCTAGATGTAATTGCGATTAATCGTCTACGACACAGTTTTTAAACCCTTATAAAATAATTAACTAACTTCTACCACTAGCGGTAATTTTTAAAAATTTTACAAAAATTTATTAACTATTTTTTCCCCCTACTAGAACCTTTCGCTACGCTGCCGCCCCGACAAAGAACTGAAATCTCCAAAGTTCTTCCCTTTTATCTCATTCTCTTAGGGGAGGGGGTTAGGGGGGTTTACACAACCCTATATAAGCGGCATCGGCACCTCACGCGTGCGCCATTTTAATGGCGATAGGGCGACAGTAAACATCTATCCATAAGTCTCTAAGACTATCAAACATTTTTTTAACTTACTCTTGTTACTCTAACATATGTTTGCGCTTATTATGCTAATTGGTCTCTATATATTCAGACACACTCGTGGGCACCAATCATATACTCGCTGAATTTTGGAGAGTACACATCTCCCCTTTCAATATTATTATGGATTCGCACACTTTACATTTAAAACTTTTGCGTACTAAACACATTTTACAGAAACAATCGAACTCTACAATTTCAAAACCGCGTACTACATTGAGTAAGCTTAAAAAATACTTCAGTTTTCACCCGTTGTACTTTGTAAAATCTAACCTTTGTAATACTTGTTCTACTGATCCTATTTTACACTCTGTCTTAACTGAAATGCTGAAATATCAAAATTTCAATCTTGTTACACCTATTGACGATCCTATCCAATTATTCTTATTCACTATATTACCAGGTTTATATGATCATTCTTCCTCAGACACATGTCTTGTTCTGCTCTATCAACTCACACTGTAACCAACTAGGACCTCTCCTTTTTTGCAATTATGAACACACAGCTGGATTCACCCATACTTACAACAAGCACTGACTCCTATCCCATACAGAGTGATAAAATAACTATTACTGCTACAAATAATGAGAAAGCAATTCTCCAATCATTAATGAGTTTTTATTAAATAAATATATTTTTAAAAACCCCCTCTGAGTGACCTTGACCCACTTCCCAAACCCACCCATCACTGTCAAAAAAACCCCAGCCGCTACTACCCCTACAACACTTACAACCGCCTGACCTTGACCTGAGCCAACTGTAGCCATTCCCCACTACTACTATCTCCAGGATTTCTATGGGATTTACAGGGATATAACATCCCTAAGGGTAATGTGCACAGGATATTCCAGGGACATCGCTATTTCCCGGGATCTGTTTGGGATTTAAAGGGATATTACATCCTTTAGAGCAATGTTCACAGGATGTTCCAGGGACATCCCTATTTCCCGGGATCTGGCTAGGAAATGTGGGACCAGATCAGGATATCCTCAGGACATCTTGTGCTGTGTGGGATACACCATGTAAATAGTACTCAGATATAAACTCACCATCGCCAACAATGAACTTTAAAAATAATATTTAGACTATCTAGTACTGTGGATAGCTACCTGCTGCTTGGTGATGTAGATGAGCTTGTCAAAGATAACTATGAAAGTTTGTATATACTATACAAACTTTCATAGTTATCTTGTGTAAGAGATTACCTGCTGCTTGGTGATGTAGATGGTCTGTTAGGATAACTATAGACCATGTATAGTACTGTGTATGAGGTTACCTGCTGCTTGGTGATGTAGATGGTCTGTTAGGATAACTATACACCATGTATAGTACTGTGTATGAGATTACCTGCTGCTTGGTGATGTAGATTGTCTGTTAGGATAACTATACACCATGTATAGTACTGTGTATGAGATTACCTGCTGCTTGGTGATGTAGATTGTCTGTTAGGATAACTATACACCATGTATAGTACTGTGTATGAGATTACCTGCTGCTTGGTGATGTAGATTGTCTGTTAGGATAACTATACACCATGTATAGTACTGTGTATGAGATTACCTGCTGCTTGGTGATGTAGATTGTCTGTTAGGATAACTATACACCATGTATAGTACTGTGTATGAGATTACCTGCTGCTTGGTGATGTAGATTGTCTGTTAGGATAACTATACACCATGTATAGTCCTGTGTATGAGATTACCTGCTGCTTGGTGATGTAGATTGTCTGTTAGGATAACTATACACCATGTATAGTACTGTGTATGAGATTACCTGCTGCTTGGTGATGTTGATGGTCTGTTAGGATAACTATACACCATGTATAGTACTGTGTATGAGATTACCTGCTGCTTGGTGATGTAGATGGGCTTGTTGAGGATGACCCAGGTGACGGTCTCGTGACAGGCCGGCATGGTCGTGGACCCGTCGTACGTCATGTAGTACTCCGTGTCCGGCAGTAGACCCATGATTGACAGCCGTTTAACCTCTACCTCTTCCCCTGGGTCACACAATTACCGATAGTTAACGTGACAGCAATGATTCCTACCTGATATAACCTTATATTTTTCATATCATTTTGATTGGGAAAGATTCTTTAGAAATAATTCAAGCAAAATTCTTTATTTTATAATTTTACTATACTGATAGTAACAGTCTATCAAATACCACACGGATTTTTTAAAAGATTTACCATAATAACTGTTGAAGTACTTGTATAATAAAGTTTCATAATGTTTTACTTTATGGAAAGATTTTTACGTTAAATAAATAGACCAAAAACTCTCAAAAAAAAAAAAAAAAAAAAAATCTCACCCGATCCATCTGCATTGTTTGCACTTTGGAATACGCACCATGGAATGGATCTACTAAATCTAATGTACGCTAGGATGATTTGATATAAATATGAATGTATTTGTGTACAAAACACTGCTACTTATAATATACTGTTTTAGGAAAATTGTAACTAACCTCCATATTTTATTTTGTCGAGCTGATCTGTAAGTATCCGAAGTTCAGGGTTGGATAAGTCTCCAAGCTGAAATATTAAATTGAATTAAATGCTCGATTCTAAAATAAAACTAGTAATCTATAATGCTCAATATCACAGATTTTGGATTCAACCTTTAAATTGATGATTTTAAGAAAACAAAAAGTAATTAACTACTCGTTTTTGTGAAGATTAATTTCTCCTCATGCATTGATTGGAAGAATTTCAGAATCAAAAGTTAAGACCCAATCTAAAATTTGTAGGAAACCTTGGGAGACATTAAAATACAATAAGATTTTTATGGCATAGCAATATATTTTAAAAATATAAGTTTACTTCAACACCAATAAGAGGGACCTATTACAGCAATACTGTAGATCCCCACTACCCTGACAAGAACAAAAATGTTGTTATAAAAAGTTTGGAAATTTTACACTACAAAATATATTGTTAAATAGTTATTGGGTTTTATTTAAAGCGATTCAAAGTCGGGTATTCGTTTAATAAACGTATTATATTGTACCACATTTTGTGATTGCATTGTTTTATTACCTGCATTAGTAGAGAGATTGCTACGATTCCTTGGGCTCTGTGAAGTGCTTCACTAAAGTTTGAGTATAGCTGAGAGTTAAATCCAAATATTTGTATCTGCAAACAAAACAATAATTTGAGTATCTAACTTAACCAGAAGGTCTATTAAATATGCAGTATTACTTGTAATAACTTAACAAATAAGTAAACCTTTTGGTTACGTCATTACACGTATAGTTTTTACTATTTATTTGTGATTCATTATAGTGTATACTGTTTTTAAAATTATTTAAATATCTACAGTTACATGAGCCAAATAATGTTTACGCTTAAATTTTATAGTGATGTGCACAACTAAGGTCTTTGATTTTATTTTACCGTGTATAAACTATCTTCAATTGTATAATCAAGGATAATTTTTAAACTTAAATCAGTTTGTTATATTTAATCGTATAATTCTAACTAAAACACAGAGTGAAATATTTTAGTAGTTGCGCGGTAAAAAATCCTCATTTAAATCTTTAAAATACAATTTTGTATTCTGTATCCTTTATCTTTTTTGTATTTCTCCATCAATGTAATACTTTCAGTCGTGATAGGGAACAGTTATTTTTAATATAATGTCTAAACAGATGGACGGGAGCGCATAAATGAATCCACACCATCCAAATAAGTGATTCGGTGGCGTTCACGATTCATTTGCCTAAGGAGCAGCTCTATAAGCCGATCACTAAGGGCCGCCTTTTGTTCTGGCTCCAGCTCAAACGCATTTCACTTAACAACAATATTTTGGCCCGGTTCCAGGTCCGTAATAAAGAGCTCAGCGTAGTTTGCGGGCAGGAGTTCAGCCCGAAGTGCTTAGCTGCCATTATTGTGGAGCGGACCCTCTTCAGGTGCCAAAAACACTCATTTAATACTAATAACTGATTTGTATATTTAAAAGTGTTAATGTTGGCTTTACATTTATATATTTAGTGTAACGATTGTAAAAAGAAAAAAATAAGATAAAGTAAAAGTAATTGGTCTTTTATACTTGTATTTCAATTTATTTGGATATTGAAACGTTGAACGTTACATTGATTGAGAGAAAAGATTTCTTATAATCCATGTTAATGTGTTTTTGGTGGTTGTTTTGTCTTTTATTTTGTGATTCAAAGCCACTGGCATTTTATAAAGTTTTGATAGCGAACGAACCAAACTGGGGTCTTGTCACTACGTAACGTCTACCTGTTGTTAAAAAGCATAATTAACCCATTTTTAAAAACTCGATCCTTTGTGTAAGGGGACAGAAATAGTGGTGAGAGGAATTTATTTTCCATTGCTACTATTTCATTGGCTAAAACCTTTTTTTTATTATTTATTTCACTGTTGCATACCAGCTGGTAATTTTACATCACAGCATTTTATGTATCAGGTTTGCAATATTATTTAATTCAATTTCTTTTTAATGAGTTCTTAGTAACTGTTACTTTTGAACATGACAAAGTTTTGGCTTAAAAATAAACAACCCGACTAGGAATTACTGGAAGAAATTGTAAGTTATTAAAAACGTTATTTAAGGAAACCTGCTACTCAATACCGTTTGTCACAAGTTAAAATCTTGTTTTACAGATTAAATAAGTCAAAAACTCCAATATTTGTTAAAAAGATTAAGTTTAAAAACGACCTATAATTGCTAAATCAACGCTGAATGGCAACTGGGCCCAGAATGTAACCCTCAAAAAGCTACTAATTATTCTCATAGTCAAACCGGCAGCTTTTACATTCAAAACCGTGCACTATAATCAATCAGCTACCCATTCTGTTATTTACGTACCCAAATATGTCCTTTCCTAAACTTACACTTTGCACAGCTATTTTTGAAATAAACAATTAATAATTATCAACAATATTTACTCCGATTACAATGTTTAGTCTAAGATGTCAACCATTTTTAGGTCTACATAAATGGAAAACAGTGATGATTGGTAAATATTATGGTTCAAGTTTGGGACACCATCACGATGTAGAGTCATGCAATAGGTTGTCTCGATTTCTGTTCACAACAAAGCTAGACTTTTCTTTCAACTGACAGAATATGGGGACTAATAAGGGATATAGATTTTTTTGTTAAAGTCGTTATGGTGTATTTGTTTGACGTTTTATTTATATCTATTTCATTCGCAAAGTAAATTTTAAAAAATCTATTATATGTTACTTAATACTGAATACTTCATACAAAGTATTACAAAATCATTGAGAAATCGTATTTATACTAGTGGAAAAGATTGGATCTCTATGTTTGAAAACATTTCTGAAGGAGAAATAGTGAAAAAAGGAAGCATCCTCTAAAAATATATCTTTGATTGTTTCTTACAATATCCGTAAGAAAGAGAATACAATTAATTTCATTAAATTATATATTTTTGATATAAAGTAATTGGAAATGGAAGTATTTTCATGTTTATTTGTGTGTTTAGATTTAAATATTTAACCGATAAAATTTATTTTCATCGTTAATACAGAAATCATGTTGAAATAAAATAATTAAACGTTAAACGTGTTTTCATTTTACCTGATAAAATTGGCAACATGCACGGTCTAGCTGATTTAAGGGTTGAGGTTGTAATTGTGATCATTGGCAGTACAAAAAGTATTTTTACGAAAATTCCACCTTATTTTTAACCACACTCATCCCCCATGACCGATATGAATATGTTTTTTTACGATCATAATAGAAGGTGTCTATGAAAAAATATTACAACAACCTAATAATAGATATTCTTTTCCAACCCATCCATGAGACAAAAAATAATTTACTTTTATATGATATGTTACTAAGTTTATGATTTTATTTCCATCAATTGACTGACAGTTTGCAAGATTCATTAGAAAACACGGCATCAATGTGTGCGTGGGATGGTAGCGCGCGTGCGTCAGTGGGTCCATGACGTCACGCGGCAGGCGCTGCACACCTCTGTCTCAGTGGCCGTCCACCCGCCTGCAGAGGAGGAGAGACTACGCGCCGCTCACCACCAGGCTCGTCACGTCCCGTCCATTGGCCAGCACTAAAGCGATAGCAATTTGGAAAGGAAGTTAATGAATTTTTTATGAGGTTCTCTTGAGAAAGTTTCTCAAAATAAAGTTGTAAAAGATTTGTAATAAAATATTTATTTGAATCATACGCCATGGCTCGCACTACTCGTCAAGCACTCACTTGACAATAAAGTTAAAGAGCAAGTTTTATTCATCAATTAGTGAGTTTTGTTATTTCTATCATTCTAGGTCTGTACATTCTAAAAGTTTAGGTGTAGACATCAATAATGCATCCTTCCAAGTGGAAATCACAGCTTGTGATGTCAAAAGACATTGG
Organism: Neoaliturus tenellus; assembly: GCA_030545055.2. Taxonomy (NCBI): domain Eukaryota; kingdom Metazoa; phylum Arthropoda; class Insecta; order Hemiptera; family Cicadellidae; genus Neoaliturus; species Neoaliturus tenellus. Next base: position 146,530,300 of record CM061533.1, on the reverse strand, counting down.
ATATTTTTATTTAACGTAGAAGAAATTACTTGAATTAACCTAATTTAATTTCTATTGCTTTACAACATACTTCAGCTTAAGCTACCCGGGAAATTAAATGAATGTATCCTCCAAGAACACATAATCAATTTAAGCACATTTATGTTCCTAATGATTTTTTAATGCCGTCTTTCATTCAGACAAATAATATATTATTCAAAGGGATTTTTCATTAGATGTTGAAAACATTTTATCCAGCCTAAGGGTAACACGATAAAAATTTCCATTTTCCACAAAATTTGTAATTTATACACCACATTTTATCGGATTTGCCATGTTTTTGCCGTTATTTTAGTTATTTTTATCTTATATTTCAGATGACGTTTTTTATAAATAAAAATATAAAAATGATGTTTAGTTATTATTGAATATTATTTTTAGGAAGTATAATTAATAATTCTTTTATTCTTAAGCAAAAGGTATAACTGTGTTGAAAAATGGGTGAAATAGTGTTTGGAAAATTGGAAATAACAAAGAGTGAAGTTTTATAAGTGATAAATAATTATTTGTTACTCAATTGTATCGGTCTTACGTTTCGCCAGTTACACAATGGGTAACTCTAAAACTCTAAAGTTGCCAAATATGTAAACGTCAAATTACAAAAAAGTTTGATTTAATTTATATTATAATACACATTTGATTTATTTATCAGTATATGCAATGCAATTTTGTCAAATTAATTGACTACAAACATTAATTAATTAATTGATTAATACATTTACGTTAAATTTTTTAACTAATTAAGGCTTTGTATTACGAATTCATATTTCTTATTTTAAATGAGACCTATATTTTTGCATTAGGATATAACCATTCGTTTATCAAGACCGCTAAGTCACTCGAGAATTTAAGATGACCAAACATTTTGAGAGCGGCAATGAATATTTATGCTCGTAATACATACAAGATTTTGCCCCCATAATTGCAACAGATAAAATGTTTTGTTGTATAAAAAATATCATTTAGGTTATGTTTGATTTTTTCTGTTAGAAAACAATGTTAACTATCAAACATGATCTTAAACTAAGAAGCAGCAATTACTAAACGACAACAATGACCAACAGTCGTGGCCTTTTTTTGCAACAACAGCTGGTTTTATTTTTCTATCTGATTTAGCGTGCGGGAATGAGCATTGCTGCTCTAGAACGGGAATGAAACGGAAACCAGGAAAGGACTGTTTGCATACGGTTTACAGGTGTGGCGATGTGATTATTTCCATGCAGTTGTAGGAAAAATATAATAAGGCCACAGCTGTTAGTTATTGTTATCGTTTTATTTTTATTTTATTATTTTTTTTTTTAATTGAGGTTATGTTTGAGAGTTAACAGTTCCAAAAGTATAAAATTTAACGTGAGTTAAATCACATTTTTATGCAATAAAACATTTAATCTGTTGCAATTATGGTGGTGGGAAAAATCTTGGGTTTATTACCAGCACAAATAGCCAATGCCGCTCTCGAAATGTTTGGCCACACTCAGCTGAGGCTTCGAGCGGCCATCTACAATTCTCGAGTGGCAATGACGTACTTTGCTCTCTTTTCTCACACATTTATCATGTATATCGTTTATAATGCAAGTTAAACATCAGGAGTTTTTTTTCGCGGCGGCGACACTGTCTTCACCTTTGTTTTAGCACTAGAATAAAAGATTTAACCCTTAAGTGGGCGCGCGGTTTTTTGTGACACTACTAGGCGCGCGGGGTCCTGTCGGACCCCAATTTTTAACTTTTTTATTAAATTACGAAACAAAGTTTTTTCACAATTGTTCCTGTTTTATCAAAGTTTGGAGTGTTGTTAACTGTTTTATATCACTTACAAGCAGTTGTAGACACATTTAAATACTATTTGTATTTTTTTCCAAACTTTAGAAAATTATGATAAAATATACAAGGGTTTTTTTTAATTTGCAATAAATAGTTTACATTGAAATTTAAATTTTTTTAACCTTATATCCTTGTAAATTAGTAATGTTACTACAGGAAAAAAATAATATTATTGGTATTATTTCGATAGGTTGCTTATTTTTCAAACCCAAACTTACACAACAAAAATTTTAATAAATTACGGTACTTTATGTTAAAAAAACAAATCACACGCCTTATACTTTTTTACATTTTTATTTTGAAAGAAAAACTGAATAATATATTTGGTAGTTACTTAAAAATAATTGTAGAAATCCATCATGGACATTACTCTGAGTCATCTTGTGGTCATCATTGAGTCATCATTCAAAAATATCATCACCTTCACTAATGTCCTCCAAAAGATATTTTCTAATTCTGGCAGCATTCAGTTCTTCGTCATTCATCGTTACAACTCGTAAAGAACAGCCGAAATATTAAAAAAAATAAAACTTAACTTTCTAATGTTAATTAAATGCATGGAAAAACCACAACTGCCGTAAAACGTAACTGGGCGCGCGGGGTAGGTGCGGACCCCAGACTCAAGTTTACCCCACAACGGAATGCAATTAACTGACGAAAACTGGTTTGACAGGTGGGAGGGGGTGTCACTTGAAGGTATCAGGCCGCTCAGCACGGTTGCCAACCCACTTTAGATACCAGAGCAAAAATTCCAACCCTGGGGTCTCACTGGACCCCGCGCGCCCACTTAAGGGTTAAATGGAAGGTTACACTGGGCGGCAATAAAGGCCAGTGGCCGTTTTGCAACCTTTAACCACGTATTGGCGTTGGTAACAAAATGAACGTTTGCACGTTTGGCCACATTTTAGCTGCAATAGCGGCAGTTTTGCAGTTGCGGAAAAACACCTAGTGTGTAACCCGCATAACGTAACACCGATACACTTGAGTGACAACAAATTATCTATCACAAAAACTTCACACTTTGTTATTTACAATTTTCCAAACACTCCTTCAGCAATTTTCCATCACCGAATTCACTGAACGGCGCGGCGGCGGCGGAGGTACGAAGGTATCAGTTTATTGCCACTTGAAGGCTGTGCGGCACTAGGGGAGGGTATCGATCACGTTGGTGCGAGAGAGAGGGTCGAGCACCAGACAAGGATGGAGACAGCGTGTCGCGGCGACGCGACGGTGGCGCGGTGCGGTGGATCTGAGTGGAAGTGGTGTGAGAGACGACCGCGTCAAGTGTTGGTAGCCTGCCAGCCACTCACACCACCTTTGTCCTCAACAATAACCCGCATCCTCCGCATTGTCCGGACACCCGCACTCCGGATATCACGAGTGTCCTCGTAGTACAGACAGGGTATAGCATTTCCGAACTTATTGATTTCCGAAAATGATGTTTCTGCAACCTTGTTTTATGTTTATCATTTTAATAAGGCGGGTTAAAAGTAAAGTAAGAAAATGGCATAGTTTCCAGCACCTTTACCCATCTTAATTCTTTTCGATTTATGATTATTATAATATTTTTAGAGAAATATTATTTTATTTTCCTTTACGATTGTTACCGGATATGAAAATTTGATTTATAAATAAGTCCAAAAAATATATTAGTAAAAATAACTTTTTAATGAAATTAATCAGTTTGCAAGACATTTTATTTTTGTATAAATTTTACTTAGTAGTGTATTGCATTCCTCCTTTTAATTTTTGTCCCCCAACTGTTAGCCTCATCGGTTTTGTTGGGTTTGAAAAGATTTAGCCAAGTAATTAAAAATTGCCATATGTCCTAAGCTGTAAATAAAAAATGTATGAACAAAACTTTATATATTATTCTGGGTTGTAAAAGTAGTTTTTTGGTTACCAGCTAGTTTTTCCTTAATAGTGCTGTGAATCATTTAAATTTACTGTATATGTTTAAAATCATATGCGTTCCTCACGATCCACTACTTTCAAAGTGCCCCTTAAAATTTTACTTACTGTAGGTCATTAAAAAATCATAAATTAAACTGTTTTGTTGCTTACTTAAATATATACTGAAAACTTATACAATTTTTTTAACGTGTAGAGATCTTGCAAGGCAATCACATGTAAATGGACATGTACAAACAAATAAAAACAACATGTGGAAACAAATAGATTAGGATCAGTTGTACTATTGTAACTTAACCTTACCCAACCTGATTGCAGATATGCAAATAACGTGACGTTGCAAAATAATTTACTACGCCACGAAGGTTCAACGCACAGGACAGCAAGTGAAAACTCGACGTAGCAAAGCACAGGGCAGAAAGTGATAACTCGACGTTACGACGCACAGGACAGTAAGTGACCACACGAAGTTCTCGCACAGGACAGTAAGTGACCACACGAAGTTCTCGCACAGGACAGTAAGTGACAGTGCGAAGTTATGACGCACAGTACAGTAAGACACCACGCGAAGTTACGACGCATAGGACAGTAAGTGACCCTGTGACCAACGTTACGAAACCCAAAAATAAGTGACCATGCGACCAACGTTACGAAGCCCAGAACAGTAAGTGACAAAGCGATGTTGCTACCACGGAGAAGCGAGCTAACCTAAGCTTTAGGTATTTTTTCTCTGTGAAGTAACTCTCAGGGCTTTAAGTGACAACGTGACGTTGGACTAGTCGAAAAAGAAGTGGGGTTCAGGGAGTCTAATCACAACTAGACCGCTGAAAACGATAGAATTGAAATTGAGGATTGGTTGAGCTAGTTAAAAACTACCACTAGAAGTTGAATACTTTTTTAAAAACATTTAGTTATTTAAAAGTATGTATTTTAAAAATATAGTGAGAATATAATTAACTCTCCTCTATTCATATATACATTGAAACATCTTGATTAACAGTTCTACTTAAAATCCACATTTGTGACAGGACTGTATCACGTTTTTTTCCGGGATGGAGGATTAAAGTTCAAGCTTGATTGGGGTGTCTAGCTACTTTAAAAGTCTGGAAGTCAAACGGACGGTCACATTTTATTGTTTTGGTTTCGAAATCAATAAGACAATTCATCTCAATGTACATATTAAACTATTTTTCATATATGTAACTATAACTTTTATTAACAAATGATATTACAGTTTTACGGAAACAGGTGGTTGGTAATAAGAATAATTTATTGGTAATACAAGAAACTGGAAATGATAAATTGGTGCAACTTTTTAAAGTTTCCGGGAATGTTTTTGTTTTAAACCACTACCATTTTAAACTAGAAGTAATAGTTAACATTTATTTCTACTTATTAAAAGTATTACCCTGAATATTTAACCTACCTCAGCCGGAAACGTGTATCCATTTATGGAGTGTTCAGATCCAGTCTCATCCTGCAAGCCATAGTGGATGTGGATCTGATGGAACTGGTACTTGTAGCTGAGCGGGCCGCCGGTCACGTTGATGTGGTGACGGGTCGTGTTCTCCACAGTGAACACGATGCTGTGACCCGTGTTGGTGATCAGGCCGTTCACCTGTCAAACATTGTGCATACAGATCATCATTCAATTGTAGATGTGGATTTCGTGGAAATGGTACTTGTAGATTAGCTGGCCGCCAGTCACGTTAATGTGATGACGGGTCGTGTTCTTCACAGTGAACACGATGCTGTGACTCCCACTGACTCGTGTTGATGATCCGACCATTCACTGGTCAAACATTGTGTCAACATATCATCATTCAATAGTAGATGTGTATTTTGTGAAATGGTACTTGTAGATTAGATGACCGGTCAAGTTGATGTAGTGACAGGTCAGGTTCTTCACAGTGAACACGATTCTGTGACCAGTGTTCGTGATCAGACCATTCCCTCATTGTAACCACCTGTCAATCATTGTGCCTTCAGATCATCATTCAATAGTAGATGTGGATTTGGTAACAAATTGTTCTTGTAGCTAAGCCTGCATGCCACCACGTCGGTCACGTTGATGTGGTGACGGGTCGTGTTCTCCACAGTGAACACGATGCTGTAGCCCGTGTTGGTGATCAGACCGTTCACCTGTCAAACATTGTGAATACAGACCATCATTCAATAGTAGGCAGCGGCCGTAGCTCAGTGGTAGAGTTCTGGGTTATCACACTGCGGGCCCGGGTTCAATTTCCGGCCTCGGTGACAAAAAGATCGTTTAGCTGCTCTCGTGGTTCAGAAGTCACGCTAAGCCGTTGGTCCACCTGCATAGAAAACAAAAAAGTGCAGGCCTTTCAGGCGAGGAGAACTATTAGTTAATCGCTGATCTCCCTCCACTAAAAGCCATTCTATGATATTAATAATAATAATTCCGTAGTGGATGTGGATCATTTGGAAATTGTAATTCTAGCTGAGAGGGCGTCATACAATAATTTACGAAATGATAACCAAATGAAGTTGAAGTTTATAGGTTATAGAGTGTTAAGTCCAAAATTACTTCTTTCCTACGAAGTCAAGTTTAACAGCCAAATCGCTTTCTGAGGTTATTTTATTAAAAATGTTTTGAAGACGAACTAAATTTAAATCAAACTACATAAGTTACCAATAAATTTAATTTACAAATGAAAAACTTTCCTTGGTCACAAATAATTTGATTAGCCTATATTTTAACAAAAGCAGTTGCAGATACAATTGTTGCGTGTTTACGATATTGGTATTATGAACAGCTGATGAATATGTAACAAGTTGGATCTTGTTCTTAGTTTAAGTTTTTTATTAATTAAGTTTTTTATTATCATTAAAAATTTCTGATATAATTAACTACTTTATATCAGAAATTTTTGTGTAGGAATGACACGTTTTCTATGAGCAGTTCGGTGAAAATACTTTATAATACATAACGATAAAGGCAGTTTAGCCTACTGTTTGTAGACTATTTTGACTTATTTCCAATTAAAACAAACTTTATTAAAGATCAAGATAGTGCTACCCTTGGTACTGTTTGGATAAGGTATTAAGCTTCGACTCACCCTGTGCTTGTCGAGGTGCAATAGGCGCAGGTTAGGGTCGAACAGCAGCTTGTTGGGCTCCAGGTTGACCGGTGACTGGCGCCGCCCCTTGTTGCATAGACTCCACTCAGGGTTGATCAGCCCCCAGAACGCCGGTCCTGCACACACAGTTGATTAACATATTCGCTTACCATTTATAGATTTAAATTAACATTGACGTAACCACTAAAGTGAATAGACTTCTTATGCAATGCATTTGTTTGATACCGAAATTAGAACTGGTTAATGTTCGTCGTTATAGAGGCGTTACAATTTATGTTTGAGTGAGTGTGGCGCAGTGGTTAGCACGACGGACTTCTGAACCATAGCAGCGATGTCAAAGGTCTGCTTCCGCGTTCTACCAGGAAATTTTATCACTGCTATTCAATCGTACTTTAGCAGCCCACACCCTTACTTTGTCTACTACTGACAGTTTAAATTATTGAAATTTTAACTGTGATAAACTAGAACTTTCCCAATGGTCAAATGAAGTTCTGATGAAGATGTGATATTTAGTGGCATATGAATAACTCTTTAAGGATTACGTATAGAAAGTTTAATGAAGAAGGATGAATTGCTCTTGTAAAGATTGTGGAGACAGAAATTTCTAAGCTAATTAATTAGGAGATTTAAAGTGAAAGTAATAGTTAATTTGTTTTTGAAAATTTAATCTTTATTTTTTTGTTAAAAAATGGTTAGTGTTTGCCTTTTACAACAACCAAATGCTAATAATTGATTAATTTTCCTTCACTTGCATCAATGTTTTGTACTCTTACTCTTGCCGTTTAATAGAACATTAATGGAGTCTGACTTGAAATAAAATATTCATATTTCATTCTGATATTTTAAAGTTAACAGTAGCTTTAAATATTATGTAGTATGCTATTGATTTTAATAATTTACTACTTAATACTTTTCATTACTTTGCTTTAATCATATCATAAACCTTCTTAAAATTGAATCCATTTAAATTAGGACTACAACTGATTTTCACAATAAATTGAGGAAATAAAATATTTTTCTAAATATTATTGTTTCGGTTACTTGTATTTTTCCCAAGTCTTTTATTTTTTAATTAATATTAAAAACCATCCCTGCTTTTTAGTAAGTAAACCTTTATCTTACATATTTTATCATAAGAAGGCAAAAGTTCATTAAACATGTGTTTTAATAGCATGATGATTGGTTTTGTTACCTGTACTTGAATTAAGAAATTTGAAATCCATACTCAAAATTTTCATAAAGCACGTTAAAAATATATTAAAATAATAATCGTCACCGTAGTATGTTGTTTTATGTAAAATGAGTGTAAAGAGGTTTAACGCAAAGTTTTACAGTCTCCAACAATTTATAATTTAATTAGCCCTGTTATTCTAACAGTATTAATAGTCACTAAATTAGATGATGGATAATATATTTCATAGTGTACCGACTTACTACGAAAATGCGTTTTTTTAGTGATATCTCTTTTCTGATGTTCCGAACGAAAGCAAGCGTTTGTAAGTAATCCTGCAAAACTTTTCACAGGTAGCCCACCTCACTTAAGAGATGAGTCGTTTAATAATTCAGGGTCTCAACTGAGTCAATTGGCTTCACGGAACTCGAGACTCTACTTACCGCCTTGAGTTTAGTGTAATGAAATCTATCAACCTAATCTACCTTGCATTGCTTTGCAATAGCGATTACAAAGAAAACTAACGTCATAGAAGGATATTGCTTAATTAATTTTCTTGCAGAACAAGGAAAATGGTTAATAAGAGGTTTGCTAAAAGTGAAACGGGAGTAATAAATTTTAATAGGTAATAATGTAATAATGTTTATTAATGATCGAATAAAGTTATTGAAAGAGCTAGTCCTTTTATTTAACAACAAAAAACTTATACAACTAATTTGTTGAACTTAAAACAAGAACTTAAAGATACTCACTACACTTACTAACAATGCATTTAAGTTCTACTTCATATGCACTTGGTTACGAATAAAAAATAATCTATCCTTCATACTGTTAGTAACTCGATGCTAAGTATGTTTACAAAAACTCATTCTAATTTGAAAATTGTTATTTGTTAATTGATTTATGAATAAACAAAATTTCTCTTCACAAAGCGCAAAACAAAATTGGATACAAAAATTAGTTCTAAGAATTTGAAAACTGTAATAATCTTAAACCTATAATATGTGATCAACTGTTGAGAAATTTGGAAAGTTGTCATTTTGCAATCCTCACACTTATCCTCAAAATATATTTCAATAGTCGGGAAAGACCATTGCATTAGTTAATTTTGTGAAAGCATATAAAATAAACTTGAAACATACAATAAAAAAAATCACAAATCAATTATTTTTTAATAACCAAAATTATTTTACCTGATTTTTAAAACAGTTTAAAAAGTTTATACTATATCAATAAATATGTTTAATAATAAATTATGAAAAGTTAGTGTGTTTTTAACCAAACAAAGGTTTTTAGTGGAAATTCATAATTTGTCTTGTGTGAATAAAGAGCGTCGACACCCGGTCCCGTCTGAACCCGTTCCGCTCCGTGGTCAAATGTCCATTGCATACATGAATACTAACGTGTCCTTTATAGCTCGCCCGGCACTTTTGATTAACTGAAAAAATTATTATTATTTGCTATGGAATCTGTATATTTTTATTTGTTATAACCAGGATACTTTTTTTTTTTTTTTTTTTTTTTTTGAGGGAGAGGCGGAAAAATGCATTACGCACACAGGTGGCCAGCCTGTAGTGTGGGGCTCCCCTAAAAAACGGGTTTACCCACTAAAAAACCTCCTCTACTCTTTAGGAATCTAACCTGGAATTGTTTATCACATTACGTCAGGCTAGGCCTAAATTTGGCTTACGCCCGTCGGGCTCGCTCCTTATCCAGCCGCTCTATCAAGGGATCTGTGCCACTTCGCGGTCCAGATCGGTTTTCTTTTCCAGGAGGATGCCCCGGACGAACTGTGACAAACAATCCCAGTTGCCCTCATCCTCCAAAATCTTTTGGCAGACCGAGTCCACCGAAAATGCACCAAATATTTGTGTGGCCTCCAGGCGGGGCCCTTCCCAACGGGGACATCGGAAGAATGTGTGTACCGCATCGTCGGGAACACCCGGGCAATAAATGCAGTCCGGTGAACCGGTCTTTCCCATCCGGTTCAGGTACGACCGAAAATAGCCGTGACCTGTCAAAAATTGGGTCAGGTAGTAGTCCACCTCCCCATGCCGCCGTTCCACCCATGGTTGGACCTGCTTGATAAGTCGCGCAGTCCATCGTCCTCGGGTGTCGTGCTCCCAGCTGTGTTGCCACTGCTGGAAGGTTCGGGAGCGCTCTTCTGTTCTTGCCGTGTCCTTGCCGATCTCGCCTTGTCTCTGATAAATCGCTTTCCTCTCCCCTGCCAAGAGCTTGACAGGGATGACTCCGGCGACCACCAGGACGGCAGGCTCGGACACTGTCCGGTAGGCGGAACACACCCTGAGCGCGGCTTGACGCTGAACCCGGGCGAGTCGCAGCCTGTAGCACTCCTTATCTAGAGCGCCTGCCCACACCTCTGCCCCGTAAAGGAGCACGGACTGGACCACGGACATCAACAGACGTCTTCTGCTGGATCGGGGACCCCCGACATTGGCCATCAGCCTACTAAGGTGAGTAACTACCTTAGCGGCCTTGTCCGCCGTACGGAAGATCTGATCCCTCTAGCTTAACTTGGTGTCCACCATAACCCCAAGGTATTTGGCGGCACGAGTTGATGTGACCACCTCCCTTCCCACTCTAAACGGGACGACGGTGTCGATCCTCTTCTTCGTGAGAATCACGATCTCCGTCTTACTAAGAGCAAGCGAGAGACCGTGATCGGACATCCAGTTGTTGACAACCCGCATAACTCGGTTCAACTTTAGTTGGGCCAGCTCAACGTTGCGTGCAGCAATGAGAGCTGCGACGTCATCGGCGTACCCAACCAAAGTGGTTTCCTCAGGCATCTCGGACCTCAGGAGGCTGTCATAGGCAACGTTCCAGAGATCCGGGCCGAGTATTGAACCTTGTGCGGCACCAGAAGTGACTTCCATCGTCCGCGTTCCGTCCCTTGTGTCATAGATCAGGCTTCGAGAGCGTAGATAATCCTCGATGAGCCGCAACAGATATGCAGGAATACGAAAGGTGTTGCGAAGCGCATCCAACATATCGACCCACCTCGCCGAGTTGAAGGCATTCTTGACATCAAGCGTAACAAGAAGCACTACTCGGCGGGAGAAATGGTTGTGGCTCTCGGCTCTCTCCACAGCTCTCTGAACTTCGGTGACAGCGTCGATCGTTGACCGTCCCTTTCTGAAGCCGTACTGACGGGGGCATAAGTCCCCGGCAGCTTCCACGTCAGAAGTCAGGCGGGAACGGATCAGCTTCTCGAACAGCTTCCCAGCCGTGTCCAACATGCAGAGAGGCCTGTGGGACGACGGCAGTTCGGGATCACCTTTGCCCTTGCTGATCAGTACAAGCCTGGCTGTTTTCCAGGGAGCCGGAAACACCCCTTCTACCAAACAGGCATTGTACATTCTCAACAACAAGTCAGCGTTAATTGAAAATACTTTCTTTAAAGCCTCACTGGGAATCCCGTCCGGGCCAGGAGCCTTGTTGCTCTTCAGGGAGAGAACGGAGGTTTCCAGCTCCTCGAAAGTGAAGAGTGGAACGTCCTCTACCCGTCCGAAGTCAACCAGCGGTCGCTGTGGATGTTCAGGAAACAACGCAGCGACGATCCTCCCCATGGTGGCGCCCTCCATGATGGAAGGTGGAGAGCGGGCGCCGAGTTTCTGTGTTACAAGTTTGTAACCCAGGCCCCACGGGTCGGAGTCAACGTCGTCACGAAGTCTCCTCCAGCTATTCGCCTTGCTCCTGTTTATCGCCTGGCGGAGAGATTTTCTCGCAGCTTTATAGGCCTCCGACTTACGAACTCTGTCTGCGGGAATTCTCGCTCTTGTGGCGGCTCGTCTAGTTCTTAAACATGTTCTTCTGAGTTCCGCAATCTCTTCAGTCCACCAGTAAACGGGTTGTTTGTCGCGTCGGGGTTTCCTTCGCGGCATAGACTGGTCGCAGGCCGAGACGATCAGTTCCATCGTGGATGTTACTAGTGCCTCGGCACCAGCCTCACCAGGATTCCCCTGCGCTCCCCGAGAGATGACTTCGGTGAACTTGACCACGTCCGGTTTGTTGGTGTTCCACCGGCGTGGCCCTTCCCGAGATGCGGAAACTCGACGATTTGCCTGATCATGCAGGTCAAAAACGATGTATTGGTGGTCGCTACCCGTGTAGTCCTCCGCAACCCTCCAGCCAGAGATCCTCGGAAGGAGCGACTCAGACGCAAAGGTGACGTCGGGGATCGTGCCTCTCTGCCCGGGGCGCCGAAAAGTAGGTGTGATCGAATAAAGTTATTGAAAGAGCTATAGTCCTTTTATTTAACAACAAAAAACTTATACAACTAATTTGTTGAACTTAAAACAAGAACTTAAAGATACTCACTACACTTACTAACAATGCATTTAAGTTCTACTTCATATGCACTTGGTTACGAATAAAAAATAATCTATCCTTCATACTGTTAGTAACTCGATGCTAAGTATGTTTACAAAAACTCATTCTAATTTGAAAATTGTTATTTGTTAATTGATTTATGAATAAACAAAATTTCCCTTCACAAAGCGCAAAACAAAATTGGATACAAAAATTAGTTCTAAGAATTTGAAAACTGTAATAATCTTAAACCTATAATATGTGATCAACTGTTGAGAAATTTGGAAAGTTGTCATTTTGCAATCCTCACACTTATCCTCAAAATATATTTCAATAGTCGGGAAAGACCATTGCATTAGTTAATTTTGTGAAAGCATATAAAATAAACTTGAAACATACAATAAAAAAAATCACAAATCAATTGTTTTTTAATAACCAAAATTATTTTACCTGATTTTTAAAACAGTTTAAAAAGTTTATACTATATCAATAAATATTTTTAATAATAAATTATGAAAAGTTAGTGTGTTTTTAACCAAACAAAGGTTTTTAGTGGAAATTCATAATTTGTCTTGTGTGAATAAAGAGCGTCGACACCCGGTCCCGTCTGAACCCGTTCCGCTCCGTGGTCAAATGTCCATTGCATACATGAATACTAACGTGTCCTTTATAGCTCGCCCGGCACTTTTGATTAACTGAAAAAATTATTATTATTTGCTATGGAATCTGTATATTTTTATTTGTTATAACCAGGATACTTAATGAGTTATTATGTAATATTAATATCCATTATGTTAAACAAATGAACAAATAAAAATTGTATTTACCAAACAAATATTTATACAGCTCATAAATTTCATACAGAATCTACAGAAATATTTCTTTTTAAGGTAAAAACTTTTTAAAACTAAGGTTCTCAGTATATTTTCTTGACCTGCCTTAAGATATCTAGGTAAAAAATAAGTAAAGAATTTAAAGAGCAAAACATTAAAAAATCTCAAATTCTTTTATTAATTGATATACACAGGGTATATATTTATTTACGTAAACAGTAAATTTGACTATAAGTGTTTTTAGAAGTGTAATAAACCTCTTAGAGTATCACAAATAGTTACATAGTTAGAATTACACCTAAATACCAAAGATTTATTAAATACAATTTTTACTTGTACAATCATAAAAATTAGACTTTTACACATTTGTGTACACATATGTAAACGTAAACATAAACAGTTATACAAACTGTCACTAAAGCTTAATATAAAAATCATTGTTGTTTAGAATCAGAAAGGCCCAATAGCAATATCTTTACAAAATACTGAAATTTGAAATTGTATAGGAAAAATATTCCTGATAAATATTACTTACGTGTGAGAATCTAATGAGGATCTAGTAAGATGATGATGATTAGTAAAATGTATAGATCGACTGATACAAAGCCGGGGATAGCAGTCAGTATATAACAGCTGGAGTGGTAAGGCGAACCGTCAAGGGAACTGTTAGTCTCTATCAGACGTGACTCGCGGCTCATTTAATCGCGGAGTCTATATGTCTTACTGCCTCCGTCCTAGATATTTATTTAGTTTTAATGCCATTGTGTGGCCGAAGAAAAAAGCTTGTCTTTCACGTATTAGCTAAAGATTAAAACCCTTTTTATGTTTCAAATGTATATTAATAGAAATAACACGATTTAGTTAGTTTAATTTTATTTTTCGTGTTTGTACCTCTTTGCCATTTTGTACGTTTTTAAAATGATAAAAAAACTATTCAAACCCCGGTCTTTCACACTATCTAACGTCAAACTTTCGCCATATAACATAATTTATTAATAGTCAAATGAGAAATGGCAACTTGATAAAGAATGGAACGTTTAAAAAGCTACCAACTTTTCTTAGGATTGACCGGCAATATTTAAGTTCGATATGACCACTCGGATACCAAGCCAGTTTATAATTATAATTATTTATAGTCCAGGTTATATTTACCTTAAATTTTTAAAAATTGTTTTCTATTGTGTATTTTGTTTGTTTACTAAATTGTTACTATTATATCCCCCCATATAATTAATTTAGACTCACGGTTGTTATTTATTTATTTATATAATCTTGCTCCTAAGACTACTATGTCAGAGTGCGGTATGTGTGAAGGTGGTGGTGTCGTGGTCGCAGGTTATTGTGAGGTGTAAACGGACCACAAACAACATTCTCCGTGTCAACCCGGACTAACACGTGATTTGCGCTATTCTGCACCGCACAACCTCACATATACTCTTGCTCCTAGTATTGCTATGTTAGATTTGTTTTAATACTCTCTTTTGTTTGTTTATGGGAACTAGTAAAATGAAATATTTTTTACTATCACCAGTTCCAAGGAAGTAGATACAATATTAGTAATCAAAATTATCTATTTATATTTTTATATTAAAATGTCTACTTTTATCAAAAACTTGTTATATAGTGAATTGAAATCATATAGGTTATTCATTAAAGAACTCAAAATTAACTTTTCTTTTTCTTTATAAGGCCTATTTATACAAGCTTTCATTAACATAATGGTTTAGTTAAAAAAAACTTACTAACCAAAATTATAGTATAACATAAAGTCTATTAATATAAATGATATATTTCCATACAAATGTTTTTTTTTTACTATTTAGCTATCTATATATGGTATATATTTCAACCTTACGCCAGCAATTGTAGTTAAAATACTACTCTCTTTTAAGTATTGTCTTGGTTTTAAGCGGATTTTTTACAAAGGATCTTTGATGCTGTAAAGAAAATCTAAAAAATTAAATATCTTAGTAAAAAATTATTTATAATGAAAAGACGAATTCCCCTTAAAACGTTTTTTACAGCTTCAACGATTCTTCCTAAAAAAAATCAGCTTAGTCACAAAAACAAAGACTATGCTCAAAATAAGGCAGTAATTTTACTACAATAGCTGATGTTAAGTTGAAATCTATTCAAAGTATAGGTAGCTAAGTAGTAAAAAAACACATGCCCATGGATTTTTTACCCAAATTTGTAATGAAAAATCATATTTTTCAATATAAGTGATTTAGAAATATTTTTTATATTAATCGACTTTAGCCTATTCAATTTAGGCAGTTAGTGGTTGATAATGAGTGTCACATTTTAAAACCGATTATAACGCTTTGTGGTAATATCAATATGAAGAGACGAATTACCTTTTATGGATACGTATTCACTTTAAAATAACATCACAGTATAAGTAACTGCAGCTAAAACGGATTAAGAATATTATTTAAATTAGTTACAGTAACCAAATACTACGGCAACATCAAATGGTGTATCTAACATGCTAATATACCAACTAGGAGGGGAAGGAGGGGTTCAGAAACCAAAGAGCAATGTCGGTGGTTTTGTTGAGTTTCTGGGGTGAACTAACCACATACAACCGGGATTTCTCGGGCATTGTACTTTACTGCTCTTCGCCCGGATTTCTCCTGAGCGGGCTACAGCGCTGTACTCGATTACATGCGGTGTTCTTACGTTACATAAAAAGATAGATATTATAACTCCAATCACACATTTTATATTTTTTACTCAGAAACAATGTAGGCTAATGTTGTTTTATAACTTTATAAGCTATTTAATTTTGAATTTTGGGGGTTGCCTGTTTACTGAGTAGCTATTTACAACATAATAAGCTAATTTTCGACCGCTGCAAAAGTGCTTTAAAAGGTATTACAATAACATAATATAAACTACCAAAGCAGGGTATTAAACTAGAGATTTGAATCCAATCTCTGAATAAATATGAATATTTGAATAAATTAAAAACCAGGTGCATAATGTGAACTTCAAGATGCGGGAATAACTCCATGATAAAGGCTGTAGAACTATAAACACTTGGTATCTATACTTATTTAATACGCTAAGGGTTTTTTTTTTTTGTCTTGAGAACTCCTCCTACAATTTTCAACCGATTTTCAAGTTTTTGGTATCATTGGATAGGGTCTGTAGTTGTTTCCGCCAAAAATTTATGAGAATCGGACTGAAAATAAAGGCGCTATCTACCATTGAAATCTCAAAGTTTCCCATTTAAATAACATTAGGATTGAATAAAGCTTTTTACATATGTTAATAATCAGCTGTAAGTACGTGTAGTTTTTGTGATTAAAGAGATTCACAATATTGGATTGGTCGGATGTCATTGATTTAGAGCTATAATTAACTTTTGTATTGTATTAAAATAAATTGTTCGATTTAGAGCAACACGTATACTAGTTTTATACTATTAAAACAGTGCCAATATAGGAGTACATGTTCATTTACAATTTGTATTTCTTTATGTGCCTAACCTCAAAAGCGTATGATCTAATGTGTATGTGAGAACGACGATTCAATCAAGCTGCATCAGGAGATTTCACTGTTGGGATGGGTGACCTTGTGAGATATTTTTACTCTTTGTTACCTAGTTTAATTTGGTCATAGAGCAAGTACTGAATGCAACGATTTTATCATCATCTAAGCCACTTGTGAGATATATCTAGAACACTCGCATCAATTGTCAACTATCCCACTCACACACTAAACAATCATTGCATAAACTACTATTTTACCACTTTACAATGTATTTTAACTCTCAATTCAATTTATAAAGTCGACAGTCGGTACGTTGCAGGCAGCACAGATCATATCATGACACACTTTCGCTCCACGGCTCATTCCGCTTTATAGTCATATGTTTGGGCTGCATACATGAATGTTAATTCTGTGGGGGACACTTCTGCATCATTTGTAAATGTAATTTATGTAAATTCGGGTACGTTCATCATAAAACACTAAACATAAGATAACGTGCGGGTAATTTATTCTTTTGGGATTGGTTCTGTAAAATTTATTACTAACTTAACGTAGTGGTTAAGAGGATTAAAACAAAATTTTATTTTTTATTAAAGCTTTAATAATAAAAGAACAGAGTGATATATTTATAATAATTTAAAATAATCATATAATTATTTCACTTTATTTATAAGCGGGTTTACATATACTTACTGCTTTGATCATGTGTTTGTATCCATTAAAACAGTGTATACAATATATTTTAATTTCTTATATAAGGTGTTGTATTTAAGATACTCTTTGCTCTGTAAAACTTTAACTAAACTCTAGTTTTTTACAGCTTGATGGAAATGGTAATTTCATTAATTTATACACATTATTTTGATTTATAATCTTGGATGAGACTTGCTTATTTTTATGAAAGACTGATATATTTATGAAATTGTTTCATAAATATATCAGGGTTAAAATGAAACTCTGATTGTGATCTTTTGTATAAATCAACGAATTATATTATTTCTATGAATACTTCTTGTTACAGCATTGTACTGCTAATAGAAAAATATGTAGTTCAGAGATCAAATATGCAATTTTTATTCCAGTTGCTATCTATACGTAATGACTTTAAGAAAAAAGTGGAGTTAGAGCCATCATAATTAATTATAATATTGGATTAAAGATTTTTTTAATTTGTAAAATACAACCTTACCGAACCGTCTATAATGAATGTCTAAAATATAAAGTAATTTCATATTTTCTTGTATATTTATTCTAAATAATATAAATGGAAGTTAAAATTTAAACTTTTATATCCATAACAGTGAAAAATACTTATCTTGAGATTCTGATCACCTTCATGAAATAAATACCACTCTTGGGTGTCTCAATAAGGGTAAGTAAAAGCTAAAAGACACCTAAATAAGGAAAGACTGGTCTCGGGACACCAACTTCTCTCTATCATGTCCAATGCCCGAGTCGTTTTCTTATACCAGAAGACTCGTATAAACTCAGCAGTAGCTCTAGAACCATTTCTTCTTTATAAAATGATATTACATTGGAAAGGTAAAGCGGCTTTTCATGGGTAATAGGCTTTTTATTGAATTTACTGTTAGTCGGAAAGCTAATAAATTAATATTTCTTTTATAGGATAGTTGATGAAATTTAAGAAGTTATATTATAAAATCTTCTTAACAGGTACCATCATGTAAGCTTGCTTATCATAAAGAATTTTTACCATATGAATATTTTAGTAAAATGTAGATTGTATACCGGGTTTTTATCATAAGGGCATCAATTTATATTTGAATATCGTTTAATTTTGTTGGACTTATAGTGTAGTGAAATTAAGCCAAAATATGGCTGAAAAATGAAAACATTTTGGACAGCCAATTTTTGTTGAACTGTGTTCGATGTCATCCCCTGACCTCCCTCAGAAAAGTCCCCTGAAATCCCTAGTGGGCAACATGCCTAAAAATGGTGGGATGGCCCACGTGGAGCCAGAAATAAATTTTTCGTTGACCAATAGGTTTATGCATATAAAATTAAGTAGTAGAATTAACGTCGCAAACCCCATCTCAAATGGTAGCTTTAGTCGAAAATGGCAGCCTGTCAAACTTTGAATGAAAATCAAATTTTAACCTTAAAGTTTAAAAATGTAATAATATTCTAAATATTTGACCTATTGAGGTGAGGTTTGTGGCAATCGTTTGCTTTTACAATTACTTTTGAAAATGCGGATAGCTTGACATATGCCTATCATATTATCCTTGAACCACCCTCTACATGGACGTCCCAAAGAGGAAGTTCTGAAAAAATTTCCTTAGTCCATAAAAATTCTTTGCATAGTTTTAAAGGATTTAATAAGGAAAGTACATAGCCAAAAACCAGACCTCAAAAGGTTAAATATGTTGGAAGTTGTTGCATTTCAAAGTTTTGAAAATATTATTTTATTCTAAAATTTTGAACGTCTGCCATTTTCTCCTGACCATTATATTGAGGTCGGGTTTACAGCATTGTATTCTACATTTCAAGTTCTTTAATTTGATATACATAAACCTTCTGGAATTTATTTAAATTTACTAAGCTTAATATCTAATTGTATTGTAATTCCTCATGGGCTAACCCCTAATTTTTGGGCATGATCCCCATATGGGATTTCATTAATTAGCATTAATTTTCCTTTATTTTTGTATACCTTTTGTTGTTATTTCATTACCAAAATAGCAACCCAGAAGACCAATGTTAAAAATTACCATTTTTAAACTTAAATTTAGACCAAATTCGATTTTTCCTGGGACTAAGCCAGTTTCTTAACTTATTTTTAGGCAAAAACAATCTTAAATCCAAAGTTTAAGCAATATGTACCCGCTAGATTTCGATATCGTAGAACACACATCCCTTCAGACATTGCTCGCATTATATATTAAAAATAATAATAATGAATATAAATTTTAAAGCGAAGTTTAAAAACTATTACTGATAAAAAAAAAAACTTAAGTTATTCTCTTGAAGACTACGTTGTAGTCAACACTCGACTGACATAAATTGAATTATTCGTATCATGAATATGTTTATTCAATGTATTGAGCATACCAAATATAATAATTTTTGTTGTATTTTGTAATTTAATAACAAATAAGTAGTATCACTTCATTTTTTTTATTAATAGGAACTCAAAATATATGTTTAGCGTTCACCTATTGATTGTGTTGTAGGCCTATAATTACCTGAAATGCCGTCGTAGGTCCACCATTCTTCCCAGCTCACGCCTGAAGTAACTGCAACAAAGAAAATGGTTTAAAAAGAGGCTCTATATTATTTCTAAACATAGGAAAAACTTTATATACTCTAAATATTAAAAAAAATACTCACCAATACTCGTATACTGGTGTACTGTGTTCTTTTTTTCAGCCGTTAATATTAGGCCTAAAATAAATCAATTTCATTGAAAATCTTTATCAAATGTGAACTAACAAACATCAAGAGCTTGGGAGCCCTTTACTAACTTACTTTTATGAACTACTTCACGCTAGGCTCTATTCAATGACACCCAACCCATTAAAATGGTTTGGAAACTGGAGGAGGGATTCCTTGCACAAATAAACTTGTAGCGTAATAAATATGTAATAGAGATAATTTATGTAGAATCGTAGTCGTTTTCCAGAAATTTATTCGAGCGAATAGGACGAAATTATAAACAGCCCAATGTAGTTATAATATTTAGTAATCACCTAACCTATACATTGTGTCATACAACATGTTTTAAATACACCAAGCCTACACTTGAGCCTATATTGGGCCTAGTTTTTTTTCATTTTTTATTGTTTTTAAATAGCTCTCTCACTAAGTCATAATAATCCTTTTTTGTATCAGATCTCATTTTTAGATGTAAACTGAAAGATTATGTAATTTTACATTATTAATTTAATCAGGCTTCCTATTACTTCACATGTAGACTACGAATTTATAATATTCTGCACATCGATTAAGTTTATTAAAAAAAATTTTTTTTGGCATAAATTACTAACACTTCGTATATGATTTACCGCTAAACAATAACCATCACTTTATTTTTAATTATCTATCTATTTTTTTCAAACATGTTTTGTGTTTTTTCACATTTGAATTGTGAAACGATTTTGTTTTAACATTTTAGAAAGGTATCGGGACATTTAAACTGTGGAGCGAACAGCACGGCGTGCCTCGTAGGTTAACTCTCCCCTGCGGTGTATAAATATTCTAGGGGGGGGGGGAGGTAGAATTCGTCCCCCACCCCTCCCTGCCAGCCATACCCTCCCCCTAAATACCCTGATGTGTGACTGGTTTCCGTTTGTAAACATCAGACTGATAAAAACTGATTGATTATCGTTTCTTGATAACGTAACAACATTGTGTTTACATTTCATTGTGTCATGTTTTTGAGTTGTTACTTATTTTCATTCCTGAGTATAATAAGATGTATATATCGTATTTATCAGTGTACCGTACTTAATTCATACAGTTATATGAGGTTGTGTTAGTAAATAAGTTAAACTACTCACTGTAATTAGCTCAAAATGGTTTTACTGATAGAAAAATAAAGTGAACGACTATTTTAGATTTTTTCAAATAGTTTAAGTACAAAGTACTTGAAACATGTATAAAACACATAGAATCACAAAAACTAAAAGACACGAATGTCATAAAATATTGTTTTTTTTTATTATTATTTGGTATGAATGCCCATTATAGAGATCAATTAAAAATGTGTCACCATACAGACAGCAGTCACAAGAGCAAGTAAACAGTATAAAAAGTTTTCTTTTTTCATATGTATCGGCACAATTGAACGTTTTTATTCCGGGTACACCTGGATAGACAGAGTATTAGGCAGAGATATCAATGATTAGTTATTAAATCATTATTATAAAAATTATTGTGAGTAATAAGTTGGATTTAAAATGTTAGTCAAGAACCTTTTCCACACGACAGATATAGGCCTATTCAACAGTCAAAATACATTCTTTAAGGAAGTTATAAGAGACATCCATCAACATCACATAGGAGTGCATTTCTATTAATGTCTGTCACATTAGGTTCAAAAAATTATTGATATACACCCAAACGTGTTGCCAAGCACTTTTACTTCCAATTGAAGTAACAATATTTATAATAAGCAACATATAAAATTATATGATTTCATTAGATATTTGAGATGTGTTATTTATTCTGTTTCAGTAAACAATAGTCGGCATTAAAGCCCAAATAGTTCTGCCAGCTAATATCTATTAAGCCTTTAGTGAATGGCGAGACAACATACACATACGGCTTAACTCAAACACGGTTTAGAAATGTTAAGCCAATCAGTTGAAACCCCGCTGTTCTACAATGGGCTGCGTATTGTTCAGCATTTAGTATTGTTTGGTGTGGCTGACAAAGCGGAATTCCATGTTTTAGTATGCGATCCATAAGCTTAAGGAGATACCAGCTGGTGCATTACTACTTTAGCACCGGTACAATGAATATCTTCAGACTAAAGTCGCATCAGTGATAAGAAATCATGAAGACAATGTATTATGTTTACAATTTTGTGTTATAAAAAAAAAAATCTGAATTCGTTTTCTAACAAAAAAAACTGTTACAGGTACATAAAAATAAATATTGCTGTGTTTTATATTGTTGTATAATTGTTTTGTAACGTTATCTAATTCTTACATATGAGTGAAATGATATGTTATAGAACATTTTACAAATACTTTGCTTGAAAATATAGTATCAATATTATAGTAATAAGTTTGAAAACTAAAACTTACATGTTACAAATAGAATTTATATAAACAAAATAATTGATATGGGATTCGGCCTGAAATTCAGCAATGGAAATGAAGAAAAATTTGTAGGTATTAAATTATTGAATTGTAGCATTCAAAGAGTTCAACCCATAAAAAAATATGATTAAAACTATGAAAATTAAAATTTTTAGTTGAACTGAAAGGATAATATGTTGTAAATGTTAATTCAATATTAGGCCTATAGACGGTAATTATTAGCCATGTTTAGTTGAGCAGACTTCTACACACTGAGAAAAATGCCTTGTGGTGTCCACAAAAAAAAAATGAGGCCGTCACATTAAAAACTGTTATTTGCAGACCGAGAAGCAATCTTGAGGATACCACTAGACAGGTCTAGTGTCATGACTCCAGCCACGGCTAGCGTGCTCCACAGGATATCCTAGGCTGTACATGTGACGTCACAACCTGATGACGTAATAACTATCTCTTTAATTCTTGATGTAACAGACATACAGCTCTGGTGTGCATTACACTCTGCCTAGTTGGAACCACAGTACTGTCTGGTGCCAGACCCCAGCCAGCTAGCAGCCACCTCTCTTCGCGTCTAGTTTGCGTTCCACCCTTTCTAGTTGCGACCACAGTACTGTCTAGTGCCAGACCCCAGCCAGCTAGCAGCCACCTCTCTTCGCGTCTAGTTTGCGTTCCACCCTTTCTAGTTGCGATCACAGTACTGTCTAGCGCTAGACCCCAGCCAGCTAGCAGCCACCTCTCTCCGCGTCTAGTTTGCGTTCCACCCTTTCTAGTTGCGACCACAGTACTGTCTAGCGCTAGACCCCAGCCAGTTAGCAGCCACCTCTCTTCGCGTCTAGTTTGCGTTCCACCCTTTCTAGTTGCGACCACAGTACTGTCTAGCGCTAGACCCCAGCCAGCTAGCAGCCACCTCTCTCCGCGTCTAGTACGTGTTCCACCCTTTCCAGTTGCGACCACAGTACTGTATAGTGCCAAACCCCTGCCAGCACATTCTCTCTACTCAAGTAGGCTATGTCTATTCACAAGCTAAATGACAACACCAAATAAATTCAATACACTATAGGAAAACTATTTTTACTGTCCCCAATTTATCATTATTACTCTTAAAATATTGTACTTCATACCAAAGGCAGGGAAATATATGCTCACTAGTTTAATGGGCAGCTCGCCTTAGACTACTGCAGCTATATAAGTAGGCTACAAGTATAAGTATAAAACTTCCATTCAAACTAAAAGACGTCATACGTTAATATATTTTATCTTTTAAATAGGGTGAAAACCCGGCTACCATATTATTTCACTTCTGTTGTGGTTTAAAAATTCAATTTTTTATGTTAAAACTTCGTAAAATTAGTAAAAACAATCTTTATGACATGTATAACTATTTTCCTACTCAGTGTTGTTGTGAGAAAATGTTTTAACCCGAACTTTACTACTGTAATTGGGGGTGCCATTATCCAAAACAAGTATAGTTCAAATGTAATAATAATATAAGGAAAAATAAAAGATTTTTTAATAATCAAATTTTCATCAGACTTTGTAAATAAAAATGTATTTAGGCCTAATAGTTTTTAATAAGAATTAACTTAATAACTTACTTTGTGAATGTGGCTGCAAATAAAAAACAAAAGAGTAAAATTTGTTTCTTATTTATTCATAAAACAAATTATTACATTAGGAAATAATAATAGGCTTATATATGATAAATTTGACTTAAATTAATGGCAATATATACAGAACCGAAAAAGTAGGGACATCCTTATAGGAAAGTGAGCACGCCGCCCTTGAAACACAGGTAGTACCACCAAGATGTAATTTTTATTTAAGGATTATGATGATTGGTTGAATCGAAACAGATGATTAGAATAATTTTGCATTAGTTTGTTACTGTTTTGATATTTTTGTAAACAAATATGCTCATTTTCACATTTAATAGGTAAAAAGTGCGCTTCCCGTGATAAACAAGTAGAAGTAATCCTAGCATCAGTGCTTTATTTTTATCTGGTTTTCGAGTGCAAAACTAAAATTTTTTAACATGGGATGTCCCTACTTATTTGGTTCTGTATAGTTCTCAATACCTACATTTATAACAATAATTATTACTAGTATACGTGTTGCTCGAAATCGAGCAATTAATTTTAATAGAGTATACAAATGTTACTTTAGCTCTAAATCATTGACATCCGACCAATCCAATAATGTGAATATCTGTAATCACCAACTACTAAATTAAACAAATACAACATGAAGAATATGTTCAAAGACAATACAAATAGGCTAGTAAATCTGTAAGAAAATATGGGGATGCTGTACAAAAGGTCGGGTGGTTTTGATTTTTAGTATTATGCTTATTTTTCAGAAAACATCTATTACTTGCTTTGAAACCCGCAAACATGCAGTAACCCTACTTATTTTTTTCCAGCTAAAATTACTATGAGTGTGCACATTACACATTTTACAAAAATTTGCGTTTAACACTCAATAAAACGATATAAGATTAATGGTTTTTAAATAGTTTTGACCGATTAATTTAACCATAACAAAATTTATGATTTTTTCCCTCTCCATAATCCATTGATATGATTTGATTATTATTGATTATTATTATTATTATTAATTGATACATTGATCCATTCTCCATAACAAAATTGATAAAATTTTGTTGTTTACTTCAAATTCTAGAGTAACAATTTGAAGTAAACACTGTTGTCGATTATTATTTCTGGGAATATAAGTATTTAAATATCATTAGAAGTGTTAAAACTATTCATCAAAATAATGTAGGCTATGTCCGTGTTTTATAAGTTTTGATAAGTTTTTATTTATTTATTTATTTTTATTTTTTACCATTATTTCTTCTCGCTTGGCAATACGCTCAACAATCACTATTGCAGTTTAACGTGAATTTACCGATTTATATTACGAAAAATATTTCAATTAGCATGTAAAATAAAATCTAAAGATATCTATAGTATTTATATTTTCCGTAATATAAATCAGTAAGCTCACGTTAAGCTGAAATTGTGATCCCTGAGCGTATTGCTAAGCAAGGAGAAAATATTTGCTGAAAGCAAAACAAAACTTATCCATACTCATAAAAAAAAAAAAACTATGAAACTAATATCATTGTAATAAATATTTAACACTTATTAAATTATAATTATACATAAAATATTTATATAAGTATGATATTTAAATAAAATATAAATATCAATACCTAATACAAACAATTCAGTAAAACTATTCATTAAACTACTCACGACTGTTACAAGGGATGTCGGTCCTTTATTCCACTGCTGTGTTGATCGAAACATTTATAAGAGAGTAGAGCTAATTATTTTACTTAGCGAATAAACTTAACAATTCCGTTAACTCACTTTTAAATTCTCCTGTAAACAGGAGAGCACCCACTATATCACTATATCACTATCTTGAGACAGGGACCTCACATAGTGCACCCACTCATCGAGTAGCTTCTTCGAGTAAGTTTCTTCGTCCATAACGACAACTTAGGAACTAATAGACACTTAGAAACTCACTTTATAACTTAGGAATAGGTCCTGATCAAAGGGCTGTAAATTTGGAACTAAAAGACGGAATGGAGAGGATCAGACAGAGAATGATGCAACCATGCATCTGCGCAAGCGCGGTTATTTGTCAAACGCATAGTAATCTTGAGCCCACCACGGGTACGGCTGGGGTACGTTGCACACCCTAGCATTGGCTGGGTGTTCAGTCTTTAAAGTTTGTTTGCGCTACGCTTTATTAACTGGGGGCGTTACAAGAAAACTAGTGTAATGGAAAGCTCTAGATTTCTAGAGTAAACAAATGTCACTAGTATGATCTAGGGTTAACTATTACGTCATCGATTTACATACACCAGCTTGGCTTATGGTGCCAACATGAATAGCATGGGTAACGCCAGGAATCTAGTTTCAACAGTTTTTACATTATACCACTAGAGGTGGGCCCAAGCCAGAATGTGTGTTTCTGGTGTTTGCCCCAGTCGGCATGTAGCTACAACAAGAATCCTGTTAAATCAGTAATTACATGCAATCTAGGGTATGGATTTTTCTCAGTGGCACGCCTGGTCGAGCTAAATTTTTTTCAGACGTGCTCAACGGTTCTTAAAGTGTCTCCTTTATACCATTAACAACAACGCCTGGTCGAATGTATTTTCTAAATAAAAATCTTTTTTTTTTTGTTGTTTTTGATGGCTTGATTATTTATGGCTTTGTTTTGCATGTTATCATAATAAGAATTCCACCAAGTATTAGATATCTGCAGGTAACTATAACCACATTAACTTTCATCAATGTCTGACTGTTGGAGGGTCAGAACACTCTGAATCTATCCTGCCTGCCCCCAACACACCGTGTAAAACTGATCATTGAACTTATTGGACACTACACACTTACCAACTCTTACACCATACTTTCTTGGAAATGACCTACCGCATAGTGTGCCAAGTTTTATTAACTTTTAGCGAATTTCCCTATAGGGAATACGCTATTACGGTAGTAGCCATGGTAAGACCTAAGCCCGGGACCACTTTACTTTTTCATTTTGAGGTCCCCAGAAGCCAAAAACACCATTCGTTCATTTTCATATATATGTATATATATATATATATATATATATATATATCTATCTATCTATCTATCTATATATCTATCTATATATCTATGTGTCCGTGGTACTGATAACTTTTGAAGGGGACCTCCAATTTTGATGAAATTTGGTATGGAGGTGTAAGACCAGGTCTATTTTCATGAGTTCGCGAACCAGCATTGTCAGGTTATGGGAACGGGGTTTTATGGGGTTTCAAAGGGGTCCAAAATGGGTTTTTGGCATTTTTGGACATTAATTTTTAAAATTCATCAATTTTAACTGAAACCATTTAAAAGAGCTTAAAAAAACAAACAATTTGGTATTTTGAATTTTTATCATAGCATAACTGGTTACGGGGCAAATCCAAAAATGTGTTTTCCATGTTATTCTTATGGGAAATCAAGAAAACCCTATATCTTGCTTATTTATTGACATAACTTAATCAAATTTGGTATGTACATTATCTATATAAGGTTTAACTTATACTTGCTTACAAAACCCATATGGCGGCAAACCTACATACTCACCCCCATGGGGTTTATGGGGAAAATAAAAAATTGCCAGAGCTTGGCACAATTTTTTGTTTACATTCACCAATTATTGATTAACTTAGATTTTCTAACAACACAGAATGGCAGCAAACCTACATACTCGATCCTATGGTGTTTTTATGGGGAAAGTAAATAATCTGAAATTCCATTGGAAATTCGCTGAGTACGCAGGTCTGCTGCGACGGGGGTATTTTACTTTTAATACAGTATTCATCAATAAATAATTTTAAATTGCACAAGTCTTTTTCTTCCATTCTAATAATGTTATTCTCTCGATATATGTGCTATTGTAATTTTTTAGATTTCTCAACTTAAAGTTATATAAATAAAAACTAAAAACTTTAAAGTTCCTTGTTAATGTTAAAACATGTATACCTATAATTTTATTTGACTTTTTATTTTAATTTTATTTGGATTGTGTTTAACTTAAAAAAAGAAAAAAAAAACTTAATCACTGCTGCATTCTTAAGCCCGTATTTTAGTCAAATTTAGAAAATTTTATAATTATTTTCGTTACTATAATTAGTATTACCTTTAATGTAATTGTAGGACATTATATCTATAAGAAGATTTCGTCAAACCGCCTACGTCTCTTGGCTCATATGAGGATATTTTGGTTTAAGTGCTTGTAATGTTTTGTATTTTACTGTCGAATAGACTGGATTTTATTTGCAAAGTTATTTAAACCATTCTGCAATATAAGTCAAAGTAATTCAGAATAAACAACAAACAATGAAATTGTTTATTAAATTAATTATTACTAAACAATCTATTGTAGTAGACAAATAATAATCCGAATGGAATGAAATGGATTGCTTTGACAAAACACATCGTCACGAAGTAACGCGAGAGGCCGCGCTATACTGTAGCTACAGTGCTGGCAACATTCCGGTAAACTCGCCCCTGCGGTGAATAAATATTGTAAGGGTGGCAATTTACCTCTCCGACCCCAATTTCACCCTCCGCCCTCTGACATCCTCCCCCCCCCCTCACAACACTGACCCTGACATGTAACTGATAGTCATTTTAAAAATCCAATCGTGGATGGTTTGTATTGCGTTAAAAAATTCTTTTAAAAAGATAATATATAAAACCAATCATCATGTACTTTATTTGGATTCGTGTAAAGTGGGTAAAGTTTTGGTCTCGGTACATTTATTAAGAAAAAAAACTTGAAATAATATGTAAGAAAGACTTATTTTTTTGGAAGCTCCTACTTCTTCCAAAAAATCACATAGTAATTAATGTAGGCTTACATTAAATTTTGGAATTTTTATCAAAACGCGAATCTTCAATTTAAATTTTTTTTTAATATTCTAAAACTATTAGAAATGGAAGATTATGGACCAACTGTGCGAACTTAAGTTCACATTAATAACAAACTCATGATAAGAATGTAAGAGAGAGTTGGTTAAACAATTCTGAATCAGTGGTATCAAAAACTGATAAATATCCAATCTACTTTAAATTTACGATTCAATTTATTAAAACCATTATGTTCTATATACAATACAATTTAGCAACAAGCAATGGTAAAACCATTCTGAATCAGTGGTATAAAAAATTGATAAAAATAATATCTACCATTATTCTCTGTATACCATGTAATTTAGCATCAAACAAATCAATCCTGAGTCCACTCCAGGCCTTCTCATTCGCATATTTACGCATGTTGGTATAAGAACAGACTAGAGACTAAATAACACGTATATTACTTGGGATAAGCTTCAGGTTAGGTTGAAGTACTAGGTTGAGATAGGCTTGCCGGAATTGTAGCGATACATACTTTTTCGTCTAGATCAAAATAGACTGACAGTAGTGTTTAGCAATGTCACCAAATCTTCATTTCAAATTTCATTCAAACTGATCATTGAAGGAAACTTAAGAAAATTCAAATGTGACTTTACAACTCAAGCTTGAGATAACTAAAACTATGATTATATACATTGGCTATCCACTGATTTAATTATTTATGAGGTTTTACTGAACCGTTGTCATTGTTCTACATACTGTAGGCCTAATATAGTTATTGTAAAAAAATGTTTAATATAGCTTCACTCAAACCGTGTAAAAAAGTTGGAACTTTCACCAAAATGTTTTAGGACCTTCGGAAACTATCAAAGATCTGAGTCTACTTGTAAGTCGATAATGTGGTGATTCGGATTCCCCCAAACACTCCGTTCCCACTAAAAGCTGTTCCGCCAAATGGAGGCCCTAAGGTGGTAGGCGATATCGCTCCAAATGCTTTTCGATCCTTGATTTTTATTTCTTGTGGATTTTTTATCCAGCCTACTAAGTGTTTACTTCGCTAAAAAGCCTACTGGTACTTCACTAAAAATACATAGACTACTATTCAAATTAAAAGTTTCGAATTAACTAGGCCCCTAAGTACTAACTATTTAAACAGTCTAATCTTTGATTGTTAACTGGACTATTAGTATTAATACATTCAGGGTGTTTATAAATAAAGCCCGGGATTTTAAACTGGCACCACAAAACTTTTTGTAAGATACTTAAAGGATAAAAATGTCAAATTTCAAAGACAAAGAACAAAGTTTTTTTATACTCTAATCTATATATTAATACGCAAGCATGTTTCATTTCCTCCTTTTTTCTCAGCTCGTGTGCATCGTAGGAGAAATCCGCGCATACCGTTAGAAAGGTATAGTCCTGTAGATGAGCAGAATCACATTCTAATTCACATCGGACACCAGGGCTACACCCCACAGGCTTTCAAAGTTCCAATGTTAATCTTATGGAGATAGGAGAATTGATTGAATCATTAGACAGCTGTTGTAAAAACAACTGCTAGAAAAACAGGAAGAACAGATGTTTCAGTTATAAAATGTTTTTAAACTTCTTGGGTCCAGATCAACTGAAATTTTGATCGAATTTCGATCAGGTGGCGATCTCTAGTATGTTTAAAAGTGAGCCCTACTTTTGTTGCTCTGCAGACATAATGATTTCTTACCAATTGTTTTACAGCGTCTCTAGTTTTACAGTGGGAATTACTGTTGAAATTGTCACTCCCAGATGTCTCAAGTGTTGAATTTTTCCTGCACAATGTGACTCATGAAACTTCAGATTCACAAAACGTCCAGAAAACTTCCAGAAAGTCCAAGAAGCCAAATCAGGATACCTAGGAGGTCATTGGATAGACGCATAGCTGCCTACCCAACCGTTTGCAAATTAACGTTTTAGATAGCAACTAATAGAATACCTATTGTATACTTTCAGAGTAACAAATGATCCTCACATTAAAATAGATGGATGTTCGTTTTTCCCCTTTGACATTTTAACTGACACTCCCCCAATTCCAACCTATTACAACTACATAACTATTTTTGGATTCTTTATTATTTATCTTTCAAATGACAGAATGAATAGAAATTTCTCAATTTATATCGTTACACACTTTGATATCGCCTGAGAATGTTAACCGTAACTAAATAAAACAATATTGCAAGTTTTAAATTCAACGATTCGTCGGCTGGATATTTCAATTTTAGGCCTACTAGAAAAAACATCATAATCTATAAACTCGATGGCCGAGGGTAAACCTGGGTGTAAGATAATTTGTTGACTGCACTTATGCATGTTTATATCCACATTACCAAACTCAATTACGTCTGCAACAGTCTCGATTTCCCTCGAGATTTTCCCAGACAGTGAGCAGAGTAGACATAGTGTAGTTGATTCACCACTGATTGTTTGATTTCGTCCCGCGTACCGGGGAATTGTTTTGTTGATAAAACAATCGAGGTTGTTAATCATTTGTTATTTAATTTTTAAACTAAAGATTATTACAAAATCAAAGACGTCTATTTCCCTTGACAACGACTTGAAACTAAGCTATCTTATTTAAGATTATCAATCAAAATTAATTGAGTAGATTTTTTTATAGTACATTAATAAAGCTATAGCTTTTAAAAAGTTTGAAAAAACTATATATCGTTGGGTGCTGTTTAAGATTTAATACATTAGCTCACATTCTTTTAATTACACAAGTAAAATATACCTAATTCAAACTCAAAACAGAGGAAATTTCAAACCATCCATTTCATACTATACATTTGTATACGATTTATCAACAGGTGATTGTGCTTATTTTAAAAGACTCACTATTATTTTATAAAATGTTACATTGTTCCCTTATATTCACTACATTCCGAGTATTAAGTTTGATTGCCTTTTTATTTCTAAATGCTAAGAGACTTATGTAATTTCTCATCGTAAACCAATATATATGATGAGAACACTTTATAAAAGAATTTTATATTCGAGTTTGTTTCAAATTGTTCGAATGATTACGTTTAAAAAAGGATAATAATAATGAAATAAGTATAGCTTAGTACTAAACGTTGAAACTAAAAGATTATTTATAGGCCTACTCATGTTATAAGAAATTCTAAACCTAAAAAATACCCCCGTCGCAGCAGACCTGCGTACTCAGCGATTTTCCAATCGATCGTGAGATATCAAATTTTCCCCATAAACACCATAGGAATGGGTATGTAGGTTTGATGCCATGGGATGTTGTTAGAAAATGTTAGTTTTGTTAGGAAATGTAATAGTTACGTAAAGTAAATATCAAACTGTATCAATATTCGGCACTTATTAATTTTCCCCATAAACCCCATGGGGGTTAGTACGTAGGTTTGCCGCCATATGGTTCTTGTAAGCAAATATCAGTTAAACACTACCAAGTGAATTTACATACCAAATTATATAGCTTTATTCCAATAAATAAGCGAGGTACAGGGTTTTGTTGATTTCCCATAAGATTAACATGGAAAACCTATTTTTGGCTTTTCTCCGTAACCTGTTGAGCCAAGTTAAAAATTCAAAATACTAAATTATATATTTTTTGAGCTATTTTAAATGGTTTTAAATAAAATTGTTGAATTTTGAAAATTATGCTCCAAAAATGCCAAAAATCCATTTTTTACCCCTTTGAAACCCCATAAAACCCCGTTCCCATAGCCCAATCATGCTGATTCGCGAACTCATGTAAATAGACCTAGTCTTATACTTTCATACCAAATTTCATTAAAATCGGAGGTCCCTGTCAAAAGTTATCAGTACCACGGACACATAGATATATAGATATATATATATATATATATATATATATATACATATATATGAAAATGAACGAACGGTGTTCTTGGCTTCTGGGGACCTCAAAATGAAAAAGTAACATGGTCCTGGGCTTATGTCTTACCATGGCTACTACCGTAATAGCGTATTCCCTATAGGGAAATTCGCTAATAATCATAAAAAAAAGGAAGAAAGATGAGGAAGAAAATAATGTTATATTAAAGTCTATGTAACATTGAACTGAGTCATATTTGGAATAAAAGTTTTAATTTTACTTAATTTATAAAATTTTTATTTATTTTTAATTATCTTTAAACACATATCTGATATAAAGTTTCTAAACATTTCATACTTTGAATAATTAAATCAGATGTTTGTGTACAGGCCATGTAATCAATTGTGGTACAAGTGAATCGTTTAAAGGCAATCACACCAAAACAAACAATCTGATACAAGCTAACAATCAACAATCTCTCTGAGGCTACCAGTTACTGATTGATTTACGGTTCATCCTATGCATTTTTATATTTCGACCAGCCAGTGTGTATAAGTTTGGAAGATGTTAAACAATTTATTTTTTTCTCTTGTTTATTGTTTTGTTCAGCTCCCAGATACTTTACAGGTCTTAGACATAATTTATGCCTGGCAAAATGTAACATTAAATAGAATCATAACAACTAATAATTATATAAATTTTGTTTGTTAATTATTTTCTATGTTAATTTACAAACATTCTCTTAAGCACAAAATAAAATAAACTATAAAATTATTCATTAGAGTTTGAACGAATTATTTAAGATTGTTTGATATATTTAAATTTACTCAAACGAGGATTAAAAACACTAATGATTACGTAAAAAAAATTTTGTTTTATTAGATATTGTTAACCTGATGTAGAGGCAATAAAAATTAGGTTTTATGTGTAAGGTGACAACAGATTATTTGTCAACCACAATGAACAATCCTCTTATAGGGCAACATAAAAGAAAGTTTAAATGGAACTCTTTACAGTATAGCAGAATGATAAACAGAATAATTTGGCAAGATTATATTTTTTAATTATGAAAACTCTCACTGTCTATGAAGATTTATATACGTTAAGGATTAACCACTGGTTGATATAGATAAAAATCAGTTTTATATTGAGCCAATTAATTTAAGACTTCTATAACTAAAACCTCTGTAATTAATCATTTGCTTACTTTTGTTATTACAAAAGCTGTCAAATTATTCTATCAATTACACTTCTTCCATAAGATTGACATTGAAGCTTAAAGAACCTCTCTTACGACGCAAACAGGTGAGAAACAGTGAGAGAATAATCATGATTATCATTATAGGTTTGTGGTCATTTATGATACGGTTTTGTTTTTTTTAGGTAATAAGATCTGTGTAATCAGTTAATTGTTCAATATCAGAACACCTGAAACAGATATGCCACCTAGCCATGTATAAAACATGTTAAAAATAAAAATATAAAAAGAAAAATGCCAAATTAAGTATAAAGGAGGAAAGATTTCAAATCTTTGTTTGATAAAATTAATTTTAATAATGATATAAACTCGTAAAAAAAATTGTCTACTCATCAGATGAATTTTTTAAAATATATTCACATAATAGTTGCCACTATTATTTGAAATTTATTATGTATACCTATTGAAAAATTAATATATTTTGTGTTTGAGTTTGAGCGATTTCCGCTGCCTACTCTCATGTTAATTAGAGGGACTCCAATCTAGAAGAAAGCAGAGGCAGGAGCCCGCCCTGGGTAGTTAAACATGTTTACAGCTGGGCGAGGCCACGTGACCTAACGGGGGCCACAAAACACACGGCACGGCCTGGATCAGGCGATAACGGGCTGTGTTGAATAGCCAGGTAATGTGCTATAGGGTGGCACATGATCATGACTTGAAATGAATCTCAACGTTATATAAAAAGCTTTCACTTCACTTTAAACTCTTAAAAGTGATATCTCATCTTAAAAATTATATGACAACCCAATTTCTTAGTATTTATTTAATCAGTGATACAATTCAAATTAAACTGATTATAGTTACAAACCTTTTAAATAGGCCTTTTTACCACTCCATACTCGATAAAAACAAATTAATCTAAAAGCATATTAGTTTCGTTTCTATTTACGATTTAAATAATTTGTTCTCGTTAATGCTATTTTCTTATTTATAGTATTGTTTTTTCCCATTAATTAGAAAAATCACTAACCCATTTACAGAATAATAGGTCGTTTAAAGAGTTGATAAGAGTAAAGGTGTAAAATGAGTAAAAGTAATTGTGATGCAAAAGTATAAAATTCTTCAAGCTTTACATTAAAGTTGACCTATTATTGATAATTGTTATCTTTGATGCTCTATGTCAAATTTGGATTCACTACTGATAGGCTAATACAGCCTTGTTATATAAACCAACGCAGATTACTAATTTTTTTTAGTGTACTTGAAAAAAAAAATACAATGTTGATTAACTGGGGGATCGCGCCTAATTAGCGCGTTCGACACCTGGTAGCAATGTATATCCTAATACCATATTAGGTACTTTTAAATCCTACAAAGCTAAAAATATATCAACGTTGCCTCATGTGATTAATACTGATAAACATTTGTTGGCTTCTAATTAAACTATTTTAATGCTGAATGTAACATATAACACAATACGCTGAGAATCCACATTTTTATGTAATATATTCCTCCTAGTTATCATTGTTGTCTTGTGAAAAGGGCCCGAAGTGTCTCGATAAGAAACATTTTGAAACCTTTAATAATGCGGTTGTTCGGATTCTACCAACATTCCTCGGTAACCCCGAATGGAGCCCTTGAGGTATTGACTGCCGCTTCTAATGTTTTTAAACATCGATTTGTTGCTTAAAAGAGGTCGAACTGTGATACTTATGTAATGAATTTAAAGATGAAATATTTTTAGCGAATTTACCATAGGGAGAAAGCTATTACCATAGGTCTCACGCTAAGACCTAAGCCCGGGACCATGTTACCTTTTCTTTTTGAGGTGCCCAGAGGCCAAAATTAGTCATTGAAATATATATTACATACATACGAGTGTGTATGCATGTATGTGCCCCTAGACACGATAACTCTCGTAAAAACGGTCCGATCGAGACCAAATTTGGTAGAGATGTGTAATTTTACCTTTATTTAGATGAGGTCATAAACCAGATAAATCGACTTTCCGGAAGGGGTATTTTGGGGGGTTCCCCAAAAATGTTTTTTTTCATTTTTCAAATGTAATTTTTCAAAATTTTAAATTTGGATTTTCAACACAAGATTTATCTATAAAAAAATAATTTAGAATTTTGAAGCTTTGATCTCCATTGGTTACCGATATATTAAACAGTCTAAAGACAGTCCATTGTATTCGGGGGCTCCAATGTTAATCTTATGGAGAATACGGATGTGTTAATGTTTAACTTATTAACCAATATTTTTTATGAAACTTGGTATTCAGCTTCATTTAGTTGTGATTCATCCATTTATGGTAAAAAATCTTGGTTTTTGTGCTTATCAAGGCAGCAAACATTCATACTCTTTTCCCATGTTAATCATTTGGAGAATATGAAAACTCCTATATTTATGGACAGATATTGATGAAACTTAGTATACGGCTTCATGTGGTTGAAATAAATTTCTTTATGCTAAAAATCTACTTTTAGTTTTCTCCATGGCAGCATACCTGCATACTCTTTTTCTATATTTATCATAAGGAGAATATTCCCTATTTATGAGCGCGTGAAGAGTTTTTGTTTACAGGTTCATTTGGTCAAAATTAATATTATTAATTTGGAAGTTCGCTGAGTACGCAGGTCAGCTGCAACAGGGGGTATTCAATATTATTTTTTTATGAAACGTGCGTATTATTAAGACTAATAATCTCACACAAAACATTGTTAATATGTTAAACAATTCATCATAGATATTGATTATAAAACTACTAAATATCATGGAACTTTGTTTACATTGTTTGTAATAAAATTTCGTTTAGGAGTCATAATTTTTTTTCTTTTAGAATAATTTCTCAAGTTTAGTGTGTTTTGTTCAGATTGATTAATTTTCTATATTTTATTTCTTTTACGTAATCAAAATTGAGGATATATCATTAAGAAATAATTATAAATGTTATTTCTGTAAAATTGTTATCGCTTTGTGTACAGATTTCATAGTAAAAAAATAATTTTTTAAAAACAACAATTATGAACACTAACAAGAAAAGTCTTATTTAAATTTTAATTCTTTTAGTATGATTTTAGGTAAAAACAAATAATATAAAATACAAGTTTCGAGAGCACACATGCTCTAAAGTATCAATATAAGTCATATATCGTAGGGAAAGCCCATAAAAGAGAATCATTTATGTTCCATATCTTATTGAATGTATCTTTTATGGATTCCTTTACGGATGTAAACTTTGAACGGATATACTGCATACTAAATCGTATTAAAAGAATACCCAACGTATTCACATCAACGCATATAATTTAAAGTTTAAGTCAAACGATTATTTATTTATTTATTTTTTTTTTTTTTTGTTAATTTTAATGTATCATTTGTAATAAATAACTCTATGTTTATATTACTCTTTACTTACGCATGTAAATTTACAAATATGACATACATTTAAACAAGTTATTAAGATAGATACATTTCCAATATTAATGATCCCAAGTAATGTAATTTATTGTTACCAGGCATAAAATAATTTGTACCTCAGGTATTGTTGGTCATATACGTACCTGCACGTTTCCCTTATTGTGCAGCCACCATTTCCCATTATTGTCTCTTTCAAGGTAATTACTAATAGTGATCCATCATTTATGTCTCTACTCGATCAATTAAGCACCGCATGTTAACCTAACAATCACCAGAAAATGAACTTCAACCTTTATTAATGCATAGAAACTATCAGAATAATAATAAACCTTTCAAAATTCTTTAAAAAACTAAATATATAATTATATTATTGATAAAATTGGAATTTTACTTTACAAATTCATCATATAACTATTAAAATATAGTTTGACTTATCGCTTTTTTTATTATATCTTTGGTTAACCATTTATATTCTGAGAGTTGATTTGCACTACTATTATAATAATAGAGGACAAATGTAGTTGATAGAATATTAAAAATACTTTGAAGAAACTATCGGCAATATTAAATTTCCATCCCAATACTTTAAAATTCACCATATTTTGTAAAAATAAATTGTTATTATTCATTGAAACTCAACTATCATATATTTATATCTCACTTAAATTTTTTTGTTATTAATTGAAAATTTGACATTACGAGTATTCATTTCTATTTTAATTTTAGACGTTCATTGAATTAAACCTTAGATGCAATAAGGGGCCACTGGCTTCACATCTTTAAATAAGTGAAAAACAGTAAACCACCTGAAAAAGGTGGTTGAAAACCTGCCTAACTTATTTACCAAGGGGCTTTTGTGAGCGGGGTGGCCAGTGACCATGAATAAGTTGTTAGAAGTTGCCCTCCTACATTGGTGAACCCATACACTGTCCACCGACTAAAGGTTTGGGTATTCCGGATATAAAGAAATACATTTTAAGCAATATATTTTTAAACAATGGACTAAAATCAATGAAAAGATATAAATAATGTTCAGATAAGAAAGCAGTACATATTCCATAAATTTGATATATTTAACTGTTAAACTTATAATGGAGTTCTGTTATCTAGCCATTGGCGTTGTTTTAGGTTGTGCAAAGTGAACGAAGCTTTACAATGGCTTATATTTTAATACTTAAATATACAATTGATTAATTATTATAAAATATTTGATAATTATTATATTATAAATTGATTAATTATTATAATTATTATATAATTATTAGTGAAAAACTAATGAGGATTTATTTGATTAAATAAATCCTCATTACTTTTTCACTAAACATTTATCTAAATTTGATCTACAATCTAGAAATCTTAAATCTAGAAGAATCTACAAGAAGTGAAAGAATTGTTGTTAGTTTTAGATATATTGAAACAAATTTAAATACGAAAAACAAAAAAATATTTGTTATACACATATTGCTTTTTCTCTTTATATTCTATTTAATGGATCATTAATTAAGAAAGAATTCAAATTTAAACTAAACATTGTCGAAAAATATATCATATATTCTATTCTCTTGGTTCCAATGTTTTGAATTCTATAATATTTAAATTTATATTATGGTTCTCAAAAAAATTCACCCCACTGTAGCGTAAAGGGATGGGGACCTTAAAAAGGTAACAAAATAAATAATAAATAATGTGCTAAAACATAATAGGGATTTTCATTTGGTTCCGCTTGACCAAGATTCTTTTATAACTGACTGCAAAAACTCCATTCACTACGATGTTATAGTAATAAAATCGGTCTTTCAAGAGTAGATATTTTATGTTGGAATGTTTGTGAACAAAATTACGAAAAACGTTGAACCCTGCTACATTAAATTGTACAGTTTATTTTACTTTTAAATTTTTACTGAGGTTTTTATACCACTAACTTAATATTATGAATAAGTTATTTTAATACAAAAAAATGTGTTAATACTTATTAAGCGTAAGCTGGTGTTAATTCAAAAGAAAGTTTTGGTATGATAATATTTAAATAGTTTTAAGGGCATTGTATACCAAATGAGCTACGAAGATGTGACTTATCATCCACCCCCTATGTGAATAACTTGTAACCTGCAAACTTATGGTCTACATATCCTTCTTACTACATTTTCCATCTTGATCTATAATTCTCTTCCATAAATTGTTAAATGACAAAAGAGTAGCTAATCGATAGGCGTAATTTTATTGTAATGATTATAAAACAACTATACATTTGATTTAGTTTTTAATAAAATAGTAATAAATATTAAAACTATTTCCAATTTTTTGTTTGATGCCATTAATTAAAATGCGATATAGGGAGTAGAGTCTAGTTTCTTCTCTTTTCATCCATCAGTTAAATTGCACAGTAAACCATAACAACTGGGTGTGGTTCCTTATTTCTACTGCCACCTATCAAAGAGAACAACAACACAGACAGAAATAATACATTGTAGGTTGTTGTTTTATTGTTTTATTATTGTTGTTGTTGGTTTAAGGTGCATTGTTTTTAAAAAACTATTTGACAAACGAAAACAAAAACAAACGAAAGCTTGCACTCTTTTATTCGTATAGCAAAACAATGCTTAACAACTTCTTTTTAAATATTTTAACTCCTGTTTTACCTCTTCTTGGCCCATGGAAACTATCTAAACCCTTAACAATATAGTAGGAAAATACAAAAAAAAAAAACGATAAGTTAAAATAAACAGTAGGATTTTCATTTATCATAATATATTAAGTCAGACCTTTATTTAAAGTCTATATAATATAAATAGAATAGTAAAATTTATTCTACATAGAAAAATTTCGGAATGTTTAAAACAAATTTAACTGTCTTATTCACAAATAGCACCTGATATTTCAATTGAGCATTACTTAATTTGCACAGAAAACCAGTATAAAAAATATTATCGCATAATTCTGTTTTTTATAGGTTCAATTTTTAATCCCTTACCTAGCGAAATTCACTTAAACATTATTGTACAAATGTTTTTAAACTAGTGGAGATAACAAATAGACAATTTACCATAAAATATAAATAAGTAAGCGAAAATCATCACGCGTATCTCAAAACAGCGTACAAAGACTCATTGTGCCGATTTTGTTGAGCACCCGCCTGGTGCGCATTTGTCATATGAAGACTTTAGCACTACAACCCTGAGTGATATCCTCGAGGGTTTTTTGATTTGAAATAAATTGGTAATAATATGTGTTATGTGGTTTAACACATTTTCGAACGCTTTAATGTTATTTAGGCGAGATGCTATTACATAGCCACAACAGATGTCCCAGACCACCAATTTTAAAACTAACAGTTTAAAAAAAAAATATGCATAATATGACACATTACGTAACATGTTAGCTCATCATGTTTTGGATTCAAGGTAGGTAATGAAGAGTGAGTACCGCAAGTGGCCGGTCTGGACAAGTTTTCGGTAGTTTTGAAAATGCATTAAATTAAATGGAGATAGATTTTTTCATTCAAGAAATGTTCTATTTATACAAAAATTTATTTACAAAATGATAAATGTTACACTACTAGTACTACAGTACTAGTAGTGTAAGAACAGTACCTGTAGTACTAGAAGTACTACAGTACTTCTAGGGATAATTTAAAAATACTATGATTGTACAAAAGTGTAAAGAATGAATTAATTGTTCAATGTTTAAGAAATAAATTTAAGTAATAGACACTTACTACATAATCTATAGGAGTCTGGTTAATCACACTCAGTTGATCAGGCGTCCCGCGGAAGCGCAAGTTTACAGCCTGCAAGTTATTCATTGGGGGAGCATATCAAGTCGCCTCATACCCACTACTCGAATCGTATTCCTTTTCCACTTCCAAAATAAAAGTATTTTACATGTTTGAAATACTTTTTTACATTGTTTAATATACTATATCAAAAAATTCTACAAAAATATACAACATTCCTTCCCTTCTTAATTTGAAGGCTGTAAATAATCAAACTAGCATTCTAGATGTTATTTTATAACCCACAATTCACTCTATAATAAAGCTTGCTATAGGTGGCTAGTTTTTTCTTTATATATATATATATATATATATATACATACATATATATATGTATATATATACATATATATATATGTATATTATATAGTATACATATATATATACTAATAATAATAATGTAAACCGTAATTACATCTCTAATGGCAGGATCATTTCCAATTTTAAATCAACATCACATACGAAATAAACATTTTAACTTTTTGAGGTCCTGTTTTCGATAAATCCTGTAGAATATTATGACCTTTATAACTATGTATATGTATACTAAGTTAAAGCCATAAATATATTTAGGAATGCTTTTGTGAACAAACATAGATCAATATTTAAGACAGTACTCAATTTTACTGGCATGAACGAAACAGAACATAATTGTTAGCCTAGTACAGAATTAAATTGTCTTAATGGGACATATTTTTCTGTTGTGATTTTACCACTCAAAGGTAGAATGTAGTCTTTCATACGTATGCAATAGGAATTTTATGTAAATGTAGCTTAACGAAATCTTTGTTTATGCATATTAATAAAACGATTGAAATTTTACATTTGGTACAGAGTAAGGATGGAATGGAAGAATTCCCTGTTGTTTATTTTCCAGAGTGTAGTAAAATTCTTTTTTAGCTAAAATGTGACTTATATTTGGTTGATATTAATAGTTGTTCAATTTATGTTTATGATTGGGCTAATTTATCTTTTATTGTTATGTTATTTAATTTATATAATATATTTTTAAATATTAGCAAACATTCAATCCATTTTCCGATAATTTGCTTTTCATTATGATTTCTTATTTTGTTGAGTGCAATGAAACTTGTTTATGTATAAAGTAATAATAGCATGTGTATTTATCTTTAAAAGACTAGCTTTGTTCATACAGTTTATATACAATGATCTTTCTCTTAATTATCTATACGCTAAAAAGAAATTTACATCACTTCTAGGTGCACAAATTGCACCTGAGAAAATAAATGAAATTGAATTTGATTATTACAAATTTTTGAAAACCTGACTATGTATAGAACACATTACATTACTTACAGAACGCTCACCTGCGTGCGCTTGTCGCTATTTCGCGTCGACAACGTTGGGAGCGCTCTTGTCGCGCTGTCCGGAATCTTTCGAAGTTGCCAATTCGAACGCTACGGGCGCAGCGCGCCACAGTACACGAGGAGACGTCGAGTGGTTATGATCATCTCTCTCTCTCTCACTTCCCCCCTTCCCCCTCGCACCTATAGGGACCTTCCGCAGCGAGCACTGAGCCCGCTGCCCCTGTCTCTGCCACCATGCTCGTGTACACCTTTCTCGCTTGCTTAGCAGGTCACCGTGTCGTGTACGGTTAATTAAATTTTTAATTAATTATAGTTAATCGTGTACGATTAGCCCGAGCCTAATCATCGTACACTGAA
Organism: Neoaliturus tenellus; assembly: GCA_030545055.2. NCBI lineage: Eukaryota > Metazoa > Arthropoda > Insecta > Hemiptera > Cicadellidae > Neoaliturus > Neoaliturus tenellus. The sequence goes on along the minus strand of CM061533.1, from coordinate 146,487,479 downwards.
GTACATTTTGGTGTGAGGGATGACGTCGGAAAAGGAAATTCGCTATAGTTATAATATTTTCCAGTAGCTCATAAACTGTTAACTCATTGTAAAACTAACGTGGATCTATTGCATTGTTTGTTATGTTAATGGAACATCATACTTTTTTTAATTAAAAATTAAATTTTGTCTTAGCTTTTTGTGCGTTTATTTCAATTTTCTATAAAGTTTGAGCGAACTATAACGAGTGAGCGAAGCGAACGAGCTCCTCTTAAAAAGGAATAGGGTGAGTGAGCGGAGCGAACGAGCTTTGTGTGAGAACAAAAGTAATAATTTTAACGAGCTTAAGCTCGGTCCCCCTGGTACTATAAAATAAAGCCAACAAAAATAAAATAAGTTATGCATTATTTGTCAAGATTGAATAAAATATTTTAAAATGAGTGCCCTTCTCAAAGGGTTTATGAATAACATACATATAAATCACTATATAACAAAATTATATACATAAAAAATAGCTAAAATTTCCATCATTTTGAAAATTCTATGAAAACAATTATTTTTTTGGGAAAATGAACATTTGTGTGATAAAGGCCCATTCCAAATAAGAACTAAACACAATGATCCTGCTACGGAAATATAAGTTGTTTAGTGTAATAAATAAAATGGTGGATAGCGGCTAAACAAACTTGAAATCTAAAAAGTTTGATACACATTTTTGATAACTTCTTGATTAGCATTATACGTGCTGGTACTGATATTCAGGTTGAAATAATAAAACGTCTTCCAACACTACTCGATATATCCTATACTCTTATACGAGCAATGTTTGCTTGTTTGCTTGTTTGCTTGCTTGCACAATTATCTCAAAAACGGCTCCGACGATTTCCTTCAAATTTTGGAATAAACTTAGTTTTACCTTAAAAATACGATTGAGATGGGTCTCGCCCCCAGGGAAAATCTAATTTTGCTAAAAATTAAAGTTTAAAATTACAAAATTTTAACATTGGGCTTATGGGTTGCCATGTTGGCAACGAATTAACAACATATAAACAAGAAGTACATTCACAACTTCAAAAAGAAATGTAACAGCTGTTTATGTACTGCATATTAAATGTCAATAAAGTTTATTCTGATATTTAAATTTACTAATATTTCACCAAGCAACGCTCGGTCCTCCTCGTATTTACACTTATACTGTAATTGTTTACAAGACGGTAAATATATATAAAAGATCTTATAATGGCGATCGATTTCGACCAGTCACACCGGTCATCATCAGGCCCAATCAGGCCAATCAGTCTCTGATTGGGCCTGATGATGACCGGTGTGACTGGTCGGAATCGATCGCCATTATAAGATCTTTTATATATATTTACCGTCTTGTAAACAATTACAGTATAAGTGTAAATATATCGAGTAGTGTTGGAAGACGTTTTATTATTTCAACCTGAACATTTTTGATTTGTTTAGATGTGACGAATACGAATATGGATATCCAGTCACGTTTTTTTGTGACAACCTGTGTATCAAGTTTTTTTTTTTAATATAAAGATTGTGAACAAGAGGAATCGATTAGACTTAATCCCATTGCTTTGGGAATCCGGTTTGGCCATCGAGACCTTTAAAATCCAATAATTAGCCTTATGGATCCTAATATGGAACAATGTGACACATATTTAAACTGCGGTTCTCCGGTTCAGTAAATTTATACCAAAGTGCAGCACCTTTGGTTTGGTGAGTGAGCGAAGCGATCGAGCTCGTCAGCTTGTCTAAAAAAGAAAGCGGGCGAGTGAGCGGAGCTACCGTTGTTTGTCTGTTGTAAAACATAAATGAAATGTTCTGACCCATCTCAATCGTATTTTTAAGGTAAAACTAAGTTTATTCCAAAATTTGAAGGAAATCGTCGGAGCCGTTTTTGAGATAATTGTGCAAGCAAGCAAACAAGCAAACAAGCAAACATTGCTCGTATAAGAGTATAGGATATATCGAGTAGTGTTGGAAGACGTTTTATTATTTCAACCTGAATATCAGTACCAGCACGTATAATGCTAATCAAGAAGTTATCAAAAATGTGTATCAAACTTTTTAGATTTCAAGTTTGTTTAGCCGCTATCCACCATTTTATTTATTACACTAAACAACTTATATTTCCGTAGCAGGATCATTGTGTTTAGTTCTTATTTGGAATGGGCCTTTATCACACAAATGTTCATTTTCCCAAAAAAATAATTGTTTTCATAGAATTTTCAAAATGATGGAAATTTTAGCTATTTTTTATGTATATAATTTTGTTATATAGTGATTTACTGTACATAGTTTAATTTAAAATAGCATATTAAAGTCATAATTACTTGATCGAATTACATATTTAATGTATCTGAGAAAGGAAAATGACGCTTAATAATTTTACCGAGCATATAAGCTCGGTCCCCTGGTTCAACATTGGAGAGTTTTTGCACATACGGTAAATGACTACGGTAAACGCTAAACGCTATTTAAATAATTGCTGATTTAGGTACTTTTGCTGCTTGAAGATACAAAAGCTTGTTGAAAAGTGATCAATAGTAACCATTAGACACCATTCATACAGTTGAACTATCCTGTGTAACGTAATATACGTGCATTTGCCAATTTAAAAATAGCGTTTAGCGTTTACCGTAAGGTTTACCGTATGTTGCAAAAACTCTCTAATAAAATATTCAATGTACACAATATGATGAAATAGTCTTGTTAAAGTTAGCTAAAAAAATAGCTGAACCCGGAAGTAATTGCAAACTAATATATTTTGACCAATTCCTATGTAAAATAACCTGAGAAAAAAGACGGTGAAAAGTCTACCACTCTCCGACGCTGCGCTCGCCTGCCATGGCCAATTAAAAAAAAAAAAAATGGCAGCTGTAGTTTTATAAGTTTTTGCTGAATATATTTTCTACCATTAAAGACGGCTAAATTTTGTGAGTTAGTAAACTTTAAAAAATAAAATTTTGCACATTTTGAAATACAATATGTATTGTTTGTTATATTTAATAAGGGTGATATAGCTCTTCAAAGCTACTTTCAATTGTGGGCTTTTAAGTGAATTTCTTTTTTTGCTGGGAAAACCATTATTACTGTAGTGCCAAAGGTTAGATATAAGCCTTTAACCGTGTTAACTTTTTACTACAGGGTTCCCAGATACCAAAAACACCATTCATTAAACTTTTCATAACTACATATATGTATGTACATATATATATATATATATATATATAGTTATTAGGATACATATATAAATTCCGTTAAGCCGGTAAACCTGTTAACGAAACGTCAGATTTTAATCAAACTTGAAATGAAGGTGTGGGTCTAGGTCTAGGCCTATGTCCATTAGTTATGTCGATCGGGATCATCGGACTATGAGAAAATGGTGATATACTGGTTCAAATTTGTCTAAAATAAGCTTAAACCTCGATCTTGGGCCGATTTAAAACAAATTTGAACTATATATCACCCTTTTCCCATAGCCTGATAATCCCAAGCGATATAACTAATGGAAATAGACCTAGTTGCAATCCTTCATGTCAAGTTTGATATACATCGGACGTTTCGTTAACAGGTTTACCGGCTTAGCAGAATTTATGTACATATTTATATAATAACTATATGTATGCAGTTATAAAAATTTAATGAATGGTGGTTTTGGTTTTTGGGGACCCTTGTAGTAAAAAGTTAACACGGTTACAGGCTAACCTTTGGCTAACCACCGTAATATGGTTCTCCCAACAAAAGAAATTCACTTAAAAACCCACAATTGAAAGTAGCTTTGAAGAGCAATATCTCCCTTATTAAATATAACAACCAATACATATTGAATATCAAAATGTGCAAAATTTTATTTCCTAAGGTTTACTAGCTTAGGTCGTATGATTGTTTAATGAAGCTAGAGTAAGTTACCTCTTTGGGAATAATAAACATAAGACTTTAAATGTTTTATCAAGACTTTGATATCTGGCCTTTTGCCTATTGCGTGTCGTCTTTAACTGCAATAAAAACAATATTTTAATGTCAAGTTCGTTGGCATATTATGTAGCCTACAATGGTTATAGCTCACCTAATTAAATTACAATTTTGACAATCAGAGCTGTTTCCACAATCACAACACAAGACTAAAAGAAAATCTTGTCAAACCTAATATAAGATTAGAAAGATCCGCAATCCCTTCACTTTGTATTTACTGTTCGTGCAGTTTCTATAACTGCACTTTATATCTGACATAATTACACTAAAACACTAAAAGTTTTATAAAAACGAAACATAACTGATAAATGTTTTCAGCCACTACACTGCAACAAATCTTCTAAATCTTAACTAGAATTTAAAATATGTACTCTGCAAAAAAAAACTAAATATACTGTCTGCCTCAAAAATTTTACCTATAAAAATATAAAAAAATTGAGAAAACTACACAATCAACCATCACTGTGCAAACGCGGGAGCAAATCGCTCAACTTTGCTGTTCGCGCTCTTCCAGTCACAGGTGACAGACACTCCATAACCAGCGCTCCAACAGCCGACTAAAGAGATCCAACCCCCTCTATGGTGGTTTTTGTTTTCGAAGAGTTGAGTTCGGAGCTGTCAAAATTTACAACCCTGCCATAAACCACCAACTGCAACCCTAGATACGGGTTACTGCTCCCAGGGCGGCGGCATCCAGTAAGGCAAAGAGAATATTTGTTCATACCTATGCGAGAATTCACCATCGGCATAAAAGGTGTCTTTAGGTGAAACATTGTAGATGCAAAGGAAAAAACCCCACCAAGGTATATTGAAATAAATTTTGATTCACATTTTATAATTATAGGGGCGTAAATTTATCAAGAGTAAAATGTTTGAAAAAAATAGTTATTTTGACGTAGACTTAAAATAATACTGTAGTAAAAAATAGATAAAATAAACTTATTAGTTATTTTTCATTTAACGTAGGCCTGAATTCTAAAAAAAATACGTAGGAAGTAAAGTTATAAAAACACACTAAACATCGTGGAATAACGGCACTGTCGCCACGGCCTCTAAAATTTTCAACACAGATAACTTTGTCTACATCATACCTAAAAATGATATTTTTCATCCCTAATTATCGTACATTCTGGCTGTGTCGAATCATCTACAGTCTGCTGTAGCTGGGCGATCATGACATTCATATAAAATCCTAAATATGAAAAATAAGGAAGCAAATTGGGGATGAAATATTCTATCGTTCATCCAATATAATATTTCGCAAATTACTCTGATGACAATCAAAAACTTTTTTTGCAGTAGGCCTATTCATATAATCAATTTATAATGGAATTTGTGAAAATAAATTCACCGAATCATAAAAGTCGACATCAGGGGAAATAGATTTTGTGTCTTGTACTCTGATGGAGATGGAGCAAAGCGGAGTGTTGCTACAACAGAGACAGAGGCACTTCGAGCGTCGAGCGATTGCGCCGCCGCGCCGCGCCGGCCGTGGCGTACGTTGGACGGAGTGGTGGGGCGGAGGAGGCTTCCGCTACAATGTGGCAACACAGCTGAGCGCAGACGGTTTGAATTCTAGTGGCGGGAGCGAAAATACGCGATTCCAGCCATGAGCGCGCCGGTGCTGCTTGCTGCGGCGTCGCCATGAACTATGCGTGAGCGTTCTGTATACGTTTCCTTTTTCTGTGCTAAAAGTAAAAAGCCGAGCACATTGATTAAGAGAAAACCACAAATTACAACTAACAATAGGAAACAAAGAAGTCACGAAAGAAGTAATAAAAACTAAACTTTTAATTGTATTTTTATCTGTTTATGCATGCAGTTTCAAGTGATTTGTTTCCATCTAGGTTCAACTAAGCAAGTATATATTTCTATTTTGGAACATATCTAATATTTCTATAATATTATGTACTTTTATGGCGAAATATCTTTCTAATCGGCACTACTTATTACTATTCTAAATAAATATTGGATATTCACTACACAACATAAAGTTGACCATGTATAAGAATAGGTATTTGGTTGCCGTACAGTGGTGTGGTATTCTGTAAATTTCATGTGGGGATGTATTTTTTTTGTATCAAGTACCAGCTTATAATGATACGTATTCACAGATATCTCGTATGCTGGGCAGTTTTATGTAGGAATGTAATGTATCTACAATGGTTTGGTATACAGTGCAGTTATATGTGTGGATGTTAAGTATTTACAGTGTTTTGTATACTGTACTGTTTTATAAAGGGAAATTATGTAGCTACGTTGGTGTGGTATACAATTCAGTTTTATGTGTGAAATTTACATAGACTAAAAACAATAGAGTGGGATCCCGTAAAGGATCATGTGTGAATTTCATGTACCTCTAGTAGTGTGGTATACAGTACAGACGCATGTGTGGTTGTTACATTACACCAATGGTGTGGTGCCCAGTACAGTTTTATGCGTGGTTGTTATGTAACTACCATGGTGCGGTGCTCAGTACAGTTTTATGTGTGGTTGTTGTGTACGTAGCTACAATGTAGTGGGATCCAGTAGAGTAGTATGTGTGACTGATGTGTAGCTACAAGGAAGTAGTATCCAGTACAGTTTTACGTGTGGCTGTTGTGTAGCTTCAATGGAGGGGTACCAGTGCAGTTTTATGTGTGGTTTTGTGTAGCTACAATTGTGTAGCTATCCAGTACAGTTTTGTGTGTGGTAGTTGTGTAGATTCAATGGAGAGGTGTCCAGTGCAGTTTTATGTGCGATTGTTATCTAGTAAAATGGTGTGGGATACAGTGCAGTTTTATGTGTGGTTGTAGTGTACGTAGCTCCAATGGTGTGGGATCCAGTAGAGTTGTATATGTGACTGTTGTGTAGCTACAATGAAGTAGTATTCAGTACAGTTTTATGTGTGGTTGTTGTGTATCTTTAACGGAGAGGTATGCAGTGCAGTTTTATGTGCAATTGTTGTGTAGCTTAAATGGCGTGATATCCAGTTGTGTTTTATGTGCGATTGTTGTGTAGCTACAACGGAGTGTTATCCAGTACAGTTTTGTGTGTTAGTGCTATGTAGCGCCAGTGGGGCGCAACGTCACAGAAGACCACGCCTGGTTGTAAACACAGGTAATGGCCTGGTAATGTTTATGTTTGGTGTCTCGGTTACATTGGCCTTTTTGACGTTTCTTAGTTATTAAATGATGTTGTAAACGATTGTATGTAATAAGGAATATTTTTGTATAAATTGCTTTGCATATTATGTTTTATGAAGTCAAACGTTTGTAAACTTAAAAATTCCATAAATCTTTTGGCTAGTTAAATAATACGTCTCGAGTTCAAATTTGAAAACCTTTCAGAATAAAAAAGCTATTCTTTGTTCTCTAGAAAAAAGAGTGAAATAGATGTTAAGCGATAATCATTAGTAAATTTTAAGCATATAAAGTACATAATTTATTTTTACTCTCATTATATTAACTTATTAACTAGCCATAAATTGACATGTACCTCAAAGAAATATATATGAGTTAATAAAAGTTAAAAAAAAAAAACATATTAGTGTTACATACCTAGTATGTAATAGTTTTAAACTAAAAAAAATATGAATCAATTTACTGCTCACAGATATATTTTTCTCTTAGCCTTCTCAAATCGTCAAGGCAATAATTCAATGAACTACAATTAAGATGTAAGGATATTGGTTTATATTAATTTAACATATTTATTCATACACATTTACCGGTTCATATCTATATGTTCTACAATTGCGCATAAATATGTGCGTATGAATACATAATCAACTGAACACCGAGCTCTATTATGAACCCAGTAAGTGGTTAAACAAAGGACTCGTATGACGAATGCTTTGTACATCGTTCCACGCTCCACACAGAAGTCATGAGAGGCTCGGAGTCGGCAAGGCTGTTGGGGTTTTCAGTTTAAACCTAATTAATAACTAGAGGGGGAGTTTTAATTTATGAATAGTAATGACTTATCCTTGGGATATTCTGTTTTTTCTTTCAGTTCTTTTACTGAAACACCTTTATATGTCTTAAATATTACCTATTTACATAAAAGTATTTACATAACTACATTTGAAAATTGACCAAAATCTCAAATGGATTAACGAGACCGAAATTAAAATATTTTAACTTGTTAAATGAGCTGCCACAAATACAGTTATAATTTTTTGGAACTGAAAAAGAAAGCAAAGGTTTAAGAAAGTCAAAATATTAGTATAAGATATGCAAAAGATAGGCAAAATCAAGCATCAGTGTATGAGCATCTGGTTGATTAAATTATCTCACAATGTCATTGATCAATATTAATAGAAAATACGCCCAGACAGGATATTAGCATCTTCAAACCAAACTGCATGTTAATAGTCTGATAAACCTGAATTAATGCACTATTGTATAAGGACTGCAATGACAGCCACTTCAACATGATGTGCTTAATTAATGGAATGGGAGCTTTGGTGGAACGTAGGGAGTGTATCAACAGGCGGCTGCAATGACAGCCACGTCAACATGATGTGCTTAATTGGTGGAATGGAAGCTTGGATGGAACGTAGGCAGTGTATCAACAGACGACTGCAATAACTGACATGTCAATATAATAAGCTTAATTGGTTGAATCCGAGTTTCAGTGGAACTCAGGCAGTAAATCAACAGTTCAACATGTGGTTGCACTGACAGTAATTTCATCAGCATGTGAATAATTAATTGAATGGGACCTTCGGTGGAACGTAGGCAGTGTGTAAACAGTTCAACATGTGGTTACAATGACAGCCCCGACAACATGATGTGCCTAATTGATTGAATGGGAGCTTCGGTGGAACGTAGGCAGTGTGTAAACAGTTCAACATGTGGTTACAATGACAGCTAGGTCAACATGATGTGCCTAATTGATTGAATGGGAGCTTCGGTGGAACGTAAACAGTTCAACATGTGGTTACAATGACAGCTACGTCAACATGATGTAACTAATTGATTGAATGGGAGCTTCGGTGGAACGTAAACAGTTCAACATGTGGTTACAATGACAGCCCCGTCAACATGATGTGTCTAATTGATTGAATGGGAGCTTCGGTGGAACGTAAACAGTTCAACATGTGGTTACAATGACAGCTACGTCAACATGATGTGCCTAATTGATTGAATGGGAGCTTCGGTGGAACGTAAACAGTTCAACATGTGGTTACAATGACAGCTACGTCAACATGATGTGCCTAATTGATTGAATGGGAGCTTCGGTGGAACGTAAACAGTTCAACATGTGGTTACAATGACAGCCCCGTCAACATGATGTGTCTAATAATGATTGAATGGGATTTTCGATTTAACGTAAACAGTTCAACATGTGGTTGCAATGTCTGTCACGTCAACATGATGTGCCTAATTGATTGAATGGGAGCTTCGGTGGAACGTAAACAGTTCAACTTGTGGTTGCAATGTCAGTCACGTCAACATGATGTGCCTAATTGATTGAATGGGAGCTTCGGTGGAACGTAAACAGATCAACATGTGGTTACAATGACGGCCCCGTCAACATGATGTGCCTAATTGATTGATTGGGAGCTTCGGTGGAACGTAAACAGATCAACATGTGGTTACAATGACAGCCCCGTCAACATGATGTGCCTAAATGATTGAATGGGAGCTTCGGTGGAACGTAAACAGATCAACATGTGGTTACACTGACAGCCCCGTCAACATGATGTGCCTAATTGATTGATTGGGAGCTTCGGTGGAACGTAAACAGATCAACATGTGGTTACAATGACAGCCCCGTCAACATGATGTGCCTAAATGATTGAATGGGAGCTTCGATGGAACGTAAACAGTTCAACATGTGGTTACAATGACAGCCCCGTCAACATGATGTGTCTAATAATGATTGAATGGGATTTTCGATTTAACGTAAACAGTTCAACATGTGGTTGCAATGTCTGTCACGTCAACATGATGTGCCTAATTGATTGAATGGGAGCTTCGGTGGAACGTAAACAGTTCAACTTGTGGTTGCAATGACAGCTAGGTCAACATGATGTGAGTAATTGATTGAATGGGAGCTTCGGTGGAACGTAAACAGATCAACATGTGGTTACAATGACAGCCCCGTCAACATGATGTGCCTAAATAATTGAATGGGAGCTTCGATGGAACGTAAACAGTTCAACATGTGGTTACAATGACAGCCCCGTCAACATGATGTGCCTAAATGATTGAATGGGAGCTTCGGTGGAACGTAAACAGTTAGACTTATGGTTACAATGACAGCTACGTCAACATGATGTGCCTAAATGATTGAATGGGAGCTTCAGTGGAACGTAAAAAGTTCAACTTGTGGTTGCAATGACAGTCACGTCAACATGATGTGCCTAATTGATTGATTGGGAGCTTCTGTGGAACGTAAACAGTTAGACTTATGGTTACAATGACAGCTACGTCAACATAATGTGAGTAATTGATTGAATGGGAGCTTCGGTGGAACGTAAACAGTTCAACATGTGGTTGCAATAATAGTCACGTCAACATGATGTGCCTAATTGATTGAATGGGAGCTTCGGTGGAACGTAAACAGTTAGACTTATGGTTGCAATGACAGGCACGTCAACAGTATGTGTGTAATTGATTGAATGGGAGCTTCAGTGGAACGTAGGCAGTGTATCAACATGTGGTTGCAATTTCAGTCATGACAACGTAAGGTGCTTAATTTAACGACTAGTAGTGTGTTTTGGCCACTTTTAAAATCGACCACGTGCCCACCGAGCACGTGACGTGGCAGCTGGCGCCAGCTGCCATGCCATATAGCTTCCGGTGGGGGTTAGAGGGTATACATGAGATGCTGTAGTTATATATTATGCCATATAGGTTGGGGTGGAGATGGCGATAGTGTTGGCGTTAGGGTGAAGTGAATTTGCGCATAAATTAAAAGTTAGTTCAAAATTGAAATTCATCGGTGTTAAAGAAACTCTAACAGTTGAACAAAAATTAAGAGTTAGTTCAAAATTGAAATTCAAACTTATAACTGGGATCTGGAAAATATGCCAAGGTCATCCAGAGTAAGTTTTAAAAACGCCTACCCAACTACCACCAGAAATAGTTCAAAGTTGAACTAGTTGGTGATAGTGGGATAATTCATTTGTGCCATGGGAGAGGTGTTTATCGTTTGAAAGTTGGCGATCGAATGAGAAGCGCCGCCTAGGGAGAGGGGTTATAAAATGGCAACCTTCCCCCACCACCCCTTCCCCCACTCCTTTAGATCAATAACTGGTCGCCGACTCTATGTGGTAAAACTGAACTAGACATGGCGGCCGCCATGGATAATTCTAACCTCAAACCTTAGTTTTGCATTGGTGAGCATGCACCACCCCCACTCCTTTACCTTTCTTTTATATTTTTAAAACCGAACAGATGTCTGGGCAGCCGCCCCTACGGGCAGATGTTCGGGCAGGTGTTGGGGGCAGAGATGTTGAAATATTGGGATGGAGATGGCGAAAGCGTTGGCAGTCGGTTAAACTGAATTTGCGAATAAAGTAACTAGGGTTGAACTAAAAGTGCACATAAATTAAAAGTTATTTGAAAACTGAAATTTGACGGTGTTAACAAAACTCTTAATAGTTGAACAAAATTAAAAGTTAGTTTAAAACTGAAATTCAAATTTATAAATGGGATCTGGAAAGTATGTCAAGGTCATCCAGAGTAAGTTTTAAAAAAGCCTACCCAACTACCACCAGAAATAGTTCTAAGTTGAACTAGTTGGTGATAGTAGGATAGGTTGAAGTAACTTTTGAATTTTATTAGTGAACATACAATTAATGTGAAACAGCAGAGTTTAAACAAGTTGAACTTTCGTGATGAATTACAGAGTTGTAAATGCAAACACCGACGACGATGAGAAGGTAAATGCAGAGTCCCCAAATGATGTTTTTGAAAAGCTTGAACAAATGTAACATTTCGAGTTGGTTTTCCCGTTCTATTTCCAATCGTTTAATTTCCAATTTCAATTTATCCTCTTCCATTCTAGTTACGAAGGGAACTTCATCCATCATGATTGTGTTAGTGTTTGAAATTTTAAAACAAGTGATGTTGATAGTTCAGAAGTTGAAGACGGAATAAGAAGTGAAAGGGAGAAATGTTAGTTAAATAAAGAAGTGGTGGGGGGAAGGATGAATTACAAAGAAGTGGTGGGGGAAAGACGTTGCTCTTAATTATTACCATCAGTAGTGTCAGATGGTGCAGGAGTTAGATTTAGTAAACTGTCTTCGTCCGAACTTTCAACCTTATCACAAATAGGACAATCGTATGTTATTTCCAAATTCATTTTGATGGTTGTAAAATTATCTACAAGTTCTTGTAAAATATTAAAAATGTCTTGTAACTCTTCTTTAGAGTTTATTTCAAAACTAGAATTCATTCGGGCCAATGAAGAGTTGTTCATTGTTGGAGAGTCGGTGATGGAATGAGGATCGGCGCATAGGGAGGGAGCTTATATAATGGTGACCTTGAGCAGGCGTCTAGGGAGGGGGCTTTTATATGGGGAACCTTGAGCTTATGATTGAATAAAACATTTAGTTCTTCTTCTTCGTCTTTTAATTCAATTATTTGAACCGAAGTAGTTGTTTCATCTTCTTCACTTGATGAAGAAAACAATTCACCAGGATTTAAATATTGAACTACAATTCTGAACCATCTTATAGGATATTCGTCAATGACAGAAAGTAAGTTTTGAAACAATTCTTCCATCTCCTCCCTCTCAGTTATTATATGTTCAAACTTGATAAATTTTGCTTCCATGTTATTAGTTAGAATGTTGGAAGTGAAATGATTTAAAGTTGAATTTAATATTATATAAAAATTACAACCGGTAGTGGGGGAAATCTCAAGGTCATCCAATTGAAGTTTTAAAAAAGAATGTAAAACTGAAATTACACATTTGATGGTTCTACAGGATCGGAATACCAATCTGATCTGTATTTACATCTTTTTATCATATGTGTACAAAAATCATCTTGATGAGACTTGGTGCGTTGACAATGAGCAAGATCTAGAGGGCGAAATTTGAAACATCTTTGAGGACAACATGTATGAAAATATCTTGATTTGTAAAATTTAAAAGTTCGCAATTCCGGTGGTGGTAGTTGTTTTGTTTTGCATTTGCAATAACAAGATCCGAAGAATTCACATTTAGTACAAGCTAACCCATCCACCATCATTGGTCCTAAATCTGTACATTGTTGTTCACAACAGTAACGAGGTTTGTACTTGTATTTTTGCTCTTCCATGTTGATGCTGCGGAGTCCAGTGAAAGAATAAGAGAGTATAGTGTTGAATAGTGAGTTTTATGTACTATGAAAAGTGGTGGGGGTAATTTAAAGGTCATCCAAACGGAGTTTTAAAAAATTATACCTTACTAATGTAAGGAATGTTGATACTTAAGAAGTTTGTTTCTCTTTGTTTTCTTTAGACTATTTATCTTTCTCAACTTTAGCCATAGCAACTAGTTCTTCTATTGATAGCGGATGTACTTCAGGAAATTTCAAAATTAATTTAGCTTGGTATCCTTCTTTAGCTAATACATATATATCTTTAGTCATTTGTTCAACAGTGTTGTAATCTTTTCCATAGATTTTTCCATCAAGTTGAATCATCATTCTGTACAACATTTTCTTAAATAGGTCTTGTCGTGGTGAGAGCTGAGAAGCAAATGATTATTTATTCAAGTATCACATCCTTTTTATTAACTCACATTCAACACGTGATTCTTTAGTTGTAGTTTTGTTTGTCAAAAGTTATTCAACATTGGTAATATTTTTAGAACTTGATGTTATGTTGACCAGTAGGCGATGAAGAAGTTGTAGGTTGTGTAGAAATAAATATTTCATCATCGCAATATTTTGTTTTAGTGAACATCCTTGTATTAGTAGCACTAACATCAACAGTTAAGTGATAACCACCGGTAAGTAAAACTCGCATTTCGTTGGTTAAATCTTCGAGTTGTTCAAAAGTTGTAATGGTGTTGGTATCGTAAGATGCACACTTGACTTTGAGAGACATATTTAGTTTTTTTATATTAAGCAATAGAGTGAGCGAGATGTGTACGGTACGAAAGGTAGTCGTAGACTGATGAACTTCACAAGTAGATTTCTGCTTTTATCATCACACAAAATTGGGTCAAGGTCATTCCGTGGAATTTTTAAAAAAGCAACATATTGTAATGTACAAAGACATTACAATATGTTGCTTTTTATTTTTTTTTGTTTTATATCATATTTATTGAGAAACAATTACAAACAACTTATGTGAAGAGTTGTCCGTCGGGCGGCACTGGTGGTTTTCTGAGTGGCAGAGAACCTGCCACTCAGAAAACCACCAGTGCCGCCCGACGGACAACTCTTCACATAAGTTGTATACCAACGGCGCACGGACCCATACATCTCCTTCGTTTAAATTACAAACAAATATTTACAATGTTATGTACAAACTAATCAATAGTAGGTGTTACATGAATTGTAAGTTCAGTAGAGTTATTTCCACTTGGTCCGTGCGAAACCAAATAGAGTGCGCCGGGTTGAACTACACGAAGATCTTCATTTTGAAGAAGTTGTACAAAACGTGTAGGTAGGAAGATTTGAAACTTCGGTTCGTCACCAACTGTATACGGTGCCTCGCTCAATGTGCAATTAATAGCATCACCTACTGAAGTTTCCATTTTCTTGATCGTATGAATGATGTAATGTTTTTCTTCTTTTAGTTCAGAGCATTTCTTCGTAGGTAGAATTGATGATTTAGAATGAGCGTTGAACTGGTCGACCAAATTTTGAAGTAAGTTCTGCGATGCCATCTTGATGTTATTGTTAATTTTCTTGTAAATAAGAATGTCCGTTGGAGATGTTGTCTCTTCGGAGGTTCGAGTAATACTCATGCTGCGTCATGGTAGCGCTCTCACTTTTATAATCGACACTACCCCCACCACTTTTTTGAAGGAAACTATTCAAGCGGTAGGCATTCTTTAAAGCGCACTGCGACCTTCGATGTTTAAAACTTTTTGATGAAATACAAAGTTCGTTGAAGTAGCATTGGAAATCTTTATCAATTATTGCATTAATTACTTCGTTGCTTGTAAATGATTGTATCCAATTTGCTTTTTCCAATCCTCTTGTGTAGATAATTTTAAACTCTTTGCAATAATGATTCATAATGTGCGGCATCATATTATAATTAATGAAACCTTCATCCCATCTTAAGTTGTGAAAATGTTTGTTCAACCATTTGTTTGTAACTTTCGCTTTAGTTGTTAGTCTATTAAATGGTACTGGAGGTTTGAACAAATAATGATAAACTACTGATGTGTTCATGTCCAAGATTACTAATTCTTTAATAATAAAATTACCATCATTTCCTCGGAAAGCTTGAAATTCAATTATAAATCTTTTAACTTCCATTATGTGTGGTGCATTAGAAAACGAAACCCGTTTATTCATGATGAAGTCTTATTAACAACTGACTTAAAAATTGAATGAGCTGACGTTTATAACAGACAGGATTGTTCTTCTTCTTTCACTTCTTGTGCCACTTCATCGATATTAAAATTGGTGTGATAGTTGTTTAATTGTCTCCACATTTCAACTTCTTGAGGTATTCTATTAAAGATTGAAGTATCCACGGGACCGTATAAAATTGGAACAAAAGGTTGTTTGTCCAATGTATCAATTAGATAGTCTTTAATTATTGCACTTGAAAATATTAGTTGTTTCAAATATCTGGTGACGGGACCGGTAGTACAACTTAAAGTGTAAAATTCTTCTTTAGTGAAATATAATTTAACATTGTGGGTAGTTAAATCTCTGAAGCGAACAATTTGTCCTCCACGATGTTTTACTATATCAACTTCAATATTTGATTCCAATAAACTTAATCTTGTTCTTCTTCCAAATGTGTTGTTACTTAAATAGCACTCCAAAAGATGTAAATGTTTCATGAGAGATTCCCAAGTAGTTTCACTGAAAGTAACCATTTTGTTTCCATGATTTAAAATAACAATTGGTGAATAATCCATTGATTTTAAAATTCCAACTGATATACTTTTTGTCATGCATGAAGAAATTGGGTAGATAATCCGAAGAAATACTTCTGTTAAAATATTGGTTGTAATGTTAACTTCAACCTTCTTCCTTTTTACTTCTTTTTCAGCTTCTTCTTCTTCTCTCTTCTTATGTTTGTTAAACTTTAGGAACTCGTCCATTTCTAGTTCAACTTGTTTTTCTATATCTGAACTATTATCATCCATTAGAGGTGTATTTTCTTCTCCGTTAGTAGAATTCATCTTGCGAATGATGTTTCCCATACCACGGTTGAAGATAGAATGAAGTTTCCACTAATTATTTTCTTGCTTTTATATTTTTCGTAAAATCCTTGAAATTAATACAATTACATAATTGTTTGTTTTCAACTTGTCTTTCACAAATGAAATTCTAACCTTAAAAATTGAAGCAGATAATTCTAACCTCAAAAATTTGCAGTCGTTGTACAATTCTTCTTAAAGTACATTCTTCACAATTCCGGTCAGCGGTGTGTAAGTAATTATTTTATCATGTAGAATTAGACAGTATGCCGAAGTTCCATCCGCTACTGGTTCTTCAAATTCCATTTCAATTTTTATATCCACACTTGATGATTTTACCGATTCATTTTGCTTTGAACAATCGATTACAATTATTGGAGCCTTGGAATAATACTGGTCAGGTGATAATAGTGGTGTATTAGTTTTTCCATAATATGACGATTGAAATCTTGCATACATATCGTATAAAATGGAAAAACGTTTTTTGCTGAACATGACATTCAAATTGTCATAGGGAAAGAATTGAGAGTTTAGGAAAACTTTACAATTCTTTATTTTACAGTGATCAAATTGACCAGCATTTGCAGTGATAACATCTTTTCGCTTAGTTTGAAAACCGAGTATTATGTACCTTGCTCGTTCCAAGTAAGTTGATGTCTTGACGGTCCATGTTTGTCGTTCTGTCTGAGGTAGTGTAGGGTATTCATGAAATTCCCAACTTCGGAATGGCATCACAATATCACGGTCAGATTTCAACTTTCTCAATAATAGGTTTCTATGTTCATCGGCCAATCTTACATGAGGTACTCTCCAAACAACTTTATCGAACTGTAGTTGCCATTCCAGTTTATCTTCCGTAGTTGCAGGGTCTGCAAGTATCAAGTCCTTATTAGTTGAAGATCTGAGTAATACTAATTCTTGTTTGACATTTATTATTACCCGTTTGTAATCTTCAGCGAATCCCAAAAGCAATCGTAAAGGTACATGAAAATCAAAGTGACCGTTGGAAGCTGGTGTTATAGTGTCTTTATCGGGGGCAACCCATCCGGCGGTGACTATTGAATTCTTCTCATGCGGTGTTAATGATGTTAATCCTTTCAATGTCGTTGTTAAACCAACCTTTTTTGTTGAATCAACCGTCACCCCTGATATTTCATATCTTATTTCATCAAAAAGATATGCCATCGGGTTATCTATAAAAGGAACTGTTGAAGCAGTTTTTCCATCCAATTTTAATACCCGTCCTTCGATGTACAAGTAACTTTCACACGGTAAAGTGTAAATATCTTGTTGTTGAATGGGGATCCTTATTTCATCGTTATTGTTTATTTTGATGAAGTGTAAGGGTTGTGCGTGTGATATTCCTTCTCCCATAGTGTTTCGTCGAACGTTGGTCCTTGAGATATATCCAGGATATCCATCGCTGTTAAGTTTCAATCAAATCTTCTGTAGAAAACGAATGTTGTCCGATGTTAACTCTTCCAATGTCGAGGAGCTACTGAGCTCCCGACTCTTCCGTTGCGGTTTAAATGATAATCCCATGTTGACTTTTATGTTGCTGCTCTGATGTGTATCCGTATAGTAATTGTTTCTCCTCTAAAGTCAACACTATGACCGTCTTGATCCAATATGTTCAGTACGATGTCTGAAATGAAACTGGTGTTTAACGGTAGGTATATCAAGTTTTGTGGCTTCTCAACAATTTTAAAACCGGGAGCCACTGTTGGATAAAATGTATGTAAAATATGTTGATTAACTCCATCTCTATACGATCCGTGTATAATGTTGCACGTGACATCGATACTATTTACTTTCAATATTGTTACAGTTGAATCACCTGAATGAGTAGTTCCAGGAGTTAAGATTTTCTTTTTTGTATCTGTAAATCCAAGTAAACTGCCAATCGACTGTTCCAAGCTGACATCAATATAATATTTTGAAGTTATTTCTGCTTTTAAAGTATTATTGTTTTATTTAACGGTGATATTGTCTTCTCCGAGTTGTTTCTGTAATAATTGGTTTATATCATCGATTTCATAAGCTCCAGTAGGAAATGTAATTATTTTCAATTCTGAGTATTTTCCTGCAGCATCCTTAGTTTCATAATAATGTAGTAAATTGTTCTTCCCTTCCGTAACATTGGGAATTGAGTTGTAGGTAGTCAAATCAAGTAATGCCGCTTCCCATAATCGTTCCTTGGATAGACGCAATGCTGGGAACAGCGTACTTTTCAATGTGGATGAATTTCCACTCAATGACACTGTATACGATGACATCTTAAAGCTGACTGACACTTTTCGCTAGAAACTCCAAACATAAATGCCCACATATTTCAGTATTGTTAGGTTGTTCTCTTTTGTAATTGTAAAAAATGTTTTTGGAGTTTCGAAAATAATGTTGAAGTTCTTTTGGCGGTGGTAGATTGCCAAAACTGTCAAAGTAGTAAACGGTTTGTCCGAGCTTTTTATAGCATACCCAATGAGTGCCTGGACCATAGGTAGAATCCAAATTTACTATTCCAGTTTCATTTTTCCATATTTTAGTTGGTAATGCATCTTTCATAAAAACTCCTCGAAAGAATGGTATTTTCAAACATTTTACATAATCATTTAACTGATGATTTGTTAAGGCTTTATTTGGAAATATCAATTGATTCTTCTTATTTAGTACACACGGTATGGTCTTAGGTATAAACCTGCTCCGTTTTTTACCATTTGCCAAACAGAAGTCTTCTTTACACTTGCTTTATGAGTTCTACGACGTCCTTTTTTAATATTTCCACCTCTTTTGGGAGTGCCTCTCTTTGCAGGTCTTCCTCTGCGACGTTTTCCACAACCTAACTTTGCTTTCGTCTTCATGGCTGTAGTTACTGCCCAAGCCGATGCTTTTTCTGCAATACTTGCGTCACTTGATTTTACTCTTTGCCAAGCTTTTTCCGCTAGAATTTTATCTGCTATTGATCTATTTGTTGAATCTTTATACTTTAAATATGCTATATCGTGTTCTTTGCAAGCTTGATCTAATTTATTAATTCCAGGATCTCCTCTTGCTAAACGTTTTGCCAACTTAGTTCCAGGTCCACAATATTGATAACCTCCGGGCAGATGTAATTCGTATGGTAAAGCGTCTATCGCTCGATTCACAACAGCACCAATTGGAATCCGTCTGAGCAGGGATAATGCAGCTGATGTTAAACCACGTCCTCTCTTGCCGCTGTCTTGACGACGACTGAGCGATACGGTCCTCATTATGCTGTTTTATGTAACCAACGTCTTCACTCTATGAAATACTTTATGATAATGAATCCTTTTTTGTATATTCCATACTTAAATATTCATAAGTTTTACTAGTATCTATCAATGATTTCATCTTTAATCCATTGGTTTCTCTGAGAATCTTCGATTTTATTGTGTTTCATCGATGTTTTAATTAAATGATTATGCATATCAATAACTACATTACCTACAAGATTCATTACATACTCTATATTAGTAGCATCTTTGCCATGTGTAGGATTATCAAGATTTGTGATACGTTTACCATTACATGTATAAACAGATGGATCGTTTTTAGAGGTTGCTATAACTTGATTAATAGTAGCAACATCATTCGGAGCTATTCCTGCTGATATGTTAGATATTCTTTTATTTTTTCCATCATATACGTTATTTATTTTATCTAAAACTATAGTTTGTTTTACAACAACACAATCCTGATCATCTTTACCAGATTTAACTTGGGTTAATCGTTTACCTTTACATATAAAATTAATACCAGTAGCTGATAGTTGTGGTACTTGTGTTAAAATAACAGCATCATGTTCTTCCGTGCCTAAACTTATATTAGACAATCTTTTATTTTTTTCCATCCCACTTGTCATTTTGTAGTTGTAGTAAGGTAAACTTTTCACTTCCTTGCATAAACTCATCACCTTTCTTTGACACCACCTGATTTTGTTTAACAAAAGCGGATGTTCCTTTCTTCAAGCTTTCATTCATTTGTCTCACGGTAGCAGCATCCGATGGAGTTGAACCATCTTTCAGATTGGACAACACTTTTCCATGACAATCAATAACAGCACCATTATATAAAATACAATTATCTTTAATATATTTTATATTAACACCATCACTTTCTTCTTTAGGATATCCAATATCGTTTATAGTATATTTATAAAAGGAAAATCCATCCTTTTTCTTTTCTGGTATTACAGAGTGCAAATAACGCTTATTGATTGTATCTGTATCATCGGTTGGATCTGCCACATTAGTTATTTTATAATTTAAAGCATTGTACATTTTTCCACTTTTAGTCTTTTGCAACAGTAAAGCGTAATCCATCGCAGATAGCAAATAGCCTTTATTAACAACATCTCCATTGTTGACTGGTTTTGCAACATTAATAACCCTGTGAGATTTTGCATCATACAGTTGGTTGTTGTCGAGTTTTAAACTTGTAGATGTTTCCTCCTTTACTGTTTTTAAATTTGTTGCATCTCCATCTTCTTCTGGATCTTTAACAAACTTTAAACGTTTATTATTTATGTTATAGTCACCTTCGGGTGTTTGCGGTAATCCACTTCTTTTTCTGTTTTCTCCAACTTGCACTCCTAACGCGGAGTATCGTCCGAACTTGTCGACGCTCATGTTAGAACTGACACATTATACACCTGCAACTCTTATATATCCGCGGTCAGTTATACAATTATGCCGCGATTCCTGAGTTCGTCAATCAGAGCTACCCATTCATTATTTAAACCTGTATGACCAGCTTCCATGGCTCCATGCAATAGTCTCATTCTATCAACCAATTTATTGATGTCGTAGTAGTAAATCACATTTGTATTGTATAGATTTTTCATCAATCCTTTACCAGATGTTGAAGTATCTCCTTTACTCTTTTTACCATGTTGTTCAAGAAGTGATAAATCCATAAGTGATAAAGATTTTCTTTTCAGTGGTTGTCTCACCGCTGGTGCAGTACGTAATGTTGGCAATTTTCGTGGAGGAATTAACTTTTTTATAACGATGTTATATTTTGTTGCACGTGAACGATTAATCATTCCATCCTTTAAGTAGTTTCTTTTATGAGCGTTAGTATTTTGTAGAATCTCCTTAAAAACACTTAAATCTTTGGATGAATATCTTAGTGGTATGTTTTTAAAAATTAATTCATATAATCCTTTTGTTCCTTTATATCTGTGCTCACCAATAATAATGTAATCATCTTGTGTTATTTCAAGCTTTGAATCGCCGATCTTCAATTCATTCCCATCAATTCTTGCTCCGTATACGTGTGATCTACTCAAATTTGGGTTTGATTTCATGTCATGTAGCATTTTCATTATATATTTTCTTCCAAGAGGTCCATGTTGTAATATATCGCTACTCAATTGAGTTAAATTTGGAATTTGGAAATTTGGAATTGGAATTTGCTCTGCTTCTGGTATTGGCTGTTCTTCTTCCTTTTCAACAATTGGTTCTTCTTCTTCTTTTGTTTCTTCTTGCTCACTAGCACTTGTATATGAATCATCATCTTCTTCTTTTTTAATGCTTGTACTTCTTGTTTAGAAACTGGTAGTAAAACATCTCCTTCATAACGAGGTTTACCAATAGTTTCTGATATCTGTTTTAAAGGTTCCGTAATAGGTTTAAATGTAGTCTCTAGAAATTCTTCTCTTTCACTTAAACCCATCCTCAATGCACGATTCTTCATCCTAATAGAATCACTGAGTGGTTTTATTTCTTTCAATAGTTTTTCTTGATTCACCATGTTTACACTGTGAAGTTCAACGTGTAACTAGATGTAGCATCGGTAGTTCAACGCATAAATACAAATTTATCCAACCCTATACGATATCTACCATTTTTAAATCTTCTTCCTTCATAATAACGAGAAAGCTATATTTCTCATTCCATGTTTTGCCACACATCTCTTTAAATTTTTCAAATGGCATATCCGCATTTACATGATTATTATATATATGCTTTAAATTTGTTTCATCTTGCTTGAAGATGATCAACATATTTGCATTGTCTCTTATAAGTTGTTTTGGAATTTTACTGTATGTTTGACCAATGTAAATGCTATCAATATTATGATGTCTTCCCATAGCAAAATAATTCCTTATTGTGTCATGATTTTCACAAGAAACATCGTCAAATATAAAAATAGAAAATGGTTTTGCTTCATTTGGTTGCATAAATGTTTCACTGGCATTAAACTTGTAAAAATTCACTTCAGGTACACTTGCAAGTACTTTTTCCAATAATTGATATTTTGGTTGTTGCAATGATTTTGAAAAAATGTATATATTGTTAAAACGCAATCCCTTAGGATTAGTTATAAGGTTAAAAACAACATTAGTTTTTCCACAATTTGAAGGACCAGTTATTAGACATCTTATCGTATTTGGTAGTAATTCACCATGTTTTCCATGATTTAACTTATCATTGTCAACTGTCAATTCATCAATGTTATTAATAATAAATCGATCTTTTTGTTGTACAATCTCCATCTTGTATAAAGGTTAAACACACAATGAGCTATTAAACAACTATACTAAGTCTTTTGAAGGAATCCAAGAGTCTTCACTTTTATCAAACCCTAACCACCGGACTTTAACCATATCCTTTTTCCTTTGTAAAATCTTCTCGACAAGATATACATCACCAACTGTTGATTCCAACAATTCGTGTCCATAGAATCCACCTTGAAGTAATTCACCCTTGTTATCCTTTAATAAATAGGTTTCAGGTATAGTTGGTTGCACTTTATAAATTGTAAATACTTCATTAGTCCAATTTGGTAGATATCTTTTACTAAATACACCTTTGTATTTGCTTATACGAACTTTATCGTTGACCTTGAACTTCTTTGGTTGCAATTTTTCCAATTTCGGTGTTGTATTATTTTTAATGCGTTGTAATACAATTTTGGCATTAGCACTATTTACCTGGATAGGTTTCATTCCAATGGTACGATGATATTTGTTGTTATACTCTTTTATAAGTTGTGGTAATATGTCATACCACACGTATGATCCTCGTTTTGAAAATTGTTTATACATCGCACCTTTTAATGTTCTATTAAATCTTTCAATTATTGAAGCTTTAACTTCAGAATTTCTAGAATAATGATTTATTTGATATTTCTTCATCAAAGCTCCAAAGTCTTTATTAAAATTTTCCATCATCGGTCTGTAGATGTTTAATTTTAAATTTATTTCTTTGTATTGTGGTTTCCATAGCTTTTGTAACACTTTTACCAGTCTTGTCCTTCAATGGTAAAGCGTCAGCTATTTTAGTAAAACAGTCTATAATTGTTAAAATATATTTAAATCCTTTGTTTAATTTACTGTGCGGTATCATTTCAATGAGATCAGCTTGATAAAGATCATTCATTCCTTTAATGATTGTACTTCTTCTTGGAAATCTTCTTCTTGCTGGTTTATGTAGTTCATTTACAATCTTGTCCTTCACACTTTCCATCTTCAGATGTTGATTGTACACTGCATGTAAAAATACTAATCCATAGAATAGTTTATTCTCATTTATATAGTTTGAATATAGGTCAAGGCCATTTCATATTAGTGTAAAAAAGAGGGAACATGGCATTGGGCTTGCCATGTCCCCTCTTCTTTACGGAAAGGAAAAAGGAAGAAGGTAGAGGACGAAGAATAGGTTTACTGGTCGATAGGGTTTAGGGAGTAGTGGCCAAATGGTAAAGTATTAATTTTATCTTCTAAAATATGACGCTTGTCATCTTTGTAGCTTAATGCCCACTTTGTTTGTTTGACACTAAAAAGTTGATGATTATAACTTCTAATAGTGTTGAACGTTGCAGTTGTTTCAACATTTTCAAACAAACATCTTTTATAATGTTCAAACTGTACGTTCTTCTTCAGGAAAGAAGTTTTTATTCCTTTTGGCCTTCTTCGTGACTTGATGTTCGTTCCTCTCGTTTATGTACAGTTGAAATGAATACAGTTTGGACATTAATGCTACAATTTCCATCATCGGCACACCATTTGTTTCATCTTTAAATTTTCCCAATACTTTCTTATTTCTGTCATAGTCGTAATTTGGATGATCCTTAGGATAATCGGAAAAGTCAAAATCATCTTTATATATAAAGGTGCGTAGATCTTTATACATGTCATTTGTTTTAATCCAGTAAATTAGTGCATCCGTATCCATATATGCAATACCAATGTTCTCTCTCCCATAATAGTTAACCATCTTCTTATAATGAAACTCGTACATATGTGTTTTTGAAATATCCAAGATTGACATTCCAAGATACAAAGGACGATCCATTGTAACTGACTTCTTGTTCATGAAAATAACAACTAGATTTTCATTAATAATTACAGATGAACCAAAGTTTGGTTGTTGCACCAATTTCTGTAATTTTACTGGATCAGTTACCAATTTGATATCCTTATGTTTCCTTTTGTTTTCTAAAGTCTTGCCAAATATTGCGTTATTCATTAATTTGAAAAAATCTTTTTGAAAACTTGATGTAGCGGTGGCTCTTCTTCTTGTGTTGTTGTCGATGTAAGGTTTTAACCAACAAGATTGAGAAAATTGTAGTACTCGATTAATTTTTGTAATTCTCAATCCTAAGTCTAAAGCTTGTTGTATCATCCAGTAGTGTCCAACATATCGAGACTTGTCGGTTAAAGTCATCATTAATTTTGGCCATCTTCCAGTAGGGGAAATTTCAGTCTTCGGAAGAAGTGGTAAATCATAATGTTGATCATGAAGATGTTCAGGATATTCAAAATTAACATCAAAAATGTAACCAGTTTCACCATGCTTCGGTATATCCATTATGTTTCCAATCGATTCTGGATCTATCCATTTAAAATTATCATATGGAAGGGGATTCGACGTTGCCCCTTTCGTATAAGTTATTTGCATCAAAATAACCCAGGAATGTTGTTGGTTTTGATGCATCATAATCGGGCAGATACTTGTTGTTCGCCTTGAAATGTCGTGTAACGCTTTGCGTCAATCCCCCTCGAACTCCTGACTCTAACATCATAACCATATCTATATCAGTAAGAAGTTGTATTTTACAATTTGTTTCTTTCAACATAGCTTGCCATGCTAATCCAGGTGAAGTGTACGAATGAAGAGGGTCCAATCCATATGCCGCAAAACATGTATTTCTAAATTCTTCCATTATATCACATAGTAAAGTTACATCCAATTTAACATAAAAATCTGAATATTCTCCCAATGTTCTAAATCCTAAATCGTTCCATACTTTACATGCATGATCATAGTCCTCTTGAGATATGTCCATGTCATAAAGTTTATTTTTGAATTCTTCTTTAGCCGGAAGTGATGTTTCATTAAATCTTTCTAAACTGTCTATGTAATCATATGGAAACACACCTTTCCGAAGTACCAAATCCAGTTTGTCGTTATTTACAATCTTCTTTGTTTCGATGAAATCTTGTTTCCTTAAATTTTCTGAAAGTTTGGACAAACTCGACGGCATAAATCTGTAGGAGTCCAAGAATCTTAGTTTCATGTTTCCAACTTCTTTGGAAAAACTTATGAACTTCTCTGAAGTTTCAGCTAACACATCGATTTTACCGTCGTCTCTTCCTAGTTCAGGTATTATAAAATGAGCATCGTACCCACTGAGGTTATGCAGAACCACAGGAATAAATAGTGGTAAACGATAGCTCAAGTTGCATTTATTACAAGCAGCACCCCTGTAATAACCTGTGAGGTGATCGTGATCTTTAACTTTATAATTCTCAATAGTAAAATCATTTTTTCATAAGAAACATCGAGTTGCATTTTCATGTTGAATTTCTTCTTCTTCCTACATTGGTTTCATTGGTACAATATTTGTATATAATCTTTGTGTATTTCCAGCTATTGAATATAAGTGATCAAGAAATATTTTTTCTACGTTTTCACCACGATATACTAGAGGTTCTGAACTTAATCCATATCTGTTTAAATGTTCTTCTGATAATGTTGATTTAACCATTAAACAAAAACTATTTGGTTTGTGCATTTGATATTTGACACTTTTTCTAGCTTCACAATTTTCATCTTCTATAGGAATTAGTGTTGATTCAAAGTCCGCATATACAACTATAGGGATACGGTATTGATGATGAACCTTTTGAAATGTAACAAATGCTCTGTTTTCCGAAGGTAAATTAATCTTTGCTTCATAATTATTGTTACATAGCCTTTTGTGCTCTTGTAACCATTCTCTTCCTTGTCTTCCTTCTCGTTGAAAATTAAAACATCTCTTGCAAATTATCTTTCTGTGTCGATCTTTAGAAAGCTGCTTGTTAACAAGAGAGTCGAATTTCTTTATGTACACATAGTGAGACACATCTCCTCGCGTTAGAAGTAGTAAATCCGTATGATCTGGTAGCTCTTCTTTTACAACACGTAAAGGATACACTTTGTTTGAACTATCTAATGCAAAAACATTGATAGATGTACCAGGATTTTTCTTTTCAAATTTTGATATATCTTTCAGTGATACAGGGTAAGTAATTTTTTGAAAATTGTACCTATGTCTTTGATTTTCATAGTGTTGGTTAGGTTTATCGAAATTATTTGGTACAAACTTAGATGTCATTGCATATCTAAAACATTCATTATCTTGATTTTTCACATTAATACATGATCTTGTATCCTTAATTCTTTTGGGCAAAGGAATGTAACTAGATCCCATTAGTCCATATCCATGTTTGTGAACTCTTATATCTAATACTTCAATACTTGTAAGACTCCATCCGGATCCTCTTCCTTCGTGTTCCTGAATTTTGGTTAATATTTCTTCTATACAGTTTTCAACTATTGAATCAATGTCTGAACTTTCCATGATAGTTTGGTTTTTTGTTATGAATCCTCTTGGTGATAATTCTTCTTGTACATTTATAAACATAGCTTCTAGTAGTAAACCAAATTTAAGAAAGTTTAATCTTTTCAATTCTTCTTTTAAAGTTTTACTTATGATTGGTTTTGCTTCTCTAATAAATTCTTCTAGCTTCAAGTTTTCATTTTGAATCTTATGATGCATTACTACTTTACCGGGTAATGCAAATACTTGTAGATTCGGTAAAGTAGTTGAAGATGTTGCTATTATTTCATCTTGTTCTTCTTGTTGTTCTTGTTCTTCTTGTTGTTCTTGTTCTTGTTGTTCTTGTTTTTCTTCTGGGTTGTTGTGAATTAGTTCTTTATGACAGTCTAATAGAATTTCATCGTGAAACGATTCCGAACATTTATCGCAACGATACATGTTGAGATGTTTACTCTTCGAAATTTCGCCAAGAAATGAAATAGGCTCTCACGTTCCTCCTTTTATAACGGTTCCCCCACCACTATTTCATCTTCTTCACTATCCAAGGAAATCAAACGTTTTGAACAAAAATATTAACCTTCTACAAACTAATTGTTCATTCGTGTTCTTTATTCCCATTGGAGTTTTAGTATATACTTCTTTATATTCAAGCTTTAACGAACTTTCCCCCACCCAACTAATTTTAGTTACTTTTAAAACCAAACACCTGCCCTCCAAACATCTGTTAGGACAGATGTTATGGGACAGATGTTGGGGTGGAAATGGCTAGAGCACAGGCACTTGGTTGAACTAAATTTGCGCATAAATTAACTAGAGTTGAACTAAAAAAATTCGCATAAATTAAAAGTTATTTCAAAACTAAAATTCAACAGTGTTAACCAAACTCTAACAGTCGAACAAATAGGTCAAGGTAATCCAATATTAACACGAGAACGAGGAATAGAGCACTAAGTGGCATGTTAGTCCATTACCACAAATTGATCTATTCCTCGCTCTCTATTCTACATCTACTTTTTTGGGTTTACTTATTTATATCAAAATGTTCAAATTTTACTATGTAGAATGTCTATTCTTGCTCTTCAACTCTTCGATTGTTTTTAGCAATTGTAACAAATATTCGTTAGTTTTCACCAAAGTCTTTATTTTGCTACATCCAATTTCAATAGAAGGTATTATAAGTTGTAATTTTATAAGTTCAATCTTTTCTTTCTTGCGAATTTCTCTCTTTATTATGTTGTTCCTTATTTTTGCTGAAGATTTAAAATCCATGTTGTTTCTGCTAAAGCCACAATAATAAAAGTCTCTTCAAACAACCTGCATTTATACACATTCCCCCACCATTTTATAATCCCCACTCCTTTCCCCCTTCTTTATAGGATTTAAAAGGGATAGGGTGTAGGGTGGGGGAAGGGTAATTTTGTTATTACACTAGTTGTGCAAGAAAATAGCCGCCAGTGTCCACACCTTGTTCATAGCACTCCATCATAGATTGTGCCCACTGCAACATGCGGTCTCTGTCATTTGGTGTGACAAGGAAAGAATGACTATCACCATACAATATAAAAGAGTCAATTCGTACATAACATCCTGAGTCCAACCATTTATTAGCTTCAGCCATAAACTTTTCTATTGTATCAAATGGAAATTGTGGATCAATTGCTATGACTTTACGTTCTTCACTAAGTTCAACAGTATAATCATCATCGTCCTCATCATCTTCACTTTCACTGTTGTTACTTAAAGTGTCTTCAGATTGTTCAAAAACATCAGAAATTTCGGAAGAATTGAAATTTTCATTCAGATGAGGAGGCATTTTGAAGCAAGAAATATTGTAAACAGCAGAGACGAAACGACAAAAGCGGCGTGTAGAAGGAAAATGAAGGAGTGACCAACGCTCGCTCCGCTTTTATAATAGTATGCAAATGAGGGGTAGGAGCTGACCGTGACCAGTCATCGACCCAAAGGAGTGGGGGGAAGTACTTTTCTTACTACTCAGATGGAAGTAGGTTAGTAGGTCACAAGACTTAGAGTGTTAAAAAATAATGGTTGAGAAACACAACGCTATAACGCATTGTGTTTCTCCCCCATTATTTTTTAAGCAACAATTTGGAAAAAACTAAGTGAATTTACTGTTTACGCCCCCACCTTGTAATATGATCCTTTTTATCCCTGAGGAGAAAGTCTTGAGAATCTAAATTGTTAAATCTCTTCTCTTTACACAAATTCTCACAAACTCTAATTTTTATATTTTAAGCCGTTACATTTTGCCAAAATGTGTTGGTGGTCAACAACACTAAGAAAAAAATATTTCAAACCTTTCTTAAGCCTCTCTCCTCTGACGGATATTATTTCAGGATCATCTTCAACGGTGGGGGTTTCTGTCAGTTGTAGTCCAGAAAGATATTTCACGACATGTACACGGCAAAAACTTTCGTTTTTAACACATTTCCTCCCACAAGCTGATCCTTTTTTAATTCCCCTAATAAGCATTTCAGGGCAAGTAGTGGGACGGCTAAATGCCCTACGACGCTCTTCTTGTAATGATCGAAATTGCTCTGAAGGAGCGGGTTTAGGGGCTGGTTTAGGGGCGGGTTTAGGGGCGGGTTTAGGAGCAGGTTTAGAGGATTCAGTTTTATGATAAGTATGGTCTTCAGGTAAAGTAAGTGGTGGGGTAGGAGGCAATGGTGATAGTGGGATGATGGGTGTACTAAGGCGATGAAGAATAGTTTCAAATGAAGGAGTCTTAGGATGGGGAGCTGGCTTCTTCGGTGGCGGTATGATAGTTGATAGCGGTGCAGAGTCATTTGAGAGCGAAGTCGAAGGCGAAGGCGGTGAAAAAATACTACGAGGTCTAGAAGAGTTGGTTGGCGGAAGAATAGCTCCATAAGTTGAAGGTTGAGATGAAAGCTGCTTCTTATACCAGTAATTTATACCAATAATCCGGAGAATTTTTCAAGCGAAGAGTTTTGTTTGATGCAGTAACAGCCGTAGAAGTCGAAGTTGAAGTTGAAGTAGTTGAAGTAGTAGAAGTAATAGAAGTAGTAGTCGGCACAGAAGACAACGTTATAACTCCAAGTTCACAGCGTAACGTCTGGAATCAGAATGAAACACTAGCCACGGCCGACGCGTCTTTTATAACGGTATGCAAATGAGAGGGGTTAGCAGCCGGCCATGACCGGTCATTGGCCCGGGAGGTAGGGGAAGGACTGGTAGGGGAAGGACTGGTGGGGAAAGAAGTGGTGGGGGAAGGGGGGGGGGCTCCATTTTTCGGGGGGGGGGTCATTGACCCTTCCAAAAGTGGGTCAAGGTCATTCAAGATTTATAATGATCCAAGGTGATGGGAACAGTAATACTGTTCCCACCACCCTGTTTGCCTAGCGGTTCCCACTCCCAACCCACTAGTTACGTTCTGCGAGGGAGGTCCCTGGACCGTCCGAATCTACCGTAACGGTCCTGTCCGGGTCTACCGTAACCATTAATTTAAAGGGAAACTGGAACAGCTAATGCAGAAACGCAACTCTAACACCCACCCAAGCTAATCCCACCCATTATATTCCTAAACAAAATGCAAAAACCTAGTCCGCTTACCTACAATTTGCGGATGTCCCACCCCTTCTAAGTGAAGTTCAACTGAACTTCTGAATTTACAGTTAATCTACCCCCTAACATCTAGCTGTAAGGCAAAACAACATTAATTATTAGTACCAACACTTAAAACTAACAACACATCATTATTAAAAACCAAATAATTCAACACAACCAAACACCATCATTTTCTTAAAATTAATACACCTTTATGCTAAACACCTCGTAAAATTAATACACCTTAATGCTAAACACCTCTTAAAAATTAATACACCTTAATGCTAAACCCAACTTATAACTAACATCGCAATGCGCAAATTATTTCTTAAATTAAATACAACTTACAACTAACACACACACACACACACACACATACCACATTGCATTAAAAAACGCAACGTAGTATAAGAAGTTCAAATATATATAGGCCTACTATATATTTGAAACCTCTTGCTGAGTCGCCAACAACCTTTCGCTATGAAAGTTTGTTGACGACTGACGCTAAGATCAGGCTCGTATTGCTCCTCGGATTCTCGAGTAGTGGGGGAAGTTGTTTCACTCCAGTACAGTGTTCAATCCAGTCCAGTTCGCAGCAGTATAAAAGGAAGGCGAAGGAGTGGGGAGCGGCGCATGGGCAGCGACGCAAAACCAAGGTTTGAGGTTAGAATTATCCATGCGAAGTAGCGCTAAAGTGAGTAATATAGGACTAGGCGCATGCGCAATAGCATAGTCACTCTTCCGATCCAAAGTACTTGTTGCATGCGCATAGGTTTGAGGTTAGAATTATCGTCGGCGACCGACGATGACCGGGTGACCGGTCATTGGCCTGAAGGAGTGGGGGAAGGAGTGGGGGAAGGGGTGGTAGGGGAAGGGGCGGGGGTGGTGCTCCATTTTTTCGGCGGGGGAGGGGGGAGGGGGGGTCATTGACCTTTCCGGTCATTGCCCCAAAGCCCCCTACTTCTCTTACCATCTGTCCGGCAGCTGCCCGGAGTAATTGCCGCTATAAAACCAGGTAGTTGGTCGGCATCTGCCGGCATTTGGCTAGGGCTATTACTGCCTCTATAAAAGCGGATAGTTTATCGCGTCACAAACATTCATTACCTTGCATCCTCGCAGTGATCACCTCTCATTAGTTTTTATTTTATGACTACTTCGTTACTTCTAACATGCAATTTAGCATTCATCAGCATGTGGCTTCCTAGCCACTTCATTAAATGAGTCTAGTTAATTCTAACCTCAAATATTACTACTATAGTGTTCTGTTTCAATATCCTTTACAATTCATTTTATACCTCATTCTTCTTTTAACTTCTGAATGTAACACATTACCTATAATGGTTGCACAATGTTTAAGGTTAAAACTTTTGCGAACACAACATATATTACGAAGTACTTCTAAATCTTCAATTTCAAAGTGTAAAACTAATTTAAATAGAGTTAGGAAGAAATACAGTTTTAACCCGTTATATTCTTCTACAACTTCGCAGGTTAACGTTGACGATAGTGTTATTCACGACATTTTACGTTCTATGTTATGCTTCCACAACTTTGAACTTATTACTCCTATCGACTGTGTTCAACAGGTTTTCCTATTTTACTCCCACCATTCCTTATATAAATGTGCTCACCGCAATTCCTACTTCATTATCCTCTATTCTCTTCAGCTAAGCTAGGGTTTGAGGTTAGAATTATTCATGGCGGCCGCCATGTCTAGTTCAGTTTTACCACATAGAGTCGGTGACCAGTTATTGATCTAAAGGAGTGGGGGAAGGGGTGGTGGGGGAAGGTTGCCATTTTATAACCCCTCTCCCTAGGCGGCGCTTCTCATTCGATCGCCAACTTTCAAACGATAAACACCTCTCCCATGGCACAAATGAATTATCCCACTATCACCAACCAGTTCAACTTTGAACTATTTCTGGTGGTAGTTGGGTAGGCTTTTTTAAAACTTACTCTGGATGACCTTGGCATATTTTCCAGATCCCAGTTATAAGTTTGAATTTCAATTTTGAACTAACTCTTAATTTTTCTTCAACTGTTAGAGTTTCTTTAACACCGACGAATTTCAATTTTGAACTAACTTTTAATTTATGCGCAAATTCACTTCACCCTAACGCCAACACTATCGCCATCTCCACCCCAACCTATATGGCATTACATATAACTACAGCATCTCATGTATACCCTCTAACCCCCACCGGAAGCTATATGGCATGGCAGCTGGCGCCAGCTGCCACGTCACGTGCTCGGTGGGCACGTGGTCGATTTTAAAAGTGGCCAAAACACACTACTACGACTGTTAGGTTCGGTCCACCATTTGTACTCATCTACTAAGTATACTTGAGTAGAATGTAGACATTGTATCAACAGGCTGTTGCAATGACAACCATGTCAACATGAGGTGAATTGAGGTGATTGAATGGCAGCTACTGTCTGCTAATTGTAAGCATCTACTCATTACGTGTATAGTGTATCAACAGTTTTAAATACCAGATCCAAAATGCCAAAACTACTTACAAACGATTTAACTGTGTGAATTCAAAACCTTTACATATCTTATTCAATAATTTTAATTTTTTAGACATAATTAATAACGTTCTCACAAATTATCGTTATATATGATTTTTTTTTAACAGTA
The DNA here is from genome assembly GCA_030545055.2 of Neoaliturus tenellus. NCBI lineage: Eukaryota > Metazoa > Arthropoda > Insecta > Hemiptera > Cicadellidae > Neoaliturus > Neoaliturus tenellus. Next base: position 146,454,118 of record CM061533.1, on the reverse strand, counting down.
GGACCATCTCATTAAGGATATCACAAAATCCCATTGCGTAGTTAAATTATGTAGAGGAAAGATAGTTTTTCTAAGCATCTTGTTTTATTCAGAGTCTCCTGTTGACTCAGCATCCACCGTTGCACAAAATTCAGTTATGGATATGCTACGAATATCCCCAGGGCTGACACGGGAAACATGCTCTCTCTTTAGTGGTAATAGTTGTAAACAAGTTAAAGTAGTTTTTGCTAGATTTTTATTAATTGACAGCAAAATAACATGATTTAAAGGAAAAAAATCTCTAGTATTTACTATTTAGCTAAATTATGTATTTTTTATTTTGTTTATATCTTCGTGTGAATAATTTTATAACGTTTCGAAGGGAAACGGTTCAAATCACGTTATATTACCAGTTAATTTCTACCTGTTGTTAAATAGCATAATTAATTAATGATGCTAATAACCTTCAAAATAGTCCAATGACAAATGGCAACTTCGTTCAGAATCGATCCTTTCTTCTAAGCTTCTAGCTTTCCCAGGATCAAAACTCCAACCTTTGGATTCAAACTTAATTATATATTTAATGTTTAAAACCTTAGTTAAAAAATATTATGTTTAAATCTTTGATTTTAAGCATAAATATGAATATTATTTGATACAATAATAGTAATTGAGTGCATTTTCCAATTCATATATCTCTAACAATTACTAGTAATAAATAGTAAAAAATTAAAGTTGCTGAAGGATTTCTATTTTGGCGATAACAAAAAATCTATCACCAGTTAACAGTCACAAGATTAACTAATAAAGCTTTCTTACTGAATTACTTGACTAACCGAATCACTTCATTCCATTCTATTGATCAGTAGTACCATTATAAATTGATTCGACGTAGTGGAAACCACTCGGTTACCCACTTAATCAATGTTATCCGTCAACTACAGTAGTACATAGCTATTGCAGACCACTTTGTATTGCATTTTGTGGTATTAAACAGTTATTTGATAAAGTTTATAATTGTTTATATTGTAATTTAACTTGACGAAATCTTACCCATATACTGTACATTAAATTACAGAATATTGCGTTTCTCATCCTACGTTAAATCGTCTTCATATTATACCTAGCTTAGGTAAATATAATGAAGCAACTATCGTAGGAACCACTGTCTTGTATTAGAAAATATGTAGGTTATGACAATGCAGGTACCACCGTATAAACACCGCAAGTTAAACGCATGTCAGCCCCCGACGCTGGGACGGCAGGGTACACACCGGGGACTTGATCGGCTTAATTGATTAGGTAGCCGCCAGTGTAACAAAGTACAAGGAGGTAGTATCGAACAATGGAAATGAGTTGAAAGATTAGTACTGAAGTGTTATTCCCTTACATATAGCCTCTAGCAAATAAATATTACTGGCTTAATAAACTATATTGTTGGGTACTCGTATTAAAGTTATTAGAAAAGTAGTTACAGTATTTTAATATTAAACAACATAAATCTCAAAAATGTTTCCACAACATATTTTAACTTCTTTAGAACTTATAACTAATAGTAAATAAATTAAAAATTTTTAGTTTATTTTTTACGAGAATGATTATCCATTTGTATTACTGAACTGAAAAAGGATGTGAACTAAAAAACATGGTATAAAAATACATACAAAAGTCAGGGTTATATTGAAAATTATTATTTTATTTGCATTTTAACCACTTTAAAAATTATTCACATTAATAACCAATACAACTGATGAAGTTAACCTCAGATCCAGAGAGAATTGTCCGGCCGCAGTCGATAAAAACGACCCCAAAACATCAAAGAATCACAACTGCATTGATTTAAACATTTGGTTTCATTCACGATATCTAACATTCATTTCCGCGGGTAAATGTAATTTTTATTTTAAGTTTAACACACATGGCTCTGAAACCTTTTTATTTCAGTTTGATTAGTTGTTTTGTCGCAAATATGAATTTTTCCAAACGATTACATAATATAACAAAAAATTAGGTAGTATAAAAATATTAATATATTTTTAAAATGTTTTAATGAAAAATAGTTAAATCATTGTGTCTGCTAGGTTAATTTTTCATTTCAGATGTTAAAATTAAATTTTCTTTTAAATATATGTGATGTTTAATATTTAATAAAAAATGTTATGATGTTTTAATAAAAAAATATTTTTTTATATTTGTTTAAGTATTTTATAGTTAAATGAATATAGACTATATATGTATGTGGTGGTTCACAGTCATCAATCACTATTATACTTATTTATATTCTCTATTACTAATTATCATAAGATGTAGTTTGATTTAATGGTAAATTTAATACCTGTCATTGCAAAGTCAGGTATTTTACGTGCGTACGATACTTTTTCCTCGGTAAGATGGCAACACTGGGCAGCGTACAAGATATTCATGAGGCCTTGGAGTGTTTGAGGGACACTTGGCTCCCCATGTGCGCCGCCTTACCTCACGTCCACAGCATACCTTAATTGAATTTGTTATATATAATTAAATAACAACTCATTGTTTGATTACAATCCTATGAGTTGTAATGTGGCCGTTTAGTTGGCGATTGATGGAAAAGAATAGCAAAACTTATGTTATTTATATTTATTAATTTCACAAATAACACACCGAAAACAATTCTGCTCTTAGTTACTAACAAATTTAAATACGTTGTTTACTATTTTCCATAGTAAGAAAATATACAAAAAGCGGTGACATGAATCACAAATGTTTTGTATGTGTAATTTGTATGGTTTCAGAGAACTTTAATGATGATATCGCTCAAATTGAGGGATAGAAACCTTTGTCGATACTCATAAATTAAAAAAATAGTTTGGTCACACAAATCATGAATATGATAATGGATCTTTTTAGTTTGGTACATTCATTATGTTTATTGTTATTTGATACAAAAGCAGTTTTTTATATAAGGTTTTCTGGTTGCCATGTGTGATAACATAATGTATGAGCCCTAACGTTTGGTGTAATGTTTTAATACTCATGCAAGGCGAATAAAAACGCAAATCGTATATCAACAAGCCATTTTACGTCACACCAGCTGGCATTGCACAAAAATATCTTTATTCTATTATCTTTAATATCTGTGAGCGTACAATGTTTTCGTGTGCGATGAAGTTAGTAAAAAAGGTAATAGTTAACATTTTAAGGATTATTTGTTTAGGATTTAAATTATGTTGTTAAGACAAAAATCAAGTGTTTATGTTGAAAAATATTGTGAAATATCTTTGATCTTCCACAATTATTTCCTTTAACCTCCAATTATAATGTGCTTCCCAATTAATTAATGGATACTCTCCACAGGAAGGGCGAAAAATAGAGTTAAAATTTTCGACCTATTAGTAGTATTTCCTTGTTGTTTAAAAAAAATCGTGGTTAGTAAACAAAATAAAAGCCGTTAATATTAAGAGAAAACTTAACGAAAAAAGATTTTCAATGCAATAATTTTTGCCAATAAGTTACACCCATCATGGAAAAATGTTAAATGTTAATTGAATTTCGTTTTATGAATGGCTGAGTTACAAAAACATTGAAATTTGCTTTTTAAGTTATCAGATTTTAAAATAATTGAATGCCGTTCCAAAATTAAATATTTTAATGTCAAATAAGCAAGTAGCTCGCTGCGGTTCCTTCTGGTTGGAAGATGAAGGTTGCATGCGGTCACATGTAGGCTCACATCCCCGGAACGAACGCCTGCACACTTCGGGTTGCCTGTATTATTCAGCTCGCAGTTGATTCAGTGTCCTAACCTCCCCAGGCTTTAGTTATTCATGGACAACAAGCGTACCCGCAGGACGGCTCTTCTTGATTGTTCCCCAAACAATTTAAGAAAATTCTGACTCTATCTGTTGGTGGATGAAAACAATACTTCTTACTCAGAGTTGAAAATAAGAGTGGAATTAATAAAATTAATGACATTTTTATGAGAATAATGGGATTCTTATAATGTGTTGACAAATGACTCCTTCCATGACGATTACCTACATAGGTATAATTTGTTTAGTTGTTATTTTACGAACACAATAATATATTCTAAAACAAGTACCGGTATTGAGTTTGTTATAATATATTAGCACAAAAATGATTAAGCAATTAGAACCTTGCCAAACAGTTATTTTTTTTTAAATAGATAGTGCAGTAAACTTTCTGTGAAAAAATTGGATAATTTTTGCCAGATCTTCTGAGATGTGTTCTATGGCACACCTTATCGTTCTCATAAGTTTAAGCTGAAACAAGAATCAGTTGGTGATCATGACCACAAATGGAGCAAGCTTACTGTTAGTTATATTCAGTATTCCAAGTAAAATACAATTCCGGTTCAGGTTATTAATACGTGGTGTTCTGCCTCAACCTTTACAAACTTTACCAGGTGATTCAGGGGGTAAAAAAAGCAAAATATACTACATAACCGTTTTCCGTCTGTATAGAACAAAAGATTTACCATTTACGAGTTAAAGAAAAAAATAGTATATAGTCGATATCCTTCGTAAACATTTATTTGCAGAAAATACGCTTTTTAAGTTGACTACATTTACCGAACAATATAAATGTAATACGCGAGTTTTCATACGTTATTAAAATGTGTTAATTGAAAATTTAACAGAATGATTTTGACGACGGGGATAACAGTTTTGAAAACAACAGCGAGTCTGCAGAGGAAAACATATGGATAAAACCTCAGCTCTACTGAGGGTTGGTTATCTGACCACAGTCAATGAAACCCTCCCAAAACATCAAAGAATCACCAGATTTCATTGATTTCAACATTTGGTCCCGCTTCATGATTTACCATCCCTATAGACTTGAAATGGCATATTATTTCAAATATGTTCAACTATACAGTGCTATATATTTTTCTTATAATTATATTTTTATTTTGTAGTAATAGTGTTTATTTTTTTTCAATTATCGTGTAAGTGTTTATTTATATAATATTTTTAAAATAATATTTAGTTTATTATTCAACATATATTATTATATGTGATGCACTACTAAATGAAAAATGCTTGTTTTTATTGACAACTACATGAATACTATATGTAAAGGTAAAACAGCGAATAAAAATATTAAGAGCCATGTTAAAAGCCATGTTGAAAGCCATGTTGAATCAAAGATAATAATTATATCTTTCTTAATGAACATTCTCAGTACCATTTTATTCCTCAATAATAGAGTCCATGGGTTAGTTTTGGAGTTGTTTTATGTAGCGATTCGAACTATAAACACCACATTTACATAAACAAACGTCGAAATACAGCACCAACGCCGACCACAAAGGTAAACTTGGGCCAACTGGAGAGGACCGGCGAAACCCTACATCAAAGTAACGTTTCATTCTCTGCGGGAACCTCCACTGATAAGGTTAAATCGTTTTGAGTATTTTAAGTGATTCGAATTTTTGTTTGTTTAATTAATACATAAAACAGATATATTAGTTAGTCCACACGATTCCCTAAAGACAAATTGATAATAATTTTCTCGAGTTTATATTATTTTGGAAACGATTTTGGAGGTTTAAAATTAATTTGGACTATTAAGTCATGTAGCAGGTCTGGATTGATTAGTTTAAAAATGTTAGTGATTGTTCTTTTTATCCTAGTATGATAGATTGTTTTCCGTGATTATGATACATTAATGACTCATGTCTTAACGTATCTAAACCTCAATACTTCTAGCGTTATATTAGAGGTTTTCATTGCCATCGTCTAAAAAAGAGTAGTTTTGTTTCAATATATTTGAAATATATCATTCACAACTATATTTTACCAATAAATTTAATTCACTTGTCTTAAAGTTCAGAACAAAATTTAGTGTTTTTTCTGCAAACACATTAAAACTATACATTTAACATAATGATGGCAAACAAACTGGGAACTAGAACCACTTCAATAAAAAGTAGACCTGGGCCGTACATCAGACCAACGAGCCGTGACTGTACGTACTCCACCCTATTCATGGCCCTCCCTATTGTGTGAAGGAAATTCAAGCGGCCACGTATTTTACATAAAACTGTATATTATAGCTATTGTTTATTTTATTATTTTGCCTATTATGATAAAAAATTGAAGAAACATAAAGAAAATTCACTTAAAAATTCCTTTTTGGGTTTCCAGCCCTTTTGCCAGGTCCATCAGTATCTCTAGGTTAAAAAAAATAAACAATTTAATTTAAACAACTTTCAATTTACAAACACTAGTTAACAGATAATATAAATTTCATAAAAATATAGAAAATTAGTTCAAAGGCAAAATTATGCAAAATATAAAAAAAACCTATTGAATTATACAAACTTTATCAAACAAAACTGTGTAAATAAGATCCCAAAAAACATTTATGTGCACGTTTTAATTCAACACATAAAGTATAACATAGTGTTTTAAAATTCATTTGTTTTTATTTTGTTGACAATTTTTAGTTGCTTATTTACATTTGCTAAAAAATTCATTAAATATAATTTATAGTTATAATATAAAATATAATAACCTTTTTAGTAAGGTTAATTAAAATATAGTATTGTAATATTGCTATTAAATAAAAATTAAACGTGTAAAATAAATAATACGTAATTGATTTAATAAAAACTCAATACTCTTTTTGTCATAACATGTTCATAGAAATTTAAAATCAATTTGAGATTTAATTATAAAATATCCAAATTCGTTTAAAAGAGTAGAAAAGAACTGTAAGAAAGTAAACATGTTGTGTCTTATATTTACTTGATTAAATCTTGAGTCTTTTAATCATATTTTAGCTAAATATGATTCAAATACATAACCACTGAGTGTGCCTTGTGTTTTGAAGGTAGCTTATTATCAGCAACCTTCACTGACCTAATCTAAAACCCGTCTGATGTCTATTTTATCAGGCCCCAAACGTTAGTATGGACGAATACAGAATGATCAATGAACGTAGAATGTGTATGTAGATGTTGTGATAGGTCAGGTCAACGGTAGTCGCTGTCTGTTACCCTGGATCTGTCTAAGTGACAGCTGTATTGACTCACACACCAGAAATTCGGAGAGTCAAGTACGGCAGGATCAGTGATCAATATGCAAAGGGGTTGTGATAGGTCAGGTCAACGGTAGTCGCTGTCTGTTACCCTAGCTCTTTCTAAGTGACATCTGTATTGACCCACACACCAGAAATTAGGAGAGTCAAGTACGGCAGGATCAATGATCTATATGCAAAGGTGTTGTGATAGGTCAGGTCAACGGTAGTTGCTGTCTGTTACCCTAGATCTTTCTAAGTGACATCTGTATTGACCCACACACCAGACATTCGGAGAGTCAAGTATGGAAGGAAGCAATAATAAAAATGTGAAGGTTCCTTCATAGGTCAGGTCAACAGTAGTCACTGTCTGTTACCCTAGATCTTTCTAAGTGACATCTGTATTGACCCACACACCAGACATTCGGAGAGTCAAGTATGGAAGGAAGCAATAATAAAAATGTGAAGGTTCCCTCATAGGTCAGGTCAACAGTAGTCACTGTCTGTTACCCTAGATCTTTCTAAGTGACATCTGTATTGACCCACACACCAGACATTCGGAGAGTCAAGTATGGAAGGAAGCAATAATAAAAATGTGAAGGTTCCCTCATAGGTCAGGTCAACAGTAGTCACTGTCTGTTACCCTAGATCTTTCTAAGTGACATCTGTATTGACCCACACACCAGACATTCGGAGAGTCAAGTATGGAAGGAAGCAATAATAAAAATGTGAAGTTTCCCTCATAGGTCAGGTCAACAGTAGTCACTGTCTGTTACCCTAGATCTTTCTAAGTGACATCTGTATTGACCCACACACCAGACATTCGGAGAGTCAAGTATGGAAGGAAGCAATAATAAAAATGTGAAGGTTCCCTCATAGGTCAGGTCAACAGTAGTCACTGTCTGTTACCCTAGATCTTTCTAAGTGACATCTGTATTGACCCACACACCAGACATTCGGAGAGTCAAGTATGGAAGGAAGCAATAATAAAAATGTGAAGGTTCCCTCATAGGTCAGGTCAACAGTAGTCACTGTCTGTTACCCTAGATCTTTCTAAGTGACATCTGTATTGACCCACACACCAGACATTCGGAGAGTCAAGTATGGAAGGAAGCAATAATAAAAATGTGAAGGTTCCCTCATAGGTCAGGTCAACAGTAGTCACTGTCTGTTACCCTAGATCTTTCTAAGTGACATCTGTATTGACCCACACACCAGACATTCGGAGAGTCAAGTACGGCAGGATCAATGATCAATATGCAAAGGTGTTGTGATAGGTCATGTCAACGGTAGTCGCTGTCTGTTACACTATATCTGTCTAAATGACAGCTGTATTAACTCAGACACCATCAATTTGGAGTATAAAGTAAAGAATTATCAATGATCAAGATCTGAAAGTGTTGTGACAGGTCATATCAACGGTAGTCACTGTCTGTTGACCTAGATCTTTCTAAGTGACATCTGTATTGACCCACACACCAGACATTCGGAGAGTCAAGTATGGAAGGAAGCAATAATAAAAATGTGAAGGTTCCCTCATATGTCAGGTCAACAGTAGTCACTGTCTGTTACCCTAGATCTTTCTAAGTGACATCTGTATTGACCCACACACCAGACATTCGGAGAGTCAAGTATGGAAGGAAGCAATAATAAAAATGTGAAGGTTCCCTCATAGGTCAGGTCAACAGTAGTCACTGTCTGTTACCCTAGATCTTTCTAAGTGACATCTGTATTGACCCACACACCAGACATTCGGAGATTCAAGTATGGAAGGAAGCAATAATAAAAATGTGAAGGTTCCCTCATAGGTCAGGTCAACAGTAGTCACTGTCTGTTACCCTAGATCTTTCTAAGTGACATCTGTATTGACCCACACACCAGACATTCGGAGAGTCAAGTATGGAAGGAAGCAATAATAAAAATGTGAAGGTTCCCTCATAGGTCAGGTCAACAGTAGTCACTGTCTGTTACCCTAGATCTTTCTAAGTGACAGCTGTATTGACCCACACACCAGACATTCGGAGAGTCAAGTATGGAAGGAAGCAATAATAAAAATGTGAAGGTTCCCTCATAGGTCAGGTCAACAGTAGTCACTGTCTGTTACCCTAGATCTTTCTAAGTGACATCTGTATTGACCCACACACCAGACATTCGGAGAGTCAAGTACGGCAGGATCAATGATCAATATGCAAAGGTGTTGTGATAGGTCAGGTCAACGGTAGTCGCTGTCTGTTACCCTATATCTGTCTAAATGACAGCTGTATTAACTCAGACACCATCAATTTGGAGTATAAAGTAAAGAATTATCAATGATCAAAATCTGAAAGTGTTGTGACAGGTCATATCAACGGTAGTCACTGTCTGTTACCCTAGATCTTTCTAAGTGACATCTGTATTGACCCACACACCAGACATTCGGAGAGTCAAGTATGGAAGGAAGCAATAATAAAAATGTGAAGGTTCCCTCATAGGTCAGGTCAACAGTAGTCACTGTCTGTTACCCTAGATCTTTCTAAGTGACATCTGTATTGACCCACACACCAGACATTCGGAGAGTCAAGTACGGCAGGATCAATGATCAATATGCAAAGGTGTTGTGATAGGTCAGGTCAACGGTAGTCGCTGTCTGTTACCCTATATCTGTCTAAATGACAGCTGTATTAACTCAGACACCATCAATTTGGAGTATAAAGTAAAGAATTATCAATGATCAAAATCTGAAAGTGTTGTGACAGGTCATATCAACGGTAGTCACTGTCTGTTACCCTAGATCTTTCTAAGTGACATCTGTATTGACCCACACACCAGACATTCGGAGAGTCAAGTATGGAAGGAAGCAATAATAAAAATGTGAAGGTTCCCTCATAGGTCAGGTCAACAGTAGTCACTGTCTGTTACCCTAGATCTTTCTAAGTGACATCTGTATTGACCCACACACCAGACATTCGGAGAGTCAAGTACGGCAGGATCAATGATCAATATGCAAAGGTGTTGTGATAGGTCAGGTCAACGGTAGTCGCTGTCTGTTACCCTATATCTGTCTAAATGACAGCTGTATTAACTCAGACACCATCAATTTGGAGTATAAAGTAAAGAATTATCAATGATCAAAATCTGAAAGTGTTGTGACAGGTCATATCAACGGTAGTCACTGTCTGTTACCCTAGCTCTTTCTAAGTGACAGCTGTATTGACTCACACACCAGACATTCGGAGAGTCAAGTATGGAAGGAAGCAATAATAAAAATGTAAAGGTTCCCTCATAGGTCAGGTCAACAGTAGTCACTGTCTGTTACCCTAGATCTTTCTTAAGTGACATCTGTATTGACCCACACACCAGACATTCGGAGAGTCAAGTACGGCAGGATCAATGATCAATATGCAAAGGTGTTGTGATAGGTCAGGTCAACGGTAGTCGCTGTCTGTTACCCTATATCTGTCTAAATGACAGCTGTATTAACTCAGACACCATCAATTTGGAGTATAAAGTAAAGAATGATCAATGATCAAAATCTGAAAGTGTTGTGACAGGTCATATCAACGGTAGTCACTGTCTGTTACCCTAGATCTTTCTAAGTGACATCTGTATTGACCCACACACCAGACATTCGGAGAGTCAAGTATGGAAGGAAGCAATAATCAAAATGTGAAGGTTCTGTCATAGGTCAGATCAACGGTAGTCGCTGTCTGTTACCCTAGATCTGTCTAAATGACAGATATATTAACTCGGACACCAGCAATTTGGAGTTTAAAGTAATGAATGAGCAATAATCAAAATCTGAAAGTGTTGTGACAGGTCTGATCAACGGTAGTCGCTGTCTGTTACCCTAGATCTGTCTAAGTGACAGCTGTATTAACTCAAACACCAGCAATTTTGAGTATAAAGTAAAGAATTATCAATGATCAAAATCTGAAATTGTTGTGACAGGTGAGGTCAACCGTAGTCACTGCATGTTACCCTACATCTAAATGTTTTGATCTTACATCTGCATCTGTTAACATCAACATCTGTTTTGATTCAGACACCAGCAATTTGGTTTGTCAAGTACAAAAGAGTCAATGATCAAAATCTGTAGTTGTTGTGATAGGACATTTTAATGGTAATGGTGGTATGTTAGCCTAGATCTGCCCAATCGACAGGGGGCCGTCCATAAATTACGTCATCGCTTTTTGGCCATTTTTGGACCCCCCCTCCCTAAAATCATCCTACCATCATAATTTGTCTGACCCCCCCCCCCTCTCGGAAAAATGACGTCATTTTTAACAAACCTCCGTTTAAGTAAAAATAATGATTTTTACATGCGACATGATAAACTAAAAAAATTGACCAATAAAAACTGAATTTACCTTCAGAAATAAAGCCAAAATGCCTTTCTCAATTGAAAAATAAACTAAAAAACAACGCCTTAAAAGAGTCCAATGTATTTTATAGATAATTATTTTATAATAGTTGAGTTGTGTTAGAATTTATCATTGTTTTACTGTTAAAAGTCTATATAAAACATCATATTTAAAATGACGTCATATCAAAGCATATTCCCCCCCCTTGCACATCACCTTACCGTCATTTTGAATCTCGACCCTCCCCCCCTATTTTCAGATGACGTAATTAATGGACGACCCCCAGGCGTATTGACTCAGACACCAGACATGTGGCCTGTCAATACGCCCGTTACTGTCAAGTACGGAAGGCCCAATGAAATAAATGTGAAGGTGTTGTGATAAGCCAGTTCAATGCTAGTGGTTGTATGTTACCATAGATATTTCTAAGTGACAGCTGTATTGACTCAGATACCAGACATTCGGAGAGTCAAGTACGAAGATCAAAAGTGAAGATGTTGTCATAGGTTACTGCTTATCACACCGTTATTTTTAAAACAGATTTTCTGTTTTTTTTTTTTTTTTTACATTTAAAAAAAAAATCTTTGATCAGCTTACTTAAAAAAATTATAGTATAACTGTTAATAAAAATATTCTATCTTGGAAAAGGTTTATGTTTATAAACCAAAATTTACATTTAATAAAGTAATATACCTTTTTATAAACAGTTGTATATTTGTCTTGTTCCAACAATATTACGATTAATTTGGTAATTTAGGTAGGACTTCTTTAAATTAATTTCTTATTGGCTATCAACACTACCAATTAGTAGAACACAAAATGACACAAATAGAATTAGATCATTTGTATTTTAATAGAAAAGTATATTATAAATGTATGAAATTTAACTATTGGGAAATTTTCGGAGTTTTCTAGAACATTCTTTTGGACATTTTACTTTTGAAACGAAGTATTATTTTTGAGTTTATTCTTTAACATCAGTTACCATACAAATTTATTATATAACATAAAATATTGTACATATCATTGTGTGCAGTTTTCTTTTGCTAAAACTGTTTTAACCATTATACTGTATTGGAAACAATATTATTTGTAATACCATAATACCCCCGTCGCAGCAGACCTGCGTACTCAGCGAATTTCCAATGGAATTTCAGATTATTTACTTTCCCCATAAAAACACCATAGGATCGAGTATGTAGGTTTTCTGCCATGGGCTGTTGTTAGAAAATCTAAGTTAATCAATAATTGGTGAATGTAAACACAAAATTGTATCAAACTCTGGCAATTTTTTATTTTCCCCATAAACCCCATGGGGGTGAGTATGTAGGTTTGCCGCCATATGGGTTTTGTAAGCAAGTATAAGTTAAACCTTATATAGATAATGTACACACCAAATTTGATTAAGTTATGTCAATAAATAAGCAAGATATAGGGTTTTCTTGATTTCCCATAATAATAACATGGAAAACACATTTTTGGATTTGCCCCGTAACCAATTATGCTATGATAAAAATTCAAAATACCAAATTGTTTGTTTTTTTAAGCTCTTGTAAATGGTTTCAGTTAAAATTGATGAATTTTAAAAATTAAGGTCCAAAAATGCAAAAAACCCATTTTTGACCCCTTTGAAACCCCATAAAACCCCGTTCCCATAACCCGACAATGCTGGTTCGCGAACTCATGAAAATAGACTTGGTCTTACACCTCCATACCAAATTTCATCAAAATCGGAGGTCCCCTTCAAAAGTTATCAGTACCACGGACACATAGATATATAGATATATAGATAGATATATAGATATATAGATATATAGATATATATATATATATATATATATATATATATACATATATATGAAAATGAACGAATGGTGTTTTTGGCTTCTGGGGACCTCAAAATGAAAAAGTAAAGTGGTCCTGGGCTTAGGTCTTACCATGGCTACTACCGTAATAGCGTATTCCCTATAGGGAAATTCGCTAAAAACATTGTAAAAAATTTAAAAATACAAGTTTTGTAATACGTATTACTTCATGGGTCTCCCTACAAATTAAAAAATTGCATTCTTTGCGTTTTGAAATTGTCTGTGGAGAGCTGAATGAATGCATTACACCGGAACAACGGCAGCATGCGAGTTTTTCATATGCGGGACCGTGCGTCGTCGCACCCTTGTTTTGAGAGTCAACTGCTGTGTTCGGTACATCAAAAACAATATTTGGCCTTGTATCGCGTGGTGCCATGCACCACTCTGCAAGGCCAGGCCAGACCTTATCATATTTATATGCTATTCAGTGTTCAAATTGTAACCTTTAAAATTCGTTTGGAATCAAGTAGAACTATTCATAATCAAACTTAGTTACTAGAAAAATCTATATTTTTATAGTTATTTATTAAGATTGTGTATTGTTTTCCACTTGTGTTGTATAAATCTAGTAACTATCATATAATAACAGTTTAAATTATTACTTTAAATGACAAGTGTGTAAAATTGTGGCGATGAAAAATACTGCAATATAAAGAATGTGTGGTATCTTATTACTTCTATTTTTTAGGAACTATATAATGAACATTTTAATAATAAAACGAAATACTTACGCACTTCAAAATATATGTTTAAAAGTTTAAACGAACAGCTTAGTCATTTTAAAAGAAATCGTACGAAAGATAACCAAAGATGGACAAAGCCACATGTATACTAATTTTGATAGATTCAAACACTTTCAAAATACAATATTTAATGCACGAAGTCATTTATTGAATATTTAATCAATAAAAAGTTATATTATGTCTTAAATTTAATAATAGAGTTCTATTTTCACTTGTTAAGGGGGAACAAGCGATAAAAAATATATCACTCTGTACACAGCTTTGTTCTAAACAATCCCATATATGTTGTAATTATGAGAGACTGTTACAAGTACTTTTAAATAGTTCTGTCTATGTTTCTAAAAAAAATAGTGACATGCAAGAGAACCATTAAAACCAATAATTGTTCTTTAATGGTGATAAAAGGGGTCGAAACCTACAAATATCTTCAATTCAAAACTTGTGAGAGTGTTCACATTGTGCAAGTAAAGCTGGACTTTAATGGCTTAGTAGGCTACCCTAATAGCTTATAAAGAGAGATCATATATTTTTGTTTTAGTTCAGTTTGAATGCATTGACGCAAGTGTTATGCACTGCAGAATATATTTTATATTTTTCAGAAGTAAGTGGCTGGCTATGAAGACCATACGATGTGTACAAATCATATCCCACTGTTATCAAAAAAAAATTTTATAGACATGAAAATAATGTACTTTACTGCACGTAAATTTAAACTTGATATGGAACAACAATCAATGTACTAAAATTTAAGACATTTCTCATCGCAGGACCACCGCGAAACACCAGCCCCACTGCAATCGCAGTATCGTGTGAGGTGTCTGGACGGCTGTCAAATCATTCCAAATAGACAACCCTCTCGTGTCTCGGCCCCTATTGATCCAGGATACAAAACAAATTGTTGTTTTACTACTGTAGGTTTCCTAAGTCAATTCTAAAGATGACTGCACTCTTCTAAAAGGATGAATAAATCACCTTCATATGGTAAAATAAATATCATCAGGGATTTTGCGTTATATATGAAAATAAAATATTTTTATATGCCAACAAACTATTTTAAAATAAATGTTGTGAAATCCATACCTAAACTTTATTTGATAGCAGCTCGTAGCGTGCCGCAGGCACCAGGTTTACACAAAACTAGGCAATATTGGATTTTCGATTATCATGGTAAGACTTTAAAGTTTTAAAGATTTGAATTTTTTAAATTATTAGATTCGAAATCATCACTACATCTAAAGATTGAAAGTGTTTAATAATACTTTTCCACAACTTAGGAAAGCTATTTGAATCGTCTAAAAAGGTTTGATTCCTTGTTTTCTTGTATGTGAAGTAATTTGATTATTATTATTGTTGTTATAATGACCCTGAAATTAAAATTTTTGTGTTAACAGACTGTCTACTAATTCCCAATGATTTAAAATACCTTGCTCTAGCTAATAGTAAATTTTACATTAAATAGTATATTATAGTAATATTTTCGCTCACATAAATTGGAAAAAACGATTGAAAATAAAGGTAAACATTTGCATTTGTCTGTTAATTAACTACTGTTAACAGAAGTTGAGCCATGAAAAATATAAATAGTGCACTGGTAATAAAAATATTTTATAAAATTTACTATATATTTTTTATACACCACAAATTAGTTTATAGTTTAAATTAGTTAAACATTATTTGTTATCTTAGCAATTCCCATTGATGAAATTTCTGGTTTTAGATGTACATACATGGAATACATTTACAATATGCAATAAATTCATATTTTTAAGGGAAACCTGAAAATTTGAACTACAACTAATTGATATTCCTACTTTTAAAGGTAATGTTTATCCTAAAATTAACCAAAAGCTTGAATGTCTTGTAAACGCCTTCAATATTTTATGAGTAAACCTATCAGTTCTGCGGCGAGACACGCTGTTGTGAGAGTCAACTTGGATACTTTGTTAGACACCACAAAATTTACTTAGCCATTGTTCTGAAACTTGTCTAGCCATATCATTTGTTGTTTTAAAATGTGTTTTTACAGTCTTTGTTACGTGCTGTACTGGTAAAAACGTAGTAAAGTGACAGAAACCGATTCGACAAAACTATTTGGAATGTATTAGCTTTAACTGTTAAGCTTAATTTTGACTCAATGAACCATTTCAAGAAGTTTCATTTCCCATCAAGTTTTATATTACCTGTTAAATATAAAAACTGATTGTAAAATAATTAACTATTGTTTAAAAATAGCATTATAATAAACATCTATCAGTATCAACCTGAATGTTAAGAAATATAATAAATATGTCATGCATTTTTGTATACATACACAAACACAACCTTGGTGTTTTATTTACCTTTTTCTGTTCAGTTTTTAAGCTAGTTGGCTTTCATTAATGTATCCTACTTTTTAAAGGTTTTGTCAATAAATTTAACGTAGGATAAATAAATATTTTGGAGCTGTGTTACATTTTTTGAAGTGGGTTACATTTATATTGGTTTATTAGTTTTATACTATTTTACTTACCAAAACAGAAGAATGTTTTAAAATCTCATACCTGTAAACAAAAATAACACAATGAACTAAGTGAAACTAATTATAGCAGATTACATTTCTTACTTACTTTTCTATCGTGGTAATTTTTGAAAATATTGAACGTATATTAATTTTCTTAACAACGTAGCCTATTTATTTTCATTATTCACAACACTTTAGTCTATTTCAGTAAATATGGAAAACATATATACATGGAAGATTTACTTCCATAAACATATTTAGATTTCTCTACCGCAATGTTAGCTTAAAAGTTTGGAACTGGAAATAAATCTGCCTTCGACAACCGTGAAATTAGGGCCCTAAAGCGATTAAGTTTCTCACCTCAGCCAAGGCTCCTTGCCTTAGGAACTTACTTAGTTTATTGTAAAATTTACTGAATAAAATTTAGAACAAAATAACTAACAATAACATGAGCTATAATACTGTGTGAAATTACAATATTATTGCAACTTCTCCATACATTTCGGCCATACTTTTGTCTTGAAATAAAAAAATAATAAAATTAAAAAAGCTAAGAAATAAAAGATAGCGTTTCTTTATTTTAAGGCACATTAGCTTTCTTAAAATCATTTAACTTAAATGACTAGTGCTTAAATAAAATAATTATAAAAAAATTAATTTGGCTTGCAATTGGATATTCTGAATTTCAAGGGTCTCAACATACCTAGGGATTATGAATTAAAGTATTGGAATACTTTTACAACTAAATCAAACATTGTTAGCGTATTCTATGTTAAATTTGCTCAGAATGTTATACCTAATACCTAATCATTGTGCAAAAGTAATTAAAATAGCATGTTTGTATATGTAGTATTTGCCATTTACGAGTTTTTCAATTTCTATATCAACGCTTGTATGTTGTTTTATTTTTATTTTGTTAACGAAACAGAAAAAGCACATGTCACGTATTCCGTCAAAACACTGCAGTGACTCCGCGTTAATCAACAAAGGGGTTGGTGGCTTAAACTAATTTGTTTAACATCCGAGGGACGCTTTGTTTTAATTACCGAAATGAATCTGGTTATATTTTTCACCAGGTCAGCATACGTACAAGTATTGAGGTCTTAACTGTTTATTTCAATTTAGATTCTGATTCAATTTAGATCTTTACAATACAAATTTCAAATATATTTCTCATTATTTATTTATATTTATTTGAAATGTGAAACCAAAGCTTTCACATTTATTGAATTTTAGTATATAAAGTATACTAAAATAATTTCACAGAAAAGAGAAATTATTTTCTGTGTTTATAAAACCTTATATTGTTTATAAAGGACAGTAATGGATTAAACGTTTGTCAACTAGATATGTTTGTCATAATATGACGTGAGGAAAATGAAGTTGTAACAATTCTTATCAGCAGACAGTTTAGCGGTCTTCGTAAAGGGTTTCGTGTGTGACTCAACTGCAAGAAGTTTGTCACAAGTTTACTGACATGAACATTTAACTTCATCTGATACCACCTATTTAGCACATTATCAAACAATTTGTCAGCTATCGTACTGTCATATTGTTTACTTAAATTATGAAAGTACTTTAGTAGTTTAAAAAGTGCCTTTTAAAATGAAACTTGGGACTTTCACTTTGGAAAAGAAAAACACACTGTTGTATAAAAGTGCCCAAATCCATATTAAGTTGACAAAGTTTCGCCATAGTTGGCTTGTTATCTAATGATAATAAAAAGTTTTTACACTTACAAGAACTAACAAAAGGTTATACTTTTTTATTTAATTCAAACTCCTCTTGATGACAACTTTTGTCGATTAACGTCGTGGCAAACGATGTAACATCTATATGATTGATGTTTAACAATAACTTCCACGGTTTTAGAGTAGAAAATAATAAAACTATGACAGCTAGTAACCAAAAATAATTGAATTTTGTGAATATTATAAACATATACTTATGTCAAAGTATTTCCAAATGGAATCGTGTTCAGAACTAATGAAACATAATAAATATTACTTTAACAGATCGTAATTTTATAGGTTTATTTCAAAGGTCATAGTAAACTGGTCTAAATAATGATAAAACATATCAAAGTAAGCTAAAACTGACTACTTATCTACAATCATTAACTAAAAATTAAAATAGGGCTACACACCTCAAACAAAAATAAATCTGATATTCAACAACCGTGAAATTACCGCCCTAAAGCGGTTAAGGTTAAGAAGCTCACTTGGGAAAAGTTCCGACTGTTTCCCAACTCTTGCACCTTAAAACCGAGTCTCACCATTTGGGCTTGGTGACTAATATTATAAAAGTTCGGACACCTTTCGTTGTATATCTGAACAGATTTTCGTTCTAAAGATTCGTTCCCGAATAAATTGTAAGGGGTTCTTGTATGTTTTCCCCTTATTTCCGATGTATTGTTATTCATTTTTATAACAATAAGTGGTATTATCAAAATCATAATAATAACTAACAAGTATTGCACGATTTTAAACAAATTATTTTATTTTGTGATTACTTGCTTCAAAAGTTTAAAACGATAAATAAAAAATATTATTATTTCATTAATGAGAAAAGGATTTATTCATTATATTAAGTATATATCCTATCTGTACTTATTGATGTTCGCAGTTTAAACAATTATTTTTGAATTTTCAACTATTTGTTTAAATTACGTTGTAACTAAAGATAACATTCTTCTAACGTTGAACTAAGCTACTTTAATTTGTTTTTAAACAAATTTTAACTAATATTTTTAATTAAAATGTAATTTAGATAGGACGGTTATTTAAATACTTAAAATAACTCATATTCCATCTTTCACATCATTTTGTTTTGTATTTAACTCAAGGCTAGTGTTAGGCCTACATAAATCTTTGAAGTGTAAAAAAAAATCATTTTAAAATGCAATTCCAGTTCAAGAAAAAGAATATTGGAAAGCACAATTTTGAACGAAATATACCTCCATCTTGTGCCACAGGTGAAATTGTTTTGAATAATTTATTGGCAATCTGCAGAGTCAACATGGTTGCAGTTGAGATACAATACCTACAACGTTTGTGCACGATTGTGTATTGTTTGTTAACTTTTAAACCACGCAATAAATGTCTTTCAGATTTAGTCTTATAGATGATCTTAAACTTAAACTTTGTTAAACTTTATACAGGAGTGTTAAGAAGTCTGGAGACGATTTATAGTAAAAATATATATAGGTGATATTTTTATAATTACTTTAACTAGGAGATTAAATTCGACCAAACTAGATTTGAAACTCAAGAACTGCTTTAACATTTTATCCACACCATACCCTAAATAGGATCCGGTCAATATTTAAGTAAATAAAAGAGCATTTGGTACAATTAAATAAGTAGACAATCTTAAATGTAAGGATAGGTTGATGTGTACAACAAATTAAAGGTCTCGTCAAATAGAGTGTGATGCATGCGGAAAAGGCAGCCGGTCATACTTAGCATTGAAATTTTGTTAATAAAACATTCTAATGTAACAATAACTAAGGATATATTTGACCTTGTAGGGTTGGGGTTTTAGAGGTTTAACTAAAGACTAAAACACATCATTTATGAAGGAAAAAGATCACACCTTTTGAAAAAAACAAACTTGAGAAACATTAAATTAATAAATTTTATAGTTCTACATGACCTTAAAGAGAATTCATAACTAAGAACATAACAAAACCAACCTGCTGAGCCACCTAGAGATTAGTTTCTTGCCAGGCTACCACCATCAAAGTGACTTGGACCCTAGTTACTTAATTACATTATGCGTTGGAAAATTTGTGCACTAAACTACTTAAGAAATATTTTTTTTTAATTTCGTTCCAAGAAAGAGTAATTGTTTCCTCTTCTACCATCTAATTGTATTTATTCCTAATTCCACTATGGATGTACACTATTTACTAGGTATATGTTTTTGGATTTGCTTTTTACTGTATGTACTTCTTTAACAGTATATATAAGCGTGTATAGTCTAAATGTCAAACCCTATTTAATTTTTCTGTGAGCTTGCAGTATTCACAAGAGGAAGTTGATTATCTTAATATATCTTTTATTGGTAGATCCATTCAATTGCGTAACTCATTTTAACTCTTATATAGTCATATTAGTAAAATACCACTTTCTTCTTCTAAAGTGAAAGTTATAAGATTAGGTTAGGTCCATAACCCCCCTCCCCCCAAACAAGGAATAAATAATTAAAGTCAAACAATATAAAATGGATATGGAAAGTATACACTATGGGCTCACCTTAAACTTAACACCGACGTTGTTACCTACTCTTAAACATTGCTAATTACCAACTATAACTGCTTCTATTGCCAATATAGCATTTTTACCTTAAAGCCATTAAATATCGTTCACTATAATGTCCAATGCCTAATGGCGGCCGGGAACACACTTTGTATGGCAAGCACAAAACATCCGCAGTGAGGACAGTCGCACATATAAATAATACAACAGAGGATCTAGAAACAATAACGAGAGATTTTGTTGCACCAAAACGTACGTGCAAGAAATGTGGATTCGTGTACAACATATTTTCTTGGAATGTATTTTTTTTATTCACACATAATAGCTGTATTTTAGGCTACACTTGTTATTAAATTCACCAATGTAATTATGAAAATATAATGGACAGAGAAAATTGAGTTGCCTTTTAATTGTAAATTTGTAATCATAGAGTCCCTTAATTTTTGTACACGTTCTTGGTAATAGATTTAAAAATTCTATTTTTTATTTGAAAAATCAGATATTTAAAAATACTTAAGAAATAGATGTTTCTAAGATATGTTTATAGTAGTAAACATTACTTCCTTTAAGTTAAAAGTTAGTGAAAAATACCTTCCTAAAAAATAGGTATAGGTATAGATTGAAAACAATCATTTTACAACTGGTTTTTAATTCTTATTCAGGTTATCTGCATTTATAAATATATAAATACATTGTGTTCAATATTCCTTAGGTTATTATTATTAGTAATATAATCTCTTATTTTATTAATGAAAAATACAAAATACATCGAACGTATGTCTATCAATGTGTCCCATTTTACAGAGCTAATGACATAACATTTCCACGTTGCTGGGTTCATCGTCAAAACGGTTGCTGAGCCAGAAGTAATTATTTTAAGCTCGCCAACAGCACCACTCTTTTACAAGCTTTACTTAGGCATCTCTGTTTATTTACTGGTACACAAAGGATTTACAGAACAATCCACTTTGAATATCCTGTTTATGATGGACATCCCGCAATTCAATTTCTCTTTGTAGACATATCTTTTCTTAATTAGAATACTCTTATTCCGACAAATATTAACTAGAAGTATGAGTTTTTCTATAAAAAAAATTGGATATGAATTTTTATACCACCGTTTCTTATTTCCATTTCAATGCATGGTGCTACCTTAACTATATTAAATTGTATATATTATATGTGTTTAAAATTGCGTTATAAAAATTTGCGTTGAATAATGTTTATTGCTATATTATATTGTATCCGTGTTACACAAACAGGGTTAAACAATAGTCTGGAACCCCCTTGATATTGTTTTATTAGCTACAGAAAACGACATTATCTTCCGCGGAATCCTTATTGGACCAAATAAAAGGAAACTTTTGATATGTCAAAATTTTCAATCCCCTCCCCCAAAATCGGAGTTTTAGGGGGGGGGGGGGGGCAAATTTATAAACAATAATCCTCCGTTTATGTCAATTTTGGATTGTATACATAATTTAAAGTAATTTATATTTTATTTTTATGTTTCCCAAAACTAATGGTTAGGGAACTAGGAGCAATAGAAGTAATTTTTAATCCCATACGAATGTCATTGATCAAACTTCCATTGCCTATCTTCGAAAAAAATAGCTTGATTAAAATACTAAAGAAACATTTCCTAAAATTACGTTCTTAGAAAGTTTTGCTCGTGAAAATTAACATTACATCAACATACCAATTTTTAATATGGTGGATAAATAAATCAAACGCATGTAAATTTTATATTACTGTATTATAAAATAAATGTCCATAACGTCATTTTGAGACATTTTTATTCTAGAGTGTATCTTATTTTACTGAAAGGAGAAATAGGGAATGAAAGGTTGCCTAGTGTTTATCTTAAGAGATCTAGTATTTAGGTTTGTTAGACATGCGTCAAAGAATGTAAAGACAATTTTTACTTAGCAACTAAAATCCCGATTTTCGATGAGGAGGTTGAACATTTTTATACATGAAAAGTTTTCTTTTTTGGTTACTAAGATTTCCCCGGAAGATAATCTCCTTATATACAGCTGTTATAAAAATAGCAGGGGTTATAGTCTTTTGCCTAAATCTGTAAGTACATTGAAAAGGGTTCCTTCAAAATAAAAAATTAATGCATTATGATATTATGTTATGATAGTAAAATATTAAGTTAAAATTCTTAGATGAGTGAATTTAATCTTTAAATCGTCGTTTGCATGACTGTATTTCTGATATAATAATGAACTAAAATATCGTGTCACAGAGTTTTTTTTTTTTTTTTTTTACTCCCAATCATGCCCGGACGTTAAGTAGAGCTATGCAACATACTTAAAATGCGGTTACGGTAGTAAATTGTTATGAATTTGATGTTTGACCCGTATCGTTTGTTTCAATAGATCCGTTTTATCACACGATCTATAATGATTGTACAAAAATGTCTATTCATGTATGTTTTATGGCTACACAAAGACTACTTTGGTTTAAATATTACAATTACAATTAAAGTATTTTTCTCTTAATTTTTCGTGGTGGTAAGGATGAACAAAAAGCAAAGTAAAAGTAAGCTTACTCAATCGGAATAGTACAATCGAATTGTATTTTTGCCTCTTATTTGTGACAAAATGGAACAACCGTTTTTTTTTTTCATTATTTTAATGGAATAGTTCATTTTACAAAATTATTTGTTTATAATCTTTTTTTAATTTACTTCCTGGTTTAGGCTACGAGTTATTTTTAGCAGTAATGAAATTGTTTACGAACTTAATTTACTAATGAAAATAACTAACTATTGTAGATAAATTAATTTTAACCTCTTCGCTGTGATGTACACACTGATAACTTATGGATTCAAGTTTTGATACACAGTAATTTAATATCTATACATTAAAAAACTACGCAATTAAATTCGTTTTTATCAAATTAATCATTAGCAAAACAACTGTAAACGATTTATCAGAACGCTTAAGGTAGAAAGTAATATAAAGAGAATATTTGCTCTTTTCTTCGGACTGGAACGAAATTGTTTTGCATCATTTATTTTCAATCTACAAAGTCAACACGGTTACATTTTCCCAGTTGAGTTATTCTCGACAGAAAAATCTTGGAATATCTGGCATAAATTCACTCCAAGAAAATTTGAAGAAATATGATTTTAAGTTAAAGTTCATAACTGTTACTAGTAAACTTACTACTTCACTACTTTAAACTTGTTCTCAATACGACGATTTTGTTCAATGATTTAAATGTTTGAATAATTTTATTACTAAGTAATCTTACTTAGCGCCCATCCTCAATATAACAATTCTGGATTGATTTGTGTTTTAGTTGTAGTTTTGTTTTTGGCATCTTCAATACAATGTATTTTTCTAAAACTAAACAATAAATGGATATAATAACTTAAGTGAAATATTGTTACCATTGACATTTACTTTGACTATAAATTTAATTGTTTTTAAATTTGAAAGTAATTTTATTCTAAAAAAATTACACTAACCTTATTAAATCAATAAATCGATATCCAAATTATGAAACAGATTAATTTTAAAACAAAACGTTCACACCACAAAATGTTTTCCCTTTTTACAGGTTAGTCTACAAGTTAATAATATATTCAGGTTAACCGATGGTCCGCAGTAGCTAATTATGGAACTGCAGTTGTTTTTATTATCGGGTAGCTAACAGGTACTTTTAGAGAATCGTGGGGGAGATTGGTTTAGAGGCGAATCCAGTAATTGAAATTGTCACTCAATCACTCAACTATATTACTATCAAACAGAATATCCTTGGCCCAGAAAATTAAAAACATAACATTCTTGTGCTAATTGCAGTCTAATAAAATAGAAATGTTAATTTCATTTATTTCAGTTTTATTTTGTTTTACATATTATATTAGTATTTTTATCGTAAGATTTACTATTAACATTCGTATAGGCAATAAAAAAACATTGATAAAAAACCCCTAATCAAGATACAATCTATTAAGAAATTACCTTCATACTTAAATGAAAAATGAAATGTATTAATCAGTAAAAGAAGCAGAGCTGCGAGGATGTTAAACAGATTGGCGTGGTGAGAGCTATCTATTAATTATCTTGAAACCGTCCTTCCCTCCCCAACCCTCTACCCAACGCACAACCTGGATACATTTCTTAATTATTTAGTCAACCTAACTTTAAATTCGCTTTATGATTTATCCATATTTAACTTAGTATGACGTTTAAAGCATTAATACAAATTAACGGAGGTATAAATATTTGTTTAAAAAGTCCATTGAATTTATCTCGGACTACACATGTCAACTTCAATCACATGGCGTTTCATATTTATGATTCACATTGAAATGTTAAGTGGGCCATAAATTATTCATTAATACCATACGTTCCCCATCTCATACGGTCAGTATTGTTTGAATAATAGCTGTATTCACTTTTTGATAATAACATTTCAAAATTGAATTAAAAATACAAATTACTATCTATAGGTATTTATGAAATTATATTATTTTACTTAAAATTTCTCTGAAAAGGCATAGAATTCAATGGAACTCCTAATGCCAGTAAAGCTAGCCGGATTACTTTATGTAGTAATGGAACAACACTTAAGTTTGTTACAAATAATAAAGTAATTGTTATGTATAGGTAATGTAATAAAGGTTGTTATGTATAGGTAGGTGTTATGTATAGGTAAATAAATACTTAACTAACGTATTACTTCAACTATTAGACAGCAAACATGGATCTGTTTTATAGAAACCTTTCCCTTTATCACTTCTCCAAGTTTTTAAATCATGAAATGAACTTTTTTTGCTACAAATGACACAATTGTTATATTTAAAAAATTAAAATATCATAATTTTAAACGAATTTTTCTTCTAGGGTTCAAAGATATACTTTCGTATTAGGTAAAGTTTTACCGATTTGCGAAAAACCACTTTATGAACTATATTTCTTTGTCATAGATCTCATTCAGCTACAAAAAATTACATCTTGTTTAGCTTGCTCAAACACTTTCATTTAATCTGGTTGTAGCTATTAAAAACATTCAATTTCTTACTTCTG
Organism: Neoaliturus tenellus; assembly: GCA_030545055.2. Lineage (NCBI taxonomy): Eukaryota > Metazoa > Arthropoda > Insecta > Hemiptera > Cicadellidae > Neoaliturus > Neoaliturus tenellus. The sequence continues at coordinate 146,428,367 of CM061533.1, read as the reverse complement.
CAGTTTTAGTGTATTGTTGATAACTAATAGCTTCGATACCAGCATATTCTTTTTCTCCATAGGGCCTTAAGAACTACTTAAATCCTACAATGGTTGTTTTGAAAAGAGCTCTTCTTGGACCAGAAGGACAAAAACAATCGTACTTTTTCGTGCTAAATTTTTCAAGCATTTTTTTATTATTTTGACAGTGGTTACTTAGCTATTGGAAATGTATAAAATATGTAGACTATATTAATAATAATAATATGTAACTTGGATAAAAGCTTTATAACAAGGAATTAAACTTTTAATGCTATTAATTATACAGCTGGACCGAAAGGTCAGTGCTGTAGTACATTATTCACACGTGACCTGTTCTGATGTCCGTCACTGGTCAAGCTCTTCGACGGACAGCTTGCGTGTGCGAACATGGAAGAAATGTGATCTAAATTTTAATTCGGTTTACAGCATCAAGCCATCGGATTTCCAACGCCTTTACTTAGAAATTAATTTTATTTCCATTGAGTGTTTTATTGCTCGTTACAAATATTTTATTTTTTATGAATATTTTTCCTGTATATTTTTTATGTTTTCATTGTGTGGTTTTAATTGTTAAAGTGGTGCATAATTAATTAGTATCATATGAAGTATATGAAAAATACTATCAAGGTACTTAAGTTTTAAATATAGATCCTACTAGGATTTCTAATGTACAATGAAAAACTTATACAAATACTTTTGTGTATTTTAGAATTTTGTGTTGTTACTTCAAGTTAAGTTGTGACATTCAGCTGTATAAATGGGTACTAAATTTATTGATAATATCATTTACTTGGCCTTTGAATTAATTAAAAATCCTGTGGATCTATAAAACTATAACAAATGTTATTAATGTTTAATGTTTAAACGCAGTACGTATTTCTAAATCTTTTTTAATTATTAATCATTTATGTTTTAGTGTGTTATTGCTTTTTTTAAGCTTAATCATTATAAAATGTGGGTTGGATGTATATATATTTCTTTTAACTTAACCTTTTATAGTTTTAATTTAGGTTGAGTAAGGTTAAATATAATAAACCTGGATGAGTACTGGCAAATCTAATTCATTGGTGCCATTTTAATCACGTATTTATACAATTAAGGTTTTTTATTGTTCTTTAATTAATTTTTAAATTACAGATTTTAAAATTAGGTTCTCATTGCACACAGGGTAAGTGAATGCGTTAAACGGTCAATGGTAGTTAAATGATAGTGGGTTAACTATTTTTACTCCTTGAATTACAAAAACTCGATAAAAAGTGATCGATTTCAAATGTTACCGTACAAATAGTTTAAACAACTTTACATTCTGCACGTGTGCACTAATACATTTCCCGATATTAAAATAGGGTTTGGTGTTGTCACAAAGATTAAATTCATGTTCCAAAATCTCCCTATTAACTTTACTATAAAAATTGGTAAATTTTTTAAGACTTTTGATGAAATCAACAAGATATCATTGGTGATTTGGAAATTAATGAAGGTGAAGGTGAATTATATCCATAAGCGGGGAGAGTTTGAAGACGATAAATTAGTTATGTTCGGTAGGACGGACAGTTTGTCGATCGCCACTAGCCGGCGGCGCAGGCTGCATGTTGTGTCACAGGCCACCACGCTTTGTTGATGTAATTTGGTTACATTACTATAGTATACTACGTGCGAAACCCTTTCCATACGTATATTTTAACTATGTACATTAACTACATAAGTAACTTTTTTTTCTAAAAATGTATTTATAAGAACGGAAGTATATTGTTTTCCCCATTGCACGAACTGCAAAATGGACAGTTGTAGTTCAAGAATGGTGTAAGCCTATTAGATTTAGTCCTCAAAACACCTACGTATTTGATAAATGTGACCGAAGGGTAAGTTTACTGAATGGGATGGATCAGAAGAGGTATTTCTTCATTTTTGAAAAAAAAAAACCGGTTGATTACTTTGTCAATATTATTAATTATACCAATGGACAAAGACATCTGCGTCAAATTTTGCACCATCAAATTTTAATATCTGAATTTTCTCAGGATTGAACCAGCAGCCTTTGATTTGTAAGGCGAGCTAGATAACTAGCCATTACCAACTGCATTATTAATTAGTGTTGTTTTGTCATCAAGAAAAACCTCAAGTGAGAGCCATTTATCTGAATCAGTTTTGGCAAAAAGGGATAGAGATGACCCAACCATTCGCATCAGTATATGAAACTAAGGATAACAAATTTTATTACAGTTTTATTTTTATTAATTTTAAACTCATGTACTATCTATGAGGGCAATATATCATGCAAGAAAAAGTTTAATATTATTTATTATATCGGAAGGTGATTTTTTCTTTCTTAAAACTTCTAAAACATGTCAACAAGGTTGATGAAGCTAAAATAAATATTTCCTCTCATTGTTTATTGGTATACGAGTGTAACAGATTATACTACAATGAATGATAAAGCTTAGTTTGAATTTCATGGATTAAAAGTTTTAATACTGTGAGGTAAATGACTTTAGTAATTAAACTCCAATATAAAGCTGTTAAGATTTACTTTGAATGAGCTTAGGGCGAACCTAATAGCATTGACTATGTACACTAACGTGAATAGACCTCTCATCCAATGCATTTAGTTTGAGGCAAAAATTTGGAAGTTAGGTGGACGCCGCACCAGAGTTGCTGCCATCGATGTTGTTGTTATTCAGCTGAATTTACAGTGCTGCCAAAACATTTTAGCAAAACATAAACATAACTTTCAGTTATAAAATGTTTCATCCTTGGTTTAGAAGAGTGGTAATACTAATTTATATATTATACGTTACGTGTCCTTCGATGGACGCCGCACGAGATCGCACCACCGTCAATGTGCTTCAAACACGCCTATGCTATGAGAAGTCTACTCACGTTAGTGTACATAGTCAATGCTAATAGCTACTGTTTTAACCAGATGAGGTTACATTATTGGGAAAGATGATTGAAGAATTTTAATATTGTATTCATATGTTAGTGCTTTTCCGTTAAAAAAAAAAAACATGTATTATAAGCTTCGTACTGAAGTTTCCAGTTTTAAATTTAACTTATTTATAGAATAGGATTGTAGAATTCAGCTTTCAAATCGGTGTTGCAAGCAGCCAAGAGCGATCAATGCTATTACCTCCATAATCGAGGCTGTATTGTGAACATTGCAGTTAATTAGTTTGTAGCTCACATGTTTACCCATGTTTTAATCGAAACTCAGATTTTCTCTATGTTCAACTTGTGTTATATCTTGGAATTTGAGAAACAAATATGTATTATTTTTATTTTGAATTATAAAAAAAAAAAATTAAGTTATGAAAATTACAAAAACAGATATATTTTAACTCCATTGCTCAAAAGGAAAGTATTTGTAATAAATTAAACAATGTTTCATTTTGTAATAATAATTTCATTTACTAATAATTATTTTTAGCTTGGATATTCATATGCCCATGGGAAATATAAAATTATTATATATTTTATTTAACTGAAATGTACTATGGATTTTACGGAATATACATGGTGCTTGGTAGTCAGTGTCAAAAAAATTAAGGGGTTGCATAAAAATACACAATTTAGGCAGTAATATCTCACTCCACATTCCAGTAACAGCCATTTTTAGAGTTTTTCAAATTTCTTGGCACTGCACATAAAAATCTTGGTTTTCTTGCATTTTGATAAATCTATTGCTACTTTTTATAAAATTTTTAGAAAGAATACAAAATTTCCTTTTCGTAAAAGTACAGTTTGTCCCAATTGAACGCTCTTAAAGCCTTGTAAAATCTACTGGTACATAATATTTAGGAAAATTAAGAAAACGTGCGGGATAACTTCCTAAAGAAATTTTTAATTTGCATCAAGCTACAAACTTTCAAATGTCAACAAAACTTAACCATATTATAAGCTTTAAAATGATATGGTGGAAGTGACCTTTCCTTTTTATTTTAAATAATTAATGACCTGTTTCTATTGAAATAATTATCATTATTGGAAATTATCACACTGTATATGGAATGAAAATGTAGTATGGAATTTATTTAATAACTTTCAAAACACAACAGATACTGACCTTCAGAAATCATTAATGATGATAGTAACCTACTTAATGGTGCCACGACCTAACGAATAGTACCTCTGAGGGAGGGCCCACAAGGAGTCAGTCCAAAATCATAAATTTGAGCATAGGTTGATATGTACATCAAATGAAAGGTCTTATTTAGTAGAGTAAAAGCCACACACAGCATTTCAAATGGTTGACCGAGGCGGAAATGACAGACAATCAAACTTTCCATTAAATCAATATGACAAAAACTTGAAAAGGAAATAACTACAGGTAATTCGACTTTTTAAGGATGGGTATTTGACATAAAGCTCAAAATTTAAACATCCTTAAAGTTTGATATGACTTGAAAAAAAGCTAATTAAGTCATCTCCAGGACTTCTTTCTTTGACGACCCTTCAAAGGAAGTTTGTAGAAAGCTATTTGGATTTTATTGGTATACGTATTTCATAAAATAACAGTTAAAAATTGTGTTTAACGCCAATCCCTGCTCCTTAGACAAACAGAAAAGGTCACTTTTAGTATACCATTTTAAGACTCATAATGTGGGGACATGTAATGATAAAATGTCAGCTGTTTTGCTGACATTTGACAGTTTTTAGCTTGGCGTATAAAAAATTGTCTTAAGGAAGTTATAGCACAATTTTTCTTAATTTTCGTAAACATTGATTTGAAGTAAATTTTACAAGGCTTTAAGAGGGTTTAATTGAGAAAAATTGTAATTGTTCTAAAAGGAAATTTTGAAATTTTATGTTCTTTCTAAAAAATTTCATAAAAGTAAGCAATAGATTTGGCAAAAGGCAAGAACAACAAGCTTTTTATGTGTAGTAGAAAGATAAAAAAGAAAGAAAAAACAGCAAATGGCTGTTACTGGAAGGTGGAGTGAGATATAACTGCCAAAACTGTAATTTTTTTCATTTTAGATGTATAATAACCTTTAATTGTTTTGACACTGACTACCAAACACCCTGTTTTACCTCACATAATTTACAAAAGTGCTTTTTTCAATGCTTTTCATGAGACACTAGTTTTAAATTTGTTTGTCTATATATGTAAAAATATTTGTATATTTTTACATATATAGACAAACAAATATAAAACTATAAAACAAATATAAACCTAGCATCCTATAACAAATTTCAAACATACAGTTTAAACAATATTCTTTTTGAAATTGGTTTTACATTTAGACAATTGTTTGTCTACATACGTAAATATTTTTTACACATTTAGATTTGCATATTACACATTACACATTATACATTTCATAAATAAACTTTAAAATATTCTAAATGTAAAGTAAACATACAGTATACATATTGAAAAGCTCTGGTTCCTTTTCCCCAATTTCATTCTACAATTTATGACATTATTAGGAATGTGAGAACTTTATTATGTACAGGTACAATTTATACAACTATCAAACATGGCCATATAGTACATGAAATTGACAGATCGTATGAGCAATTGTTTTCCAATATTCTTTAAATGTAATCAAAATATCTCTTTTGACAAGTTAAGCTAGCCCGCTTTTATGGATAAGAAAATACCCTATGTTATTTGTATATTTCATACATAAAATCGTTCACATCAGAGTATCTTCTTTATCTGTAACAATGTTGTTTTCATCATGTTTTTAACATTAGTTAATTTTGGTTTTGACATTTTTTTCAAGGGAGAGCCAGGAAAATGCAATTACACACACTGGGCCAGCCTGTAGTGTGGGACTTCCGTAAAAATGGGTTTACCCCCTGAAACCTCTTCTACCCTTTAGGACTCTAGCCTGAAATTGTTTATCACATTACGTCTCTCTAGGCCCAAATTTGGCTCACACACGTGGGGCTAGTTCCTTATGCAGCCTCTCGGTCAAGGGATCTGGGCCACTTCACGTTCTTTTTTAGGGGGATGCCCGGGATGAACTGTGATAAACATCCCCAGTTGCCCTCATCGTCCATAACCTTTTCACACACCATGTTCACCGTCCAGTTCACCATGCAGCCTTTCCACCCATGGTTGGACCGGCTCAATGAGTATCGCAATCAATCGTCCTCGGGTGTCGTGTTCCCAGCTGTGTTGCCACTGCTGGAAGGTTCGGGCTTGCTCTTCGGATCTTGCTACATCCTTGCGAATCTCGCCTTGTCTCTGATAGGTCACCTTCCTCTCCCATGCCAATAGTTTGACAGGGATGACTCCTGCAACCACCAGTACAGTAGGCTCGGATACTGTCAAATAGATGGAACACACCCGAAGGGTAGCTTGACCTTGAACAGGGGAGATGTGCAACCTATATAATTCCTTTGTGAGAGTGTCTGCCCACACCCCTGCCACGTAAAAGAGTACGGACTGGAATCTGTACATCGATAACCGTCTTCTGCTAGACCGAGGACCCCCGACATTGCCCACTAGCTTACCATAAGAGACCATCTTAGGCGCCTTGTCCGCCGTTCGAAAGATATGATCCCTCCAGCTTAACTTGTTTTCAACCATGACTCCGAGGTACTTGGTTGCCTATTTGACTGGACCTTATCCCTTCCCACTCGCAGAGGGATGACGGTGTCAATTCTTTTCTTTGAGAGGACCATGATCTCCGTCTAGCTCAAGGCAAGCGAAAGACCGTGATCTGACATCCAGGCGTTGATAACGCGCATGACTCGGTTCAACTTTAGCTGATCCAGCTCAACGTTTCGTGCGGCGAAGAGAACCGCAACGTCATCGGCATACCCAACTAAGATGGTTTCATCGGGCAATTTGAATCTCAGGAGGCTGTCATAAATAACATTTCACAGTTCGGTCCCAGTATTGAACCCTGCGCGGCACCAGAGTTGACTTTTAGCGTCCGCGCTCCATCTCGGGTGTCGTACAACAGTCGTCTAGAACGGAGGTAGGCCTCGATGAGCCGCAACAGAAAGGTTAGAATGCGAAATGTGTTGCTAAGCGCATCCAACATATCAATTCATCTCGCCGAGTTGAAAGCATTCTTGATATCAAGCGTAACAAGAAGCACTACTCGGCGGTAGAAATGGTTGTGGCTCTCGGCTCCCTTAACAGCTTTCTGGACTTCGTCAATCGCGTCGATTGTTTATTGTCCATTTCTGAAGCCGTAGGCCTACTGACGAGGGCAACGATCCCCTCAGCGACCTAAGAAATCAAACGGGAACGAATCAACTTTTCAAAAAGTTTTTCAGAATTGTCCAACATGCAGAGAGGCCTGTGGGACGACGGCAGCTTAGAATCAACCTTTCCCTTGCTAATAAGCACAAGCTTGGTGGTTTTCCAGGAAGATGGAAACACCCCTTCATCCAATCAAGTATTGCACATTCTCAGAAACAATCCGAAATTGATAGTGAAAATCGACTTCAGAACCTCGCTGGGAATCCCGTCGGGACCAGGATCCAGTGGCGGCCGGTGGTTAGGGACGCTGGGGGGGGGGCTCTTATCATTATTTTATTTAATTTACGCCAGTGCAGATAAATAATGTTTGCTTCAGCAAAAACGGTTATCTCTTATGTCAATAAATAATAGTTACTCCATCAAACAGGTATAATTCGATCACAAAGTTGAATTAAATTGCAATATAGTCTAAAAATCTTAATCACAATTGCTGACGAAAAGTAATCTCTGTTGTACATAATCTATTGTACTGCAGAGTATCAGTTATGTACAACAGAGATGACTAAAACAAGCAGTTGTGTTCCGTCAATTTTATTCACTTGATATGAATCCGTTAATGCGTAAGCCTACTTCTTTTTCGTGACATTTGTTTGAATTGAGGAAACAAATCAGACTGAAATAGTTTTGCCGCGGACAGGTGTGTTCTAAGAATTGAAAGCGGTCCACTACCCCGGATGTCACACACTTCCTTTGAGACAGTATATTTCCGGTCTTCAAACCATGTTTACGTCAGGGTTCATGTACGCTATTCTTCACACACTGGACTAATCCAGTTCAGGGGAGTTTCTTATTTTTTGTACTTCATATTTAAATTCTTTATCGTACTTGAAAGCCTTAATGCAATCAATTGTTTTACTAACTGTAAAAGATACATCACAATTTGGGATTATCTTGCCATTGACTATGAATACATAGTCAATGATTTTGCTTAACGAAATCCAGCAAAAAAAAAATAAAATAAATAATAATGATAAATAAATAAAAACTAAATAAAAATAAAAAATCTGCATCTCTCAAGACATTTTGTAGGCCTATAGTTTTATTTAATCTCGCAAATCTAATGTTAATCTTTCCAAGTACTTCATCAAATTCTATACACGCTATGATGTCTTTGTCACTCATTTTATGTATCTTAATTTTTTAGTTCAAATGTTTAATCTCTGAAATACCACCAACAGTTAAGGCACGATCCTGAATCCCTATAATCAAGCAAGTTTTACAGAAAAACGAGTTTTTAATTTTACAGCCACAGAGCCAATTGGCCTAATTGTATAAATTTCTAAAACATTTTTGATTAAAACTATTTTTTTTCTACTTTGCATTTGATTTATAACTAAATTGGGCCTTGGAAACCCCAGGTTTTTCAAAGTAATTCTAATATTCAATGTTTTTCATTCTATTACCTACTATACGATTTACCTGGTGTAAATGTTGCTCATCTCCAACTGCAACGTTACCCATTTCACTTTCACCCATTTACATTTGCTCACAAATCTATATAATTCACTATTTCAACACAACACACACCAACACGTACAGCATTACGCACAACAGAACCTAGACGGACGACTGCATCGCGAGGGAACTGACAGTCACATTTTTGGCACTGCTCGGTTGGTAGCAGTGGCTGGAGCAGTGGCGCGCGCAGCCTAGGGCACCGGGCAGAGCGTTGCATTAGCAGCCGTTGGGATGTGCCTGTGTGAGTGAGCTGCGCGTATGCGCGTCTCCATTTGATTTTACAAGAGCGCTAGGACACCGTGGCCGGCGTCCGTCGCTCCGGCCCGAGCCGGCCGCGATAGAATTAGAGACACAATCGTCGTCGATTTTTGATTTAATTTTGGTACGATCTGTTTCTATCTTCAACTTATGACATATACAATTGTCATTCTGTTAAATATTCTCATAATAGTATTTTGGTTAATTTATTTTAATCAATTCTTTAGGAGGGGTGGCGTCCGGGAGTCCTTATGGGTGAGCCGCCACTGCCAGGATCCTTGTTACTATTTAGGGTGAGAACGGGGGTTTCCAACTCCTCAATGGTGAAGAGCGGAACGTCATCCACCTGTTCAAGTCAACCAGCGGTCAATGTAGATGTTCAGGAAATAGGACAGTGACGATCCTCTCCATGGTGGCGCCCTCGGATAGTAGTGGGCCCGGGGTTTCTTGGTCACGACTTTGTAACCCAAACCCCATGGATCGGAATCGACGTCGTCTCGAAGTTTCCTCCAGCCATTCGCATTGCTCCTTTTGATGGCCTGGGGGAGAGACTTTATCGCAGCTTTGTGCAAAGTTAAATAAATTTATCCAATAAGGGCTACCTTAACCATTAGGCAAATGACAAAAACAACCTTTTGAACTGAAAAATAATGATTAAAAATGTAATCATATGTATTTTTGATAATTTTCATATTAACTAATTAATTAATTAATAAATATTATTATTATTTTAGTTATTTCGAGTAATGGATCTTTTACAGTATTTATTATGTCCAATATTCAGAATTTAATACGGTAGTAAGTTTCTCAAATGATTTATATTTTATTCAACTGTAAAAACGTCAAGTTCTTTTTTTTTATTGGTAAGGTTCTTCAAATTTGTACAATTGTTTTTTTTTCAAGATTTGTACAATCTTGAAACAAAATAAAAAATAAACAAATGAACTGTATGGTCAACACTTTAAATGTAGTATCAATATAATTACTCTTTCCGACATTTCAGTGTTTCTTTGTGTAAAACACAATGAAAAGCATGAAAACGGTGGAATGGATTAATTTTCCGTTTGAATAAATGAGGGAATGACAAATGAATATGCATTGCATGACACCGGCCCAGCTATCCGGGCTGCGCTGCCCTTTGTGGCCGTATCGATGTCTATCGGCGCGAACGGACCACTCAACAAAACCAGACTTCTCAATCATTTTACATTGCTTATATTTGTAATTTAAACTGAAAAAGTTTACCGGAATTCTTTAATTTTGAAGTAACAATAAGTAGAGGAGAAAAAATGTTATGCCTTTAACACCACGCTTTTTAATTACTACCATGCAGTCATTTAATATTTAAAAATGAACTAAAAATCTATTTATCCCACGAAACATGCGTCACACCACAAATACAACCATATTTCATGGACAAAATAAAATACCTTTGTATATCTACTCCCAACGAACGGGATGTATGCTCACGTGGTTGTAGAAATTATTTCAAATGAATTTTTGGGAAAGTATTCCAAACAGATAAAATTGCTGTGACCACCTCTGGTTTTGAACCCGGCACCTCTTGAACATAGTCCTTATTCCAAGTAGCCAAAATTTAGGTAAGGTAGATAGCCATAATTTATTCATAATTTTCGTAAACTGTAGATTGGTCTGTGAAAAGTTATTTACTTTTGCTCATGTAAATAAATAAATAAATAAATAAATAAATAAATAAATAATGTCTTTATTGCCGTAAATATACAAAATTCACATTGCATGGCAAAAGTCAATATACAATTGTTAGATAAAAATGAAAATACAGATGTCACACAGAAAATCCAAAAGTCATGAAAATACATTGACATTACAAGTTAGTCACGAACGTTAAAAGTACATAATATGTTACACTTTAAAACAAAAGGATAAAACAAATATTAAGCTAAAATGGACCACTCTGACTTCAGAATTAGTTTTCATTAAAAAATAATTAAAAACAATTTTTTATTTGTATAGTTAATGTGGACCATCTTTCAAATACAAAAAAACAATTAGTGACTCCAACGGTGGGCAAAGAACTCATCCAATGAGTAGAATGCCATTGACAACAGCAGTTTTTTCAAACAAGATTTGAAATTTTGATGGTCATTAATATTTTTTATTGAGTCTGGCAGATGATTCAGAACTTTTATGCCCACTTGTGATGGCAGATGTTCAAAAGCTGTTTTCCTGTGCCTTTCAGTCCGAAAAATATCCCTACTTCTGGTTTCATAATGATGAATATTTCGTCCCCTCCTCAGTTCGCATTTGAATTTTCCAAAACAAGCTGCCTCAAGGATGTAAAGACTAGGCAAGGTCAAAAATCCAAGGTTCTTAAATGCATCTCTGCAAGTCTCTCTATAACCCAATTTTTTTATGATTCGTACAGATTTTTTCTGGAGTTTGAAAACCCTTTCAAATTTATTTTTAGCACACCCTCCCCAAACACAGATTCCATATGTCAAAAAAGGATATACTAACCCAAATGTGCTGTGCTGTAAATGATTGCTAAACTCGTCTCACCATAACCTTTTTCCTTTCCTTCTTCCTTCCTTCATTTTCCTTCTTTTAACCTTTTTCTAGATTGACGTTGATAGTACTAATTTCCTAGCTTCATACAAGTGGTTCATACAAGTTGTTCATGGTAATGTTCGCAAACCGATACAAGATATCGTTCATACTCACCCCAAAATTCTAAATAAGTTGTAAATAAGTTTTTTTTTTCAAACAACCACCACATTGAGCACCGTCGTATGGAACAAAACGAGCATTTGTCTTTATTTTATGTCACTTGAAGCTATGTTCGTGCTCATGTGTATGTGCTACATTTCTTGTATAAATTCAATAAACCTGATGTACTTTATAGACACCCGGTATATTGTACCGCTATTATTTTTGTTTTAAAGAAACTAACTGCTCCGGGTCGTTTTCAACAAACCACTTCGAATAATCCTTTAGTTCGTTATAGTAGGATTTTATTAATAAAAAACCAGTCAAAAAAGGGAGTGGAAGGTTGAAGATAATGAAATGATAACTCTCGGTTGGCCAACAATTAGTTTAGCACTGGTCGGCCTGCCACCCTAAGTAGTGTGTTTTGGTTACCGCTGGCTCAGGTCAGCTGCCCCGGAAGCCATGCGCCGGGGCATACAGCTTCCGGTCGGTTAGAGAAGGTATCAGGGGAGGGGGAGGTACGCATAAAGTAAAAGTTAGTTCAAAATTGAAATTCAACTTGATAAGTGGGTTACGGAAAGTATGTCAAGGTCATCCCGAGTAAGTTTTAAAAAAGCCTATCCCGCTACCACAGGAAATAGTTCTGAGAGTCGAACTACCCGGTGATAGCGGGATAGGCGGATTTAATTTTCTGTGAACTTTATTCGTAAAAAAAAGAACAGATACAATCAATGTGCAAAAACAAATACAATCAATGTGCAATACAGGTTGAATTCTTGTGATGAAACACGGAGTTGTAAAAGCAAACGCCGACGACGAGGATGAGGTAGAGGCAGAGTCCCCAGATGACGTACTTGACGAGTTTGAAGAAACGGAATACCTCGAGTTGGTTTTGCCGTTCCAATTCCAATCGTTTAATTTCCAATTTCAATTTTTCTTCTTTCATCTTTTCCTCTTCCATCCTTGTGACGAAGGAAACTTCATCCATCATATCCATCATTAGTGTTGTTATTTGGTGTTTGAAATTTTGAAACAAGTGATGTCGATAGTTCAAATGTTGGAGACGGAATGAGAAGTTAAAGCGAGGAACGTTAGTTAAACGAAGAAGCGGTGGGGGGAATTTAATTACACCGAAGCGGTGGGGGGAGTTGAATTACAACGAAGTGGTGGGGGAAGGAGGTTGCTCACCATTTGTTTCCGTACTTGCTGTCGTCGTGTCTGATTGTGGAGGTGTTAGCGGAGTAAGATTTAGCAAACTATCTTCATCAGAACTGTCAACCTTATCACAAATAGGACAGGCGTAAGTTATTTCCAGACTCATTTTAACAGTGTTGAATTTACTAACAATTTCGTGTAAAGTATTAAATATCTCTTGCAAATCTTCTTTAGAATTTACTTCGAAACTAGAATTCATTCGTGCCAACGGAGAGTTGTTCATCGTGCGAGAGTCGGTGAGTGAATGAAGATCGGTGCTTAGGAAGGAGGCCTATTTTTCGGTGAGCATGAGCTTGTTATTAAGTAAATAGCTAAGTTCCTCTTCTTCGTCTTTCAATTCAAATATCTTAGCTGAAGTAGTAGCCCTTGTTTCGTCTTCACTCGATGACGAAGAAAATCGAAACACCCTAGCTGAAGTAGTCGTTGTTTCGTCCTCACTCGATGATGAAGAATATTCACGAGGACGTAAATAGTGAACATCAAGTCTGATCCATCTCATAGGATATCTATCCATGACAGAGAGCAAATTTTGAAATATTTCCTCCAACTCTTCCCTGTCAGTTATTATATGTTGAAACTTGACGAAAGGCGATCCCATGTTGTTAGTCGGAGTGTTGGAAGTGAAATAATTTCAAAGGTGGATTCAATAAGATACAAAATTTAAACAAATGGTGGGGGGAAATCTAAAAGACTTATGGTAGGGGGAAATCTAAAAAAAAACTAATGGTGGGGGTAAGCTCAAGGTCATCCAATTGAAGTTTTAAAAAATAGTGTAAAACCGAACTTACACATTTGATGGTTCTACAGGATCGGAATACCAATCTGATCTGTATTTACATCTCATTATCATATGTGTACAAAAATCATTTTGATGAGACTTGGTGCGTTGACAATGAGCTAGATCGAGAGGATGAAATTTGAAACATCTTTGAGGACAGCATGTATGAAAATATCTTGATTTGTAAAATTTGAAGGTTCGCAATTCTGGTGGCGGTAGTTGTTTTGTTTTGCACTTGCAGTAACAAGATCCAAAAAATTCACATTTAGTGCAAGCTAACCCGTCCACCATCATTGGTCCTAAATCTGTACATTGTTGTTCACAACAGTAACGGGGTTCGTATTTGTATTTTTGTTCTTCCATGTTGACGCTGCTGTGTCCAGTGAAAGAATAAGAGTTTATAGTGTTGAATAGCGAGTTTTATGTACTACAAAAAGTGGTGGGGGGTAATTTCAAGGTCATCCAAACGAAGTTTTAAAAAATTATACCTTACTAATGTAAGGAATGTTGATACTTAAGAAGTTTATTTCTTTTTATCTTCTTCAGACTTTGTCTGTTTGTTTTCTTCAGACCTTTTCTCTCTCTCCGCTTTAGCCATAGCGATAAGTTCTTCAGTTGATAGTGGATGTACTTCAGGAAATTTCAAAATTAACTTAGCTTGATATCCTTCTTTAGTTAATATTTCTAAATCTTCAGTCATTTGTTCAACTGTATTGTAATCTTTTCCATAGATTTTTCCATCAAGTTCAATCATCATTCTGTATAACATCTTTAAAAATTAGGTGTTGACGCAGCGACAGTCGGGAAGCGAATGATTAGTTTTTACAAAATATCACCCCACTTGACGTTGATCACGTGATTCCTTAGTTCTATTTGTTAAAAGTTATTTAACATTGGTAATACTTGTGGAACTTGATGTTATGTTGACCAGTCGGCGATGAAGATGTTGTAGGTTGTGTAGAAAGAAATACTTCATCATCGCAATATTTTGTTTTAGTAAACATCCTTATATTAGTAGCACTAACATCAACAGTTAAATGATAACCACCGGTAAGTAAAACTCGCATTTCGTTTGTTAAATCTTCAAGTTGTTCAAAACTTGTAATGGTGTTGGTATCGTAAGATGCACACTTAACCTTTAGGGACATGTTGAAGTTTTGTATTTAGTGATAGAGAGCGAGATGCGTACGGTACGAAAGGTAGTCGTAGACTGATGAATTTCACAAGTTAATTTTCACTTTTATTATCACACAAAATTGGGTCAAGGTCATCCCGTGGAATTTTTAAAAAAAGCAACATATTGCTATGTATAAAGACATAACAATATGTTGCTTCTTTTATTTTTTTTTCTTTTCTGTTTTATATTATCTTTATTGAGAAACCATTACAAACACATATATTTACAATACTATGTACAAAACTAATTAGTAGAAGGTGTTACACGAATAGTTAGTTCAGTTGAGTTGTTTCCACTCGGTCCGTGTGAAACCAAATAGAGTGCGCCGGGTTGAATAACACGAAGATCTTCATTCTGTAGAAGTTGTACGAATCGTTTCGGTAGGAATATCTGAAACTTCGGTTCGTCACCAACTGTATACGGCGCGGCGCCTCGCTCAATGTGCAATTAATAGCATCGCCCACTGAAGTGTCCATCTTCTTGATTGTATGTATGATATAATGTTTTTCTTCTTTTAGTTCCGAACATCTCTTCGTTGGTAAGATTGTTGACTTCGAATGAGCGTTGAATTGATCAACCAAATTCTGAAGGAAGTTCTGCGATACCATCTTAATGTTATTGTTAATCTTGTTGTTAATAATAATGTCCGTCGGAGATGTTGTCTCTTCGGAGGTTCGAGTAATACTCATGCTGCGTCATGGTAGCGCTCTCGCTTTTATTATCGATGTTACCCCCACCATTCTGTTGAAGGAAATTATTCAGGCGGTAAGCATTCTTCAAAGCGCACTGTGACCTTCGATGTTTAAAACTCTTTGATGAAATACAAAGTTCATTAAAGTAGCATTGGAAATCTCTATCCATCTTTGCATTAATCACTTCGTTAGTTGTAAATGATTGCATCCAATTAGCTTTTTCCAATCCCCTTGTGTAGATAGTTTTGAATTCTTTGCAATAATGATTCATAATGTGCGGCATCATGTTATAATTAATAAAACCTTCATCCCATCTTAAGTTGTGAAAATGTTTGTTCAACCATTTGTTTGTAACTTTCGCTTTAGTTGTTAGTCTACTGAATGGTAATGGAGGTTTAAATAAGTAATGATAAACTACAGATGTGTTCATATCCAAAATTACTAATTCTTTGATAATAAAGTTTCCATCATTACCTCGAAAAGCTTGAAATTCAATTATACCTCTTTTAACATCCATTAAATGTGGCGTATTAGAAAACGAAACCCGTTTGTTCATGATGAAGTCTCATCAGCAACTGACTACATACACGATTGTTCTTCTTTAACTTCTTGCGCTTCTTCGTCGATATTAAAGTTGGTGTGATAGTTGTTCAATTGTCTCCACATATCCACTTCTTGAGGTATTCGATTAAAAATAGAAGTATCCACAGGACCGTATAAAAGTGGAACGAAAGGTTGTCTGTCCAATGTATCGATTAGATAGTCTTTGATTATTGCACTTGAAAATATTAGTTGTTTTAAATATCTGGTGACGGGACCGGTAGTACAACTTAAAGTGTAAAATTCTTCTTTTGTCAAATGTAATTTTACATCATGTCTAGTTAAATCTCTGAAGCGAACGATATGTCCTCCACGATGTTTGACTATATCAACTTCAATATTTGATTCTAATAAACTTAATCTTGTTCTTCTTCCAAATGTGTTGTTACTTAAATAACATTCCAAAAGATGTAGATGTTTCATAAATGATTCCCAAGAAGTTTCAGTAAATGAAACCATTTTATTTCCATGATTTAAAATAACAATCGGTGAGTAATCCAATGTTTTTAAAATTCCAACTGATATATTTTTCGTCATGCATGCAGAAATGGGGTAGAAAATTCGAAGAAATACTTCTGTTAAAATATTTGTTGTAATGTTAACTTCAATCTTCTTTCTTTTTACTTCTTTTTCAACCTCTTCTTTTTCTTCTTCTTTCTTCTTATGTTTGTTAAACTTGAGGAATTCATCCATTTCTCGTTCAACTTGTTTTTCTATATCAGAACTATTATCATCATCAACCAGAGGTGTATTTTCTTCTCCGTTAGTAGAACTCATCTTGCGAACGATGCTTCCCATACGACGGTCGAAGATATAATGAAATTTCTACTCATTATTTTCTCTCTTTTATGTTTTTTTGTTAAATCTTAAAATTTATACAATTACGTTGTACTAATTCTTCTTAAAGTACATTCTTCACAATTCCGGTTAGCGGTGTGTAAGTAACTATTTTATCGTGTAAAATTAAGCAGTATGCCGAAGTTCCATCCGCTACTGGTTCTTCAAATTCCATTTCAATTTTTATATCCACACTTGATGATTTTACCGATTCATTCTGTTTCGAACAATCGATTACAATTATCGGAGCCTTGGAATAATACTGGTCAGGTGATAATAGCGGTGTATTAGTTTTTCCATAATATGACGATTGAAATCTTGCATACATATCGTATAAAATGGAAAAACGTTTTTTGCTGAACATGACATTTAAATTGTCATATGGAAAGAATTGAGAATTTAGGAAAACCTTACAATTCTTTATTTTACAGTGATCAAATTGACCAGCATTTGCAGTGATAACATCTTTTCGCTTAGTTTGAAAACCAAGTATTATATACCTTGCTCGTTCCAAGTAAGTTGATGTCTTGACGGTCCATGTTTGTCGTTCTGTCTGAGGTAGTGTAGGATATTCATGGAATTCCCAACTTCGGAATGGCATTACAATATCACGGTCAGATTTTAACTTCCTCAATAATACGATTCTATGTTCATCGGCCAATCTTACATGAGGTACTCTCCACACAACTTTATCCAACTGTAGTTGCCATTCTAGTTTATCTTCTGTAGTTGCAGGTTCTGCAAGTATCAAGTCCTTGTTAGTTGAAGATCTGAGTAATACCAACTCTTGTTTGACATTTATTATTACTCGTTTGTAATCTTCAGCAAATCCCAAAAGCAATCGTAAAGGTACATGAAAATCAAAGTGACCGTTGGAAGCTGGTGTTATAATGTCTTTATCAGGGGCAGCCCATCCGGCGGTGACTATTGAATTCTTCTCATGCGGTGTTAATGATGTTAATCCTTTCAATGTCGTTGTTATACCAACCTTTTTTGTTGAATCAACCGTAACCCCTGATATTTCATATCTTATTTCATCAAAAAGGTATGCCATCGGGTTATTTATAAAAGGAACCGTTGAAGCAGTTTTTCCATCCAATTTAAGTACCCGTCCTTCAATGTACAAATAACTTTCGCACGGTAACGTGTAAATATCTTGTTGTTGAATGGGAATCCTTATTTCATCGTTATTGTTTAATTTTGATGAAGTGTAAGGGTTGTGCGTGTGATATTCCTTCTCCCATAGTGTTTCGTCGAATGTCGGTCCTTGAGATATATCCAGGATATCCATCGTTGTTAAGTTTCAATCCAATCTTCTGTAGAAAACGAATGTTGTCCGATGTTAACTCTTCCAATGTCGAGGAGCTACTGAGCTCCCGACCCTTCCGTTGCGGTTTAAATGTTAATCCCATGTCGACTTTTAGGTTGCCGCTCTGATGTGTAACCGTATAGTAATTGTTTCTCCTCTAAAGTCAACACTATGACCGTCTTGATCCAATATGTTCAGTACGATGTCTGAAATGAAACTGGTGTTTAACGGTAGGTATATTAAGTTTTGTGGCTTTTCAACAATTTTAAAACCGGGAGCTACTGTTGGATAAAATGTATGTAAAATATGCTGATTCACTCCCTCTCTATACGATCCGTGTATAATATTACACGTTACATCGATACTATTTACTTTTAATATTGTTACAGTTGTATTACCTGAATGAGTTGTTCCAGGAGTTAAGATTTTTTTTGTTGTATCTGTAAATCCAAGTAAACTGCCAATCGAATGTTTCAAGCTGACATCAATATAGTATTTCGAAGTTATTTCTGCTTTTAAAGTGTTATTGTTTCCTTTAACGGTGATATTTTCTTCTCCGAGTGTTTTCTGTAGTAATTGGTTTATATCATCAATTTCATAAGCTCCAGTTGGAAATGTAATTATTTTCAATTCTGAATATTTTCCTGAAGCATCCTTAGTTTCATAATAATGTAGTAAATTGTTCTTTCCTTCCGTAGCATTAGGAATTGAGTTGTAGGTAGTCAAATCAAGTAATGCCGCTTCCCATAATCTTTCTTTGGATAGACGCAATGCTGGGAACAGCGTACTTTTCAATGTGGATGAATTTCCACTCAGGGACACTGTATACGATGACATCTCAAAGCTGACTGACACTCTTCGCTAGAAACTCCAAACATAAATGTCCACATATTTCAGTATTGTCAGGTTGTTCCCTTTTATAGTTGTAAAAAATATTTTTGGAGTTTCGAAAATAATGTTGAAGTTGTTTTGGCGGTGGTAGATTGCCAAAACTGTCAAAGTAATAAACGGTTTGTCCGAGTTTTTTATAGCATACCCAATGAGTACCTGGACCATAGGTGGAATCCAAATTTACTATTCCAGTTTCATTTTTCCATATTGTAATTGGTAATTCATCTTTCATAAAAACTCCTCGAAAGAATGGTATTTTTAAACATTTTACATAATCATTTAATTGATGATTTGTTAAAGCTTTATTTGGAATTATCAATTGATTTTTCTTATTTAGTACACACGGTACGGTCTTAGGTATAAACCTGCTCCGTTTTTTACCATTGACCAAATAGAAGCTTTCTTTACTTTTGCTTTACGAGTTCTACGACGTCTCTTCCTAATGTTTCCTCCTCTTTTGGGAGCTCTTCTCTTTGCAGGTCTTCCTCTGCGACGTCGTCGTCTTCCAGCACCAAATTTAGCTTTCGTCTTCATGGCTGTAGTTACTGCCCAAGCCGATGCTTTTTCTGCAATACTTGCGTCACTTGACTTTACTCTTTGCCAAGCCTTTTCCGCTAGAATTTTATCCGCTATTGATCTATTCGTTGAATCTTTATACTTTGAATATGCTATGTCGTGTTCTTTGCAAGCTTGATCTAATTTATTAATTCCAGGATCTCCTCTTGCTAAACGTTTTGCCAACTTAGTTCCAGGTCCACAATATTGATAACCTCCGGGCAGATGTAATTCGTATGGTAAAGCGTCTATCGCTCGATTTACAACAGCACCAACAGGAATCCGTTTGAGCAGGGATAATGCAGCTGATGTTATACCACGTCCTCTCTTGCCAATGTCTTGACGACGACTGAGCGATACGGTCTTCATTATGCTGTTTTATGTAACCAACGTCTTCACTCTATGAAATACTTTATGATAATGAATCCTTTTTTTTGTGTATTCTATACTTAAATATTCATAAGTTTTACTGGTATCTATCAATGATTTCATCTTTAATCCATTGGTTTCTCTGAGAATCTTCGATTTTATTGTGTTTCATCGATGCATTAATCAAATGATTATGCATATCAATAACTACATTACCTACAAGATTCATTACATACTCTACATTAGTAGCATCTTTGTTACGTGTAGGATTATCAAGATATGTGATACGTTTACCATTACATGTATACGCAGATGGATCGTTTGTAGAGGTTGCTATAACTTGATTAATAGTAGCAACATCATTCGGAGCTAATCCTGCTGATATGTTAGATATTCTTCTATTTTTTCCATCATATACGTTATTTATTTTATCTAAAACTATAGTTTGTTTTACAACAACACAATCCTGATCATCTTTACCAGATTTAACTTGGGTTAATCGTCTACCTTTACATATAAAATTAACACCAGTAGCTGATAGTTGTGGTACTTGTGTTAAAATAACAGCATCATGTTCTTCCGTGCCTAAACTTATATTTGACAATCTTTTATTTTTTCCATCCCACTTGTCATTTTTTAGTTGTAGTAAGGTAAACTTTTCACTTCCTTGCATAAACTCATCACCTTTCTTTAACACCACCTGATTTTGTTTAACAAAAGCGGATGTTCCTTTTTTCAAGCTTTCATTCATTTGTCTCACGGTAGCAGCATCCGATGGAGTTGAACCATCTTCCAGATTGGACAACACTTTTCCATGACAATTAATAACAGCACTATTATATAAAATACAATTATCTTTAATGTATTTTATATTAACACCATCACTTTCTTCTTTAGGATATCCAATATCGTTTATAGTATATTTATAGAAGGAAAATCCATCTTTTTTCTTTTCTGGTATTACAGAGTGCAAATAACGCTTATTAATTGTATCTGTATCCTCGGTTGGATCTGCCACATTAGTTATTTTATAATTTAAAGCATTGTACCTTTTTCCACTTTTAGTCTTTTCCAACAGTAAAGCGTATTCCATCGCAGTTAGAAAATAGCCTTTATTAACAACATCTCCATTGTTGACTGGTTTTGCAACGTTAATAACCCTGTGAGATTTTGCATCATACAGTTGGTTGTTGTCGAGTTTTAAACTTGTAGATGTTTCCTCCTTTACTGTTTTTAAATTTGTTGCATCTCCATCTTCTTCTGGATCTTTAACAAACTTTAAACGTTTATTATTTATGTTATAGTCACCTTCGGGTGTTTGCGGTAATCCACTTCTTTTTCTGTTTTCTCCAACTTGAACTCCTAACGCGGAGTATCGTCCGAACTTGTCGACGCTCATGTTAGAACTGACACATTATACTCCTGTAACTCTTATATATCCGCGGATAATTATACGATTATGCCGCGATTCCTGAGTTCGTCAATCAGAGCTACCCATTCATTATTTAAACCTGTATGACCGGCTTCCATGGCTTCATGCAATAGTCTCATTCTATCAACCAATTTATTGATGTCGTTGTAGTAAATCACATTCGTATTGTATAGATTTTTCATCAATCCTTTGCCAGATGTTGAAGTATCTCCTTTACTCTTTTTACCATGTTGTTCAAGAAGTGATAAATCCATAAGTGATAAAGATTTTCTTTTCAGTGGTTGTCTCACCGCTGGTGCAGTACGTAATGTTGGCAATTTTCGTGGAGGAAACAACTTTTTTATAACGATGTTATATTTTGTTGCACGTGAACGATTAATCATTGCATCCTTTAAGTAGTTTCTTTTATGAGCGTTAGTATTTTGTAGAATCTCCTTAAAAACACTTAAATCTTTGGATGAATATCTTAGTGGTATGTTTTTAAAAATTAATTCATATAGTCCTTTTGTTCCTTTATATTTATGCTCACCAATAATGATGTAATCGTCTTGTGTTATTTCAAGCTTTGAATCGCCGATCTTTAATTCATTCCCATCAATTCTTGCTCCGTATACATGTGATCTACTCAAATTCGGGTTTGATTTCATGTCATGTAGCATTTTCATTATATATTTTCTTCCAAGAGGTCCATGTTGTAATATATCGCTACTCAATTGAGTTAAATTTGGAATAGATTGTTCAGCTTCAGGTATTGGCTGTTCTTCTTCCTTTTCAACAATTGGTTCTTCTTCTTTTGTTTCTTCTTGTTCACTAGCACTTGTATATGAATCATCATCTTCTTCTTTTTTTATTGCTTGTACTTCTTGTTTAGAAACTGGTAGTAAAACATCTCCTTCATAACGAGGTTTACCAATAGTTTCTGATATTTGTTTTAAAGGTTCCGTAATAGGTTTAAATGTAGTCTCTAGAAATTCTTCTCTTTCACTTAAACCCATCCTCAATGCACGATTTTTCATCCTAATAGAATCACTGAGTGATTTTATTTCTTTTAATAGTTTTTCTTGATTCGCCATGTTTACACTGTGAAGTTCAACGTGTAACTAGATGTAGCACTGGTAGTTCAACGCATAAATACAAATTTATCCAACCCTATACGATATCTACCATTTTTAATATCTTCTTCCTTCATAATAACGAGAAACCCATATTTCTCATTCCATGCTTTGCCGCACATCTCTTTAAATTTCTCAAATGTCATATCCGCATTTACATGATCATTATATATATGTTTTAAATTTGTTTCATCTTGCTTGAAGATGATCAACATATTTGCATTGTCTCTTATGAGTTGTTTTGGAATCTTACTGTATGTTTGACCAATATAAATGCTATCGATATTATGATGTCTTCCCATAGCGAAGTAATTCCTTATAGTGTCGTGATTTTCACAAGACACATCATCAAAAATAAAAATAGAAAATGGTTTTGCTTCATTTGGTTGCATAATTGTTTCGCTGGCATTAAACTTGTAGAAATTCACTTCAGGTACACTTGCAAGTACTTTATCCAATAATTGATATTTTGGTTGTTGCAATGATTTTGAAAAAATGTATATATTGTTAAAACGCAATCCTTTAGGATTTGTTATAAGGTTAAAAACAACATTAGTTTTTCCACAATTTGAAGGACCAGTTATTAGACATCTTATCGTATTTGGTAGTAATTCACCATGTTTACCATGATTTAACTTATCATTGTCAACTGTCAATTCATCAATATTATTGATATTAAATCGATCTTTTTGTTGTACAATCTCCATCTTGTGTCAAGGTTAAACACACAATGAGCTATTAAATTACTATACCAAGTCTTTTGAAGGAATCCATGAGTCTTCACTTTTATCGAATCCTAACCACCGGACTTTAACCATATCCTTTTTCCTTTGTAAAACCTTCTCAACAAGATATACATCACCGACATTTGATTTCAACAATTCATGTCCGTAGAATCCACCTTGAAGTAATTCACCCTTGTTATCCTTCAATAAGTAAGTTTCAGGTATAGTTGGTTGCACTTTATAAACTGTAAATACTTCATTAGTCCAATTTGGTAGATACCTTTTACTAAATACACCTTTGTATTTGCTTATACGAACTTTATCGTTGACCTTAAACTTTTTTGGTTGCAACCTTTCCAATTTAGGTGTTGTATTATTTCTGATGCGTTGTAATACAACTTTAGCATTAGCACTGTTTACTTGGATAGGTTTCATTCCGATGGTACGATGATATTTGTTGTTATATTCTTTTATAAGTTGTGGTAATATGTCATACCACACGTATGATCCTCGTTTTGAAAATTGTTTGTACATCGCTCCTTTCAATGTTCTATTGAATCTTTCAATTATTGAAGCTTTAACTTCAGAATTTGTAGAATAATGATTTATTTGATATTTCTTCATCAAAGCTCCAAAGTCTTTATTAAAATATTCTTTTCCATCATCGGTCTGTAGATGTTTGATTTTGAATTTATTTCTTTGTATCGTTGTTTCCATAGCTTTAGTAACACTCTTACCAGTCTTATCCTTCAATGGTAAGGCGTCAGCTATTTTAGTAAAACAGTCTATAATTGTTAAAATATATTTAAAACCTTTGTTTAATTTACTGTGCGGTATCATTTCAATTAGATCAGCTTGATAAAGATCATTCATTCCCTTAATAATTGTACTTCTTCTGGGAAATCTTCTTCTTGCTGGTTTATGTAGTTCATTTACAATCTTGTCCTTCACACTTTCCATCTTTAGGTGTTGCTTTTACACCGCTTGTAAAAATACTGATCCGTACAATAGTTCATTCTCTTTTATATAGTTTGAATATAGGTCAAGGCCATTTTCATATTAGTGTAAAAAAGAGGAAACATGGCATTGAGCTTGCCATGTCCCCTCTTCTTTACGGAAAGGAAAAAGGAAGAAGGTAGAGGACGAAGAACAGGTTTACTGGTCGATAGGGTTCAGGGAGTAGTGGCCGAACGGTAAAGTATTAATTTTATCTTCTAAAATATGGCGCTTGTCATCTTTGTAGCTTAATGCCCACTTTGTTTGTTTGACACTAAAAAGTTGATGATTATAACTTCTAATAGTGTTGAACGTTGCAGTTGTTTCGACATCTTCAAACAAACATCTTTTATAATGTTCAAACTGTACGTTCTTCTTCAGGAAAGAGGTTTTTATTCCTTTGGCCTTTTTTGAGACTTGATGTTGATTCCTTTCGCTTATGTACAGTTGAAATGAATATAGTTTGGACATTAATGCTACAATTTCCATCATCGGTACACCATTTGTTTCATCCTTAAATTTTCCCAATACTTTCTTGTTTCTGTCGTTGTCGTAATTTGGATGGTCCTTGGGATAATCTGAAAAGTCGAAATCATCTTTATATATAAAGGTGCGTAAATCTTCGTACATGTCATTTGTTTTAATCCAGTAAATTAGTGCATCCGTATCCATATATGCAATACCAATGTTCTCTCTTCCATAATAGTTAACCATCTTCTTATAATGAAACTCGTACATGTGTGTTTTGGAAATATCCAAGATTGACATTCCAAGATACAAAGGACGATCCATTACAACTGACTTCTTGTTCATGGAAATAACAACTAGATTTTCATTAATAATTACAGATGAACCAAAGTTTGGTTGTTGCACTAATTTCTGTAATTTTACTGGATCAGTTACCAATTTGATATCCTTATGTTTCCTTTTGTTTTCCAAAGTCTTGCCAAATATTGCGTTATTCATTAGTTTGAAGAAATCTTTTTGAAAACTTGATGTAGCGGCAGCTCTTCTTCTTGTGTTATTGTCAATGTACGGTTTTAACCAACAAGATTGAGAAAATTGTAGTACTCGATTAATTTTTGTAATTTTCAATCCCAAGTCTAAGGCCTGTTGTATCATCCAGTAGTGTCCAACATACCTAGACTTGTTGGTTAAAGTCATCAATAATTTTGGCCATCTTCCAGTTGGAGAAACTTCAGTCTTCGGAAGAAGTGGTAAATCGTAATGTTCGTCGTGAAGATGTTCGGGATATTCAAAATCGACGTCAAATATGTAACCAGTTTCTCCATATTTCGGTATATCCATTATGTTTCCAATTGATTCTGGGTCTATCCATTTGAAATTATCATATGGAAGGGGATTCGACATTGCCCATCCGTATAAGTTATTTGCATCAAAATAACCCAGGAATGTTGTTGGTTTTGATGCATCATAATCGGGCAAATATTTGTTGTTTGCCTTAACATAACGTGTTACACTTTGCGTCAATCCTCCTCGAACTCCTGATTCTAACATCAACACCATATCTATATTTGTAAGAAGTTGTATTTTACAATTTGTTTCTTTTAACATGGCTTGCCACGCTAGTCCAGGCGAAGTGTACGAATGTAGAGGGTCTAATCCATATGACGCAAAACACGTATTTCTAAATTCTTCCATCACATCACATAATAAAGTCACATCTAATTTAACATAGAAGTCTGAATATTCCCCCAATGTTTTAAATCCTAATTCGTTCCATACTTTGCATGCATGATCATAATCATCTTGAGATATATCCATGTCGTACAGTTTACTTTTAAATTCTTCTTTTGGAGGTAGTGATGTTTCATTAAATCTTTCTAAACTGTCTTTGTAATCATATGGGAAAACTCCTTTTCGAAGTACCAGATCCAGTTTATCGCTGTTTACAATCTTCTTCGTTTCGATTAAATCTTGTTTCCTTAGGTTTTCAGAAAGTTTGGACAAACTCGACGGCAAAAATCGGTAGGAGTCCAAGAATCTTAATTTGACGTTTCCAACTTCTTTGGAAAAACTTATAAACTTCTCTGAAGTTTCAGCTAACACATCGATTTTACCGTCGTCTCTTCCTAATTCAGGTATTATAAAATGAGCGTCGTACCCACTGAGATTATGCAGAACCACAGGAATAAATAGTGGTAAACGATAGCTCAAGTTGCATTTATTACAAGCAGCACCTCTGTAATAACCTGTGAGGTGGTCGTGATCTTTAACTTTATAATTCTCAATAGTAAAATCATTTTTGCACAAGAAACAGTGAGTCGCATTTTCATGTTGAATTTCTTCTTCTTCGTCCATCGGTTTCATTGGTACAATATCTGTATATAAGCTTTGTGTATTTCTAGCTATTGAATATAGGTGATCAAGAAATATTTTTTCCGCATTTTCACCACGATATACTAGAGGTTCTGAAGTTAATCCATATCTGTTTAAATGTTCTTCTGATAATGTTGATTTGACCATTAAACAAAAACTGTTTGGTTTGTGCATTTGATACTTTACACTTTTTCTTGCTTCACAATTTTCATCTTCAACTGGAACAAGTGTTGATTCAAAATCTGCATACACAACTAAAGGGATACGGTATTGATGGTGAACTTTTTCAAATGAAACGAATGCTCTGCTTTGCGGAGGTAAAATAATCTTTGCTTCATAATTATTGTTACATAATCTTTTGTGCTCTTGTAACCATTCTCTTCCTTGTCTTCCTTCTCGTTGAAAATTAAAACATCTCTTGCAAATCAACTTTTTATTTCTATTTTTTGAAAGTTGCTTATTAACAAGAGAGTAAAATTTCTTTATGTACACATAGTGAGACACATCTCCTCGCGTTAGTAGTAGTAAATCCGTATGATCTGGTAGCTCTTCTTTTGCAATACGTAAAGGATACACTTTGTTTGAACTATCTAATGCAAAAACATTAATAGACGTGCCGGGATTTTTCTTTTCAAACTTTGATATATCTTTTGTAGAAACGGGATACGTTATTCCTTGAAAGTTATACCTGTGTCTTGCATCTTCATATTCTTGGTTGGGTCTACATGGATTTCGTAATACAAACTTTGACGTCATAGCATAGCGAAAACATTCATTATTTTCATTTTGAACATTAATACAAGACTTAGAATTTTCAATTCTTTTTGGCAAAGGAATATAACTAGATCCCATTAGTCCGTATCCATGTTTGTGAACTCTTATATCTAATCCTTCAATGCTTGTAAGACTCCATCCGGATCCTCTTCCTTCGTGTTCCTGAAGTTTGGTTAATATTTCTTCTATACAATTTTCTACTATTGAATCAATGTCTGAACTTCCTATGATGGTTCGGTTTTTTGTTATGAATCCTCTTGGTGATAATTCTTCTTGTACATTTATAAACATAGCTTCTAGTAATAAACCAAATTTAAGAAAGTTCAATCTTTTCAATTCATCTTTTAAAGTTTTACTTATAATTGGTTTTGCTTCTTCAATAAATTCTTCTAGATTTAAGTCTTCATTTTGAATTTTATGATGCATTATGACTTTACCAGGTAATGCAAATACTTGTAGATTTGGTAAAGTAGTTGAAGGTCCTGCTAAAATTTCATCTTGTTCTTCTTGTTCTTCTTGTTCTTCTGCGTTGTTGTGAAATAGTTCTTTATGTATTTCTAATAGAATATTATCGTTGAACGATTCCGAACATTTATCGCAACGATACATGTTTACTCTTCCAAATTTCGCCGAGAAATGAAATGGGCTCTTTTGTTCCTCCTTTTATAAAGGTTCCCCCACCACTGTTTCATCTTCATCTTCATCTTCTTCACTATCCGAGGAAAATAGTCTTCTACAAACCGATTGTTCATTCGTATTTTCTATTCCAGTTGGAGTTTCAGTTTGTACTTCTTCATATTCAAACGATGACGAAGATTCTGATATTACTACGCTTAAATCTTCATTCTCCACATCATTGATGCTTTCAACTTCTGATGTTATTAGATCTATATCCATATCATCTACGCTTTCTACTTGTGATGTTTCACTGATGTTATCCTCTTCTTCCATATTTAAATCTTCTAGTTGAATTTTATACAATATTTCAACAAGAGGTTTCCTTGGATAATCGGTGTTGTCCACAGGAGCCATTTCAAGTAAATGAGGAATAACTTTTTGCGATTCGGCTTATATGATATTTTGATAAGTATGTCAAGGTCATTTTAGATTAAGCGAGAACTGGGAATAGATCACTAAGCGGCATGTTATTTCATTACCACAAAGTGATCTATTCCCCATTCTCTAAGAAGTGTTCAATCAATAGCCAAAGTCCAAATCCATTTCCTTTTTTATTTTAATCTTTTGTTACATAGTTTATTGGTTGACTGTTTGAATTTTCAATGTGTTGTCTTATTATTTGTTCCAATTCTTCTATTTTTGCCTGTTTTATCATTAGTTCTGTACGTAATTCATTAATGTAATCAGCCGCTTTGTCCACCGTTCTTGTTCGTATTTCACCTAACATAACACCAGGAATCAATCTCTGTAGTCTGTAAAACTTAAACTTTATTCTAGACTCTCTTGCTTTAGCCATTTCTCGAAGCCTTTGTTTCTTATTGTCTTTACTTGTAGTCAAGTCCATACTCGTTACAAGTTCGCTTTCGGAATAATTCGACTATAGTAGGCTCGTCCTTTATACATTTTCCCCCCACCACTTTCAATTTCCCCCCACCCTACTAATATAGGTCAAGGTCATCCGATATAACGCGAGAACGAGGAATAGAGCACTAAGTGGCATGTTAGTCCATTACCACAAAGTGATCTATTCCTCGCTCTCTATTCTACATCTAATTTTTTTGGGTTTTGCTAATTTTTATACTTTTTTTGTTGTTTTTCTTTGGGAGAAAACGTGTGTGCAGATGTTACTTATGAGAATGTCCATTCTTCTTCAACTCTTCGATAGTGTCCAATAATTTTATCAAATATGCGTTGGTTTTCTGTAAAGTCTGTATTCTGCTACATCCAATTTCAATGGTAGGCACCATTAATTGTAATTTTGTCAATTCTATCTTTTCTCTCTTATATCTTTCTTTCATTCTTAGGTTTTTTCTTAGTCTTGCTGAAGATGGTGTTATTGGTTCATACATACAACTTGGATATGGCTTTGACATTTTCAACACTGATGTAGAAGACACTTGCAGCTGTTGATCTTCATAGTAGTTTGGTGTTGGAGTAGAAAAACATTTTGATTCTGAATTTTGTTGGCAATCTGAAGTTGAAAATACAGGTGTTGCAGAAGGATCAGCCATCTTTCACTGTTGCCGTACAAAGTGAATTCTTCTCTAAACTTCTGCTTCTTTTATCACACTTCCCCCCACCACCGACTTATATGTTCTTCCCCCCACCATAATAATACATACTTGTTTCTCAAACTTTGTACCATACTTCTAATGTGACGTCCACATCTTCCTCCTTTAAGTATTTTATAAATTCCGGGCTTCTTGATGACACGCCAGGCATATTTAGATAGCTCATCACTTTGTGATGGCTTTCTTCATTATGTATATAACAATATACTTGCATCAACTTATGTTCTTGTTCTTTTGACGATACGAAATTTGCAACTGAAGTCCATTCTTCATATTTGATCTTGTAATGACGCACTTCAAATTCCATTATGTTTCTTCTAATTCCGAAACAATAATAAAACTCTCTTCAGACAACCTGTATTTATACACGTTTCCCCCACCTAGCTATAACCCCCCACTATTTTCCCCCTCTCCTTTATACGTGGAAGGGGTATTATGGTTTGAATGCACGATACTTAATAAATTCAAACAAACACTGTGCACAAATGTTGCAAATTTTATTACATGTTTGGAATTTCATTATTTGAGCTTTTACAAAATGAACTAACCTACCTCCATCATCTTGGAATTGTTCAAAATCTAAAACAGACGTTTTTCCACAATCATGACACATTTTTGTACCGTCTTTAAAAGTATAAGCAAGATAAATAGCAAATCCATAATTTTCTTTCTTAAATTCAATGAGCATTTCACGAATTGCTTTAGGTATTTCACACTCATTTGCTCTTATGATGTAATGGTAAAGAAACCCATTATTGATAATTTCTTGTAAACACAGAACTAACAACCTATCCATCGTGTTAGACTTAAACTGATAGTCACATCTAAAACCTTTTTATTATATGATTTCCCCCCACCACTTTTATATAGGTCAAGGTCATTGGATATCAAGCGAGAACTGGGAATAGATCACTAAGCGGCATGTTATTCCATTACCACAAAGTGATCTATTCCCCATTCTCTAAAAGGATTGTTTTGATAATTTAGATTCCTAATATTTCTTTTCCTTCCTCCTCACCTTTTTGAACTGTAGTATTACCAGACATGTGTGATATTAATTTCTTCATTTCCCGATTTTCCATTTCCAATTTCTTCAATTTTAAATCTCTTGCTTCGACTTGTAGTTTTAAATACTTGATGTAACTTCCAGCCCAGTGTAGAGTTTTCAATTTCGGTGCTCCCATTGCAATTCCGGGTATTTGAAATTGTAGTCGATTGAACTCCATGTTCATATCTTTTCGGTCTTGTTTTTCCTTTTCTAGTCTTTTTAATCTTTGATTCTCCCTGAACAAAGAGGTTGGATCACAAGGAATATGACGAAACATTTTGGTCAACGATATCTTGAAGAATGAGCTTCTACGCAGAAAACCAACACATTTATGCACTTCCCCCTCCAACTTTAGGCTAGTAGTGGGGAGAATTACATTAACTTAATACTTATTTCCACTGTTACACTTGCTCCATTTTCAAAAAGGTATGTGTAAAATGGTTCTGGATACTGGTATTTTTCACGTCCTATATTTTCCTTAAGAAAGTTGAAAGCCAGTCTTTTCGAATATTCATTATGATATACTTCTCTTAAATTAACAAGAATTCCATCTTCCAGGAATTTCACTTGAATCATTGGTATTTTGCTGACATCATCTTTGTCTATCAGGGGTAGCCTGTAAGTGAACGTATTTGGTGGTAGACGTAAGGTTCTATTAAGTCGAGAACAGAATACTTTGAACATTTTCTGATCACTAATTGCAATTTCATGAATACCTATCATTTTATAGTATGAAGGTTCAAAAGGTACAGCACAAAACGTTTGTACTTGACAGTTTCTTGAAGAAGATGGTGCGTTAGGATTGAACATTTTTAGTCAACAGTTTCCTGACGAATAAGCTTCTACGCAAATAACCAACACATTTATGAACATTCCCCCACCAACTTTAAACTAGTGGTGGGGAGAATTTTCCCCCACCACTTTTTCAAGATTATTAATTTCAATTTGAATTACAACAAAAGTATTTGATGCAAAATCCCAAAAAACAGAATATGGAACAGTTTCTTCTACATCTTGAGATTCATTTTGCGCTTCAACTACTTCCATCATTGAAGGTTCTTGATCAATTTCTGTTACTTCTATCGCTTCTTCTACAGGATCTTGTATTATGTCGGTTGTTTCAACTTCATCTTCTTCTTCAACTAACGTAATATTTCGTTGTTTTACAATTTCAATTAATTGTATAAAAGAAGTATCTCTAGGAGACATTCTTAACCATACATGCAGCTCCAACAAATGTTGACTTACTAATAATAAAATTCGCAATTTATAGGACTTATTTAAAAACAATAAAGTGGGGGGACTACCTTAGTCCAATTCGGATTCGGATTCAGAAGACAGTAGAGGTGATATGGGTGAATCCAATGATGAATCTAATATGTATATATCAATTGCTTCTTTAACTATGTCTTCGTCACTATCGTTTATCATTTCTTCAAAGATTTCTTGTTCAAACTGTTCCATTTCTTCTTCATCCATCGTTGAATAATTATCAGTTTCGTTATAATTTTCCTCTATATTGTCTTCTTCCATTTCGTCTGTACTGATATAAACATTTTTAACTTCAAAATAATTAACAAATGGAGTATCTTTAGACAACATATTTGTTCACCACTTCTTTTACCTCGAATAACAAACTATATATTGCTTTCTTAGTCTTATATTCTTTTACTCCCCACTCTTTTGCACAATATAAGGGAAGGTGGGGGAGAGCGTTTTGTAGTTATTCTTCTCTATCTAGGTTAAATTTCATTGCTAGCACATCTACTATAATTTTCTGCTCTTCAACTTTATCGCGAATAAATATTGTCCAGGGAAATAGTTCATTAATATTCTTGATTGTTACTTTTATATCATACAAATAATCAATATGTCTTAGTAATGAAACAATAACAACAACTCCTATCCCATTGTTCGCCATAATTGTTTCTTCAATTTTAATGCGTAAGTTTGTTATCAAACTCCATATATTAATATCATTGGCTGTGAAACCATCAAGTCTAGTACTCATCTTGACGGTGCAAGTACAGACTAAAAACCTGGAGGTTCATAGTCCGCCTTTTATGAGTTTTAAAAATGGGGAGGGGGAAGGAATAAGGATTGGGAGGGGATAGGGTGGGGGGGTGAGGGAAGGTTTGTGTGGCTATACTAGCCACTACACTAGCCACATTAGACCCAAGAGCCCACTTGTGCTACAAAGTAGCCACCAATGCTAATATTTTCCTCGTGACACCTCAGTATATCACCCCGCCAAATCAGCATACGTTCTCTAGTATTTGATGTTACACAAAAGAACTTACTATCATGATACAGAATAGCTGAACCAATTATAATATTATATCCTAAATTTAGCCATTTGTGCGCTTCCGAAATGAATCTGTCTACCATATCAAGGGGATCTAGTTCATTGAAATAAAATGGTCTCATTTGTTGATCAAGTTCAATGCGAATTTCATTGTCATCTTCACTCTCACTGCTACTACCATTTTCATTCTCTTCATTTTCATTCTCTTCATTTTCACTGCTACTATCATCTTCATTCTCACTGCTACTATCATCTTCATTCTCACTGCTACTATCGTAGAAATCTATCGGATCTTCTACATGTTGATGGTAAACATCAGCAAATTCGGAAGGATTGAACTCTTCATTAACGTGAGGAAGCATTTTAAAACACAATAATACTGTCAAAGACAAAACAAAAAGTGCGGCGCGTGAAAGCAGAATGAAGGAGAGAACAACGCTTGCTCCACTTATATAGCAGTATGCAAATGAGGAGACTGGCGTGGGGGGAGCGTGACGGGATTGGTTCAATTCAGTCCAGTTCATAGCGGTGTAAAAATAAAACGAAGAAGTGGATGCGGCGCATGCGCAATAACGTGAAACCAAGGTTTGAGGTTAGAACTTTCCAAGCGCAGTAGCACTAAATGGGGTAATACAGACTCGGCGCATGCGCAATAGCATGGATTGTTCCGATCCGAAGAACTCGTCTTTCCAGGCGCAGTAGCACTGAATGGAGTAATACAGACTCGGCGCATGCGCAATAGCATGGATTGTTCCGATCCGGAGAACTCGCCTTTCCAGGCGCAGTAGCACTAAATGGAGTAATACAGACTTGGCGCATGCGCAATAGCATGGAGTGATTCCGATCCGTATACTAGGGTTTGAGGTTAGAATTTTCCATGTAAGCTGCCATGTTTAATTCAGTTTAATTAGATGGAGTCAACAACCGGTCATAACCGGCCATTAACCCGAAGGAGTGGGGGAAGGAGTGGGGGAAGGGGTGGGGGTGGGGGGGGGGGTGGGGGGGATTTAATCTCCATTTGGGGGGGGGTTCCGCTTGAGTGAACACGGTTTCCGCTTGAGTGCTCATGCGGAACGGATCTTCCCACGCGATAGTCAAGGGACCAGAACCTTCATTCTATTACTACTACACGGATATAATTGGCCGCGTAGCAGAACTTATTTCTGCTAAGTCGCATGTAAGCTAAATAGCTTACATCCCTAAATTTAAGTCTTAGGTGGCCCTGAAAAGGGCCGTTTGTCCCTATGGAGCTAAACTCACACAGGGACTTCGGTGTGTACCCACTTGTATAAAGGATTTGCGCAAATATCGCATTTATCATTTGGAAGATTGAACTTGTATGCCCAATCATAACTTCCTTTGTAGGTTCCACCTTCATTTAAAAAGAGTCCGAGATTAGAATCTGTTGCAGCCAAACCGCACTCACAAAACATTTGAGTTCCATCTTGGAATTTCCACCAAAAGTATTCAATGTATCCAAAGTTTTCTTTAAAAAAGGAATACAGAACTTCTTTTAGTGGTGCTGGAAAGTTTACATCATTAAATGCAAATTCCAACATGTCTCCATTTGCAAGGATCTCTTGCAAGCATAATGTAAATAAAGTAGTCATAGCTACGTTGTTGCGGTAATGGCCTCTCGGATTGGAATGAAGACTGGAGTAGCGAGTGAGTAGACAACCGGTCATGACCGGTCATTCACCCGGAGGAGTGGTAGGGGAAGGAGTGGTGGGAGGAAGGAAAGAAGGGGGGGGATTTAATCTCCATTTTTTATGGGGGGGGGGTTCCGCTTGAGTGCTCATGCGAAACGGTCATTGACCCCTCCTAACACAGAACCCTCCTTTCATTACTACTACACGGACAAAACTGGCCGCGTAGCAGAACTTATTTCTAAGTCGCAAGTAAGCTGAATAGCTTACATGCGTAAATGTAAGTCTTAGGTGGCCCTGAAAAGGGCCGTTTTTTGCCTCATTAAGGCAAAGCTTACCAACTATGAGCTATAGCTTGGAAGCAAGGGCTTGTTTGAGGCTCGTGCCGCAATGTTGTACAAAAACGATCGAGCCACCAGTACAAATCGTCAAATCCTAGAGGTTGCTGAAATAACAAGCTGTGTTGACCTTTGTCGTCGGTCACAAAGCTTGTTATTTCTAGCACATCACCATCCTCTATGATTTGCAACATTTCTCTGAAAACCCCATCAAGGGACAGACGAGGGTTTTGGGGATCCGCGTAAATTGTGATAATTTGATCGTACTGGATCCGGTATGGAATCTCAAGCCTGTTGTTGTCACCTTCGGGTTCCGAAACCTCGTAGGTGTCAACAACGTGCTCGTGGAATACTGGCGTCTCGACCGGCGGCATCGCTGAATGGAGGCGGAATGAGAAAGCGAATGTAACTAGTAACCGTGACTGGAACGGTATAATGAGTCCCGGTCATGACCGGTTATTAACCCGAAGGAGTGGGGGAAGGAGTGGGGGAAGGAGTGGGGGAAGGGGAAGGGGAAGGGGGGGGATTTAATCTCCATTTTTTATGGGGGGGGTTCCGCTTGAGTGAACACGGTTTCCGCTTGAGTGCTCATGCGGAACGGATCTTCTCACGCGATAATTGTTGTGTGCTAATAAAGACTAATTAACTTGCAAAACAACATGCGGAGTTTCTCTTTGAATGCTGATGATATTTCATTAACACACCATTCCTTGCACGCTATATGAACCTACACCGGCAAAACAATGCAAGTCAGAGAGGTCATATAACTGTACATCGACCTCAAAAAAGTAGGTCACGGGACTTAGAGTGTTAAAAAATAATGGGGGAGAAACACAATGCTATAACGCATTGTGTTTCTCCCCCATTATTTTTTAAACAAAATTTGGAAAAGACTATGTGAATTTACTGTTTACGCCCCCACCTTGTAATACGATCCTTTTTATCCCTGAGGAGAAAGTCTTGAGAATCTAAAGTGTTAAATCTCTTCTCTTTACACAAATTGTCACAAACTTTAATTTGATATTTTTTGCCGTTACATTTTGCCAATATGTGTTGGTGGTCAACAACACTTAGAAAAAAATATCTCAAACCTTTCTTAAGCCTCTCTCCTCTGACGGATATTATTTCAGAATCGTCTTCAACAGTGGGGGTTTCTGCCAGTTGTGGTTCGGAAAGATGTTTAACGACATGTACACGGCAGAAACTCTCGTTCTTAACACATTTCCTTCCACAAGCTGATCCTTTCTTAATTCCCCTAGTGAGCATTTCAGGGCAAGTAGTGGGGCGGCTAAATGCCCTACGACGCTCTTCTTTTAATAATTGGAAACGCTCTGAAGGAGCAGACCTGGGTGGTTGATTTTTAGGATAGGTGTGATCTTTAGGAACTGGAAGTGGTGGAGTAGGAGGCATTGGTGAAAGTGGAATAACAGGTGCACTTAGGTGGTGAACTAAGGTTTCGATTGACGGTTCGTTAGATCGAGGAGCTGGCTTCTGCGGTGGCGGCATGGAGTCATTTGAAGACGAAGGCGGTGAAAATATGCTGCGAGATGCGTTATTGCCGGCCGGAGGAAAAGGAGCTCCAGAAGTTGAAGGCGTGGATTGAAGTTGATCCTTACACCAGGCAGGAACATTTTTCAGACGAAGAGTTTTCTTCACCGGAGTTGAAACCGTAGTAGAAGTTGTAGTAGTAGAAGTTGTAGTAGTAGAAGAAGTTGTAGTAGTAGAAGTCGTGGTAGAAGCCGTAGTAGAAGATGTTGGAGGCAGAGATGACATGGTTACAAGTCTGTATTCGCAGCGTAACGTCTGGAATCAGAATAAAACGTTAGCCGTAGTCGGTGCGTCTTTTATAACGGTATGTTAATGAGAAGGGTTAGCGACCGGCCGTGACCGGAAGGTGGAAGGAGTGGTGGGAAAAGGAGTGGTGGGGGAAGGGAGGGGGGGGATTAATCTCCATTTTTTATGGGGGGGGGTTCCGCTTGAGTGAACACGGTTTCCGCTTGGGTGCTCATGCGGAACGGTCATTGACCCTTCCGAAAGTGGGTCAAGGTCGTTCAACATTTATAAAAAATCAAGGTGATGGGAACAGTAGTAACTGTTCCCACCACCCTGTTTGCCTAACGGTTCCCACTCCCAACCCACTAGTTACGTTCTGCAAGGGCCATCGATGCAATTTTGTTTGGCCCGTCCGGGTCCATCCGTAACGGGCCGGTCCGGGTCCGTCCGTAACCGTGAATTCGAAGGGAAACTGGAACAGTTAATGCAGAAACGCAACTCTAACACCCACCCAACTAAACCCACCCATAATATTCCTAAACAAAATGCAAAAACCTAGTCCGCAATTTGCGGATGTCCCACCCCTTCTAAGTGAAGTTCAACGGAACTTCTGAATTTACAGTTAATCTACCCCCTATCATCTAGCTGTAAGGCAAAACAGCAGATCATTATTAAAAACAAAATAATTCAACACAACCAAAATACCATCAATATTCTTAAAAATTAATACACCTTAAAGCTAAACACAACTTATAACTAACATCGCAATGCGCATATTAATTCTTAAAATAAGTGCACCTTACAACTAATACACACACACACACACACACTACATTGCATTAAAAAACGCAACGTAGTATAAGAAGTTCAAATATATATAGGCCTACTATATATTTGAAACCTCTTACCGAATCGCCAACGACTTTTCGCTATGAAAATTCGTTGACGACTGACGCGAAGATCAGGCTCGTATCGCTCCTCAGATTTTGAGAGGTGGGGGAAGTGGTGGGGGAGTGAAGCACAATGGTGGGAGGAATTAGCGCATGCGCGGTACGGTTATTTTCACTCCAGTACGGTCCAGTTCGCAGCGGTATAAAAGTCAAATAAGGAGTCGGAGCGAAACCAAGGTTTGAGGTTAGAACTTTCCATGGGAGCTGCCATGTTTAATTCAGTTTAACTAGATGGAGTCAACAACCGGTCATAACCGGCCATTGACCCAAAGGAGTGGGGGAAGGGGTGGGGGAAGGGGGGGGATTTAATCTCCATTTTTTATGGGGGGGGGGATTTAATCTCCATTTTTATGGGGGGGGGTTCCGCTTGAGTGAACACGGGTTCCGCTTGGGTGCTCGTGCGTAACGGATCTTCCCACGCGATAGCCGTTATAAATGGAGATTGTTCATCGCACCGCGACCATTAATTAACTCGCATTTGCGGTGTTCACATCCTTCCTACTCATTATATATACGTTTCGCCAACTTCATTATACAAGTCTAATTGCTATTAACCTGAAATTTCATTTACATTAGCACATGTCGTCCTGTTTGAATCACCTTCGCGTGCTCGACGTTATATCTCATTCATCTGTCTTGTTCTCACTCCTACACGTCTGACATACTTCTTGTGATGGATACGCAATGTTTGAAATTGAAACTTTTGCGGACACAACATATATTACGAAATGATTCCAAACCATCAGTTTCAAAGACTAAAACAAATTTAACAAAGGTTAGGAAGAAGTTAAGTTTTAACCCGTTATACTCGGCTAGAACTCCGCGGGTTAACGTTGACGATACTGTTATTCAGAATATTTTACGTTCGATGTTACGTTTCTACAACTTCGAACTTGTTACACCTATCGACTGTGTTCAACAGGTTTTTCTATTTCATCCCCACCATTCTTTATATAAGCGCGCCCACGACAATTCCTGCTTCATTATTCTATACGCTCTTCAATTGACAACAACTCCGCTCTAGATTACGCTACACAGAGATGGATACGAACCAGGAACAAGTACAAGTTCACGAAATATCATCTACTACCCACCCGAGAGAGAATCCTCCGAGAACTTCGCCTCCACCGAATCCACAGGATCCCGTCCAAGTTTCGGATGTATCTTCGACGGCGAGGAATGATCTTGAAGCTATTCTTCGGTCGCTCGTCGGTTTCGACTGACCTGTACGGCGATCGACATTAAACTGAACTCCTAGCAGTTCAGTCTTTTTTAAAACTCCCTCCGGACGACCTTGAAACAATTATCCCCTCTCCTTTTTCAACTAACTTCTACTTGTGTTCCACTGTTGAATTTCGGTTTTGAACTGACTTTTACTTTATGCGCAGGTTTGGTTCAAACGCAAACCCCAACCCCTCCCCCTGATTTAATAACCGACCGGAAGATGTATGCCCCGGCGCATGGCTTCCGGGGCAGCTGACCTGAGCCAGCGGTAACCAAAACACACTACTACCCTACACAGTGTGTCTGCGGTGCACCAATACGCTTTGTTGTTGTAACAGGGTTACTGCCGATAGAAGGGGCGTGTTGATCAACACAATACTTTTATAATATAGACTACAAAAAGATTTTCAGAGAACAACGTGATTCGCACTCATATCCGTAGTGGCTTACGTTATATAATTTGTAGTTTAAGTGTTTAGTTTTTTAAACTGTTAAAATATCGTAAAAATATGCATTTACTTAACCAATTAGGCTTAAATTTAGAAACTATTACATTTCAACATAAAACAAGCCTCTAAACTGAGTTTATTTATATTTGCCCCCTGGATTGATTAAAGAATGAAAATAGGTTACAATTTCTTTCCGTCTTTAATCCATGCGATTTTTCTACAGAATTACCGGTATGTATATCTGCAGATTGAAGATGGAAAGGCAATGTAAACTATTATCATTAAGTGTAAACACAACTTAACTCTTTTCAGTAAGCTTGTTTTATGACAGTTTGAATAATGTTCACTCTATAAGTCGGAACATAAATAAAATTATGGCCATAACTAAGGGTGAAAATAAATTGTTAATACAGATGGAAAATACCTTCAAGGCAATATGAATACAATATGAAGGTATTGTATCAATTTACAATGGCGTCGTCCTCGTCATTTTGGACTGTACTTTTTTAGCCCCTCTACAAAAAATAATAATGATAAAAAAGCTTTTATCATCAACACAACTTTACATTTACTGAAATTAAATTTAAGTTTGTTTATATTTCATTATCTTTATAAGGGCAAGATTGGTTTAAATCTATATTTATAAGAGAGGAAGTTTGTATACATATTTGTAATCGATGAACTCGGAAGCCACTAGACCGTTTACCATGAAAATACATACAAAATATATACATGAGAATTTTCATGGAGAAGGTTTGTAACCATTAGTCCAGGTCCGTCATAAACGTAACCATGTCAGGGTTTTGTTGCAGTTTTTGATCTGAATTGTTTATGAACATAATATGGCAATTGTAATTTCCTTATCAAATCAAATCAAATCAAAATATTCTTTATTCATCAGTATTACATGAATACAATTGAATGGTGTCAACAAAAAAAAAACTTACAAATTAAAATCATGTACTTATAATATTTTACTAAATTAAATTAGAGTACATAACAATACCTTAAAGTATTTTCATAGCTCATTGAATGAATAAAGGGTTTTATTTATTAAATATATTTTTAGTTTGTTTTTAAATTTTGAAAAAGAAGTTTCTGCTTTTATATTTTCAGGTTATTTATTGTAGTAGGTGATTCCAGCATATTGTGGTTTTTTTTCATAAAGAGCCAATCGATGAGAAGGAGTAGCCAATTCATCTCTTTTCCTTGTATTATATTGGTGGTTAGTACCATTGAGCATTTGCTTTCCGATTCTTGATCTTACTGACAGTATTACTTCATAGACATAGAGTCCATAAACAGTAAGGATATTTAATTCTGCAAATTTTTCTTTCACTGAGGTTCGTGGCTTTAGGTTCAATATTATTCTTACTGCCTTTTTTTGTACTTTTAAAATTGAATCAAGGTTTTTGGAAGTTGTTGCTCCATATAAAGAAATGCCAAAATTAATTATGGAATGTATATAAGAAAAATAAATCAGTTTTAAAGTTTTATAGTCACATAGATATTTTAGTTTACTCATAGCATATAAACCGGAGGATAATTTTGAAAGAACCTTATCAATGTGATTGTCCCATTTCAGATATTTATCCACAGTTAATCCCAAAAAATTTACCTCTTCGACTTGTGATATTTTAAACTCGCCTGTACTAATTGGTGGATCATTAATGTTACAGTTTTTTGTTTGGAAAAACATACAATTAGTCTTATCTAAATTCAAAAGCAAATTGTTTTCAGTGAAATAGTCAGCAAGACTTATTAAATTACTATTCATTTTGATTTCGACACTGTCCCATGAGGATCCATTAATACTTAAACTTGTATCGTCTGCATACAAGCATGATTTACTTGAGCAGCATAATTTTGGAAAATCATTTACATAACAAATAAATAAAATTGGACCTAGAATAGAGCCTTGCGGGACCCCATATTTAATTGTTTTTACTGAAGATCTGTAATGATTCCTGATATTTTTACCATCAAGGTGAGTTAATTGAACAAATTGTTTTCGATTTTCCAGGTAAGATTGAAGCCAATCATATGCCTTGCCCTTTATGCCCAAATTTTGTAACTTTTTTAGAAGGGATGAGTGGGATATAGAGTAAAACGCTTTGCTTAGGTCCATAAAAACCCCCATTGTTTTCTTTTTATCATCCAATAAATTGATTACTGATTCAATAAATTCTGTTGCTGCGGTAGTAGCGGATTTTCCCTTTCGAAAACCATGCTGGCAATCTTGGATTAAATTGTTTGTTTCTAAGAAATCAACTAATTGGTTACAAAAAGCTCTTTCAAATATTTTGGATATTGCCGGAAGCAACGAAACTGGTCTGTAATTTTTAATATTAGTTCTTTCTCCCTTTTTAAAGATCGGCAAGACTTTAGAAATTTTAAGTTTGCTTGGGAACACGCCAGTTATAAAAGATGAATTGATTAGATGAGTTAAAGGTTTTACCAGCTGAAATTTGACATTTTTTATTAAATTCATCGGTATTTCATCAAAGCCTGAACTTGTTTTGTTCTTTAAATCACTAATTATTTTTAAAGTTTCCTTCTCATCAATTGGATTACATCTAAAGATTTTACAACTAGTGGTAGATACATTTACACAATTATT
Organism: Neoaliturus tenellus; assembly: GCA_030545055.2. Lineage (NCBI taxonomy): Eukaryota > Metazoa > Arthropoda > Insecta > Hemiptera > Cicadellidae > Neoaliturus > Neoaliturus tenellus. The sequence continues at coordinate 146,386,313 of CM061533.1, read as the reverse complement.
ACCATTTGTCCTACTTCCATCTACATAAGGTAAAATATTATCCTCAACAAAATTTATAAAATGATTATTAAAACTTTCACATATAGTAACAGGATCATGAACAAGTTTATCACACAGCTTGATAACCATTCCACTCTCTTTTAAAGTGTTCTTCCCAACCTCATTATTTATTATTTTCCATGTAGTTTTATTAATATTTGAAGATAAGTGAAGGGTTTTAGAGAAATGTTTCTTTTTGTTCTCATACACTTTTTTCCTGTATGATTTATTCATTTCTCTGACTTTTCGAAACATTGAATTGTTTTGTATATCTCTAGCTGTGTTACTGAGTTCTATTATTTCCTTTTTATTTGACTAAAGGTCCTCTGAGATCCAGGGCTTTTTATTTTTAAAATATCTATTTAATTTTTTTTGGAAAATACAAATTAAAGTAAAACATTAATAAGTCGTGGAATATATCGTATTTACAATATGGGTCTGCCATATATACATCTAGCCACAATTCGGATTGTAATGCCATAGAAAATTTGCTAATATTTGTATCAGAAAACTTTCTTGAAAACTCTAACGTTACTATTGGTTGTTTGTTCTTGTTTTCCTCAGCTAAGAAATTTATCCTCAATAATTATGCATCATGGTCTGAAAGTTGTGTGTTTATCCCTACTACATTAATAATATTTTTGTCGATATTTGTGAATATGTTGTCAATTGTGCTTTCTGATGATTCCGTAACTCTGGTTGGAAAATGAACTAAGTATCTTAAACCGTTAGCTACTAAAAGTATATTAAGATTTTTGGATGCAAGGCTTTGTTCCGTCAGGTCGATATTTATATCTCCCAGGACTGCTATATTTGCAAATTTATTTGTCAGGGTTTCAAACATTTTACCTAATCTTTCCACTGATTCTTTTTCATTTAATTTAATTGGATTTCTATAAAAACCTACAACCAGTAAATTTGGATTTTTTAGGGGGAGGATATTTTTAAATTCAACCAAGCAGCATTCAAATATTGTTTCAATAATTAATTGTTCAACTTCTTTTAAAATGATTTTTTTGAAATTCAATTGTGGTTTAGCCAAAATAGTGTAGTAAAATTAGTCGGGAAAAATGAAATAATTTTTGGAAAGCTAATTTCTTTTTAAATGTGTTCTATGGCATCCCCTGACCTTCCTCCGAAAAGTCCCCTGCAATCCCATGTGGGGATCATGCCCAAAAATGAGGGGTTGGCCTATAAGGAGTTAAAATATATTTTGATATTAAGCATACTAAATTTGATTAAGTTCCAGAAGGTTTGTATATATCAAATTAAAGGTCTTAAAATGTAGAGCACAACGCCGTAAACCCGACCTAAATATAACGGTCGAGAGAAAAATGGCAGACGTTCAAAATTTAGAATAAAATAATACTATCAAAATTTTGAAATGCAATAACTTCCGACGTATATGACCTTTTGAGGTCTGGTTTTCGGCTATGTACTCTCCTTATTAAGGGCTTTAAAATTATGTATAGCATGGCTATGGACTAAGAAATTTTTTTCAAAACTCCCTCTTTGGGACGTCCATGTAGAGGGTGGTTCAAGGGTAATATGATGGGCATATGTCAAACTATCCGTATTTGCCAAGGTAATTGTACAAGCAAACGTTTGCCGCAAACTGGACCTCAAAAGGTCAAGTATTTCTAATATTATTACATTTTTAAGCGTTTTGATTAAAATTTTATTTTTATTCTAAGTTTGACAGGCTGCCATTTTCGACTCAAGCAACCTTTTAAGATGGGGTTAGCGGCATTGAATTCTACTACTTTAGAGCTTTAATTTGATATACATAAACCTATTGGTCGGCGAAAGACTTATTTCTGACTCCACGAGGGCCATCCCATCATTTTTAGGCATGTTGCCCACTGGGGATTTCAGGGGACTTTTGTGAGGGAGGCCAGGGGATGACATAGAACACATTTCAGCAAAAATTGGCTGTCCAAAAATTTTTTCATTTTCCAGCCATATTTTGGCTTAATTTTACTACACTAAAATAACCACACCTCCTCCACGCGATGTCTCTCTACCAAAGCTGCTCGTTACTTTATAATCTAGGATATTTACTCTTTCTAATGTTGATTTAAGCATTTTGTGTTCTGAAAGTACAACAATTTCAGGATTTAGTTCATCAAGAGTAATCTCGAGGGACTCAATTGATGACTCAAGCCCTCTAATATTCTGGTGTAATAATTCTACAGATTTATTGTTATTAAAAGTTTTGTGTGACTTTAAATTTGAGGTTGGGTTTGCTATAAAAAAGAATTGTTTTGCTGTGGACTATCTAAACTATTATTAATACTAACAATGTTAATAGCGGTTTCTTCTTCTTCTTCATTTACAATATTTTTTGAATTCAACACTGCACTTGTATTTACACAATTACTCTGCTTTAGGGCCTCACAAAAAGTGAGGTCCCCGGGCACTATTCTCACACTATCACAGGTAGTTAGTATTTCTGAGGGCTGTGGGCATTGTGGAGTTGAGTATTGTAAGTTTCTTGTTGGTAAACGTAGTTTGGATATTGCAATGCTATCGATCAGTTTCGTTATTTGATAGTTTCGTTATTATAATTATTTCTATAGACAGCTGTTATAATTTGAAGTATTGAGGGAAGATTGGCAATAAGAAACTAGAGGATATTAAAGACTTGCTGGGAGGAAGCGTAGCGAACGAGCTCACCTGAATGGCAAACAATTCCTCGGGTTGGCATTGCAAAGTATGCCAAGTAATAGCTAGTCAATAATAAGTCAGGTGATTTGAAGTCTAAAAAATACCTACATAATAACGAATCACTAATTTGTTATGTATATATTTTAATCAAACATAACCAAATGTGTATTATTAAAGTAAACGAATTGGTAGATATAAAATATAAATAATCAAATAGAATTATTTTTCATTTGTTTAGGCATATAGTACTTTTTATCCAGCCTTCATATGATATCGTAACTGAAAGGTTTTATTTCAATACTTGTATTTAATTACAAATATTAATATGAAATTTTCAGTATCAATAATTATTAGGGAAATTTTCTAATGTACAAAGTAGAATTCTAAAATCAACTGATTTCAATTTTTTATTTTATTTATTGATTTTTTTTAGAATCCGGTCAATAATGAATACTGCAATGGTAATAAATTAGACGGTGATTAATTGTACCAGAGTAGCTTAACACGTTTAATGATGGAGCAAAACATCAACATACCTTACAAAATATGGTTATGAACTGATCAATATTTTTCATGCAATTGCTTTCTTTCAAACTTTAATATCTAACATCTAAAGTAGGCCTACTTCTTTAAAAAACAATAAAACTAAACAGAGACTAATATATCGATTTTCAATGTCCATTTATTTGTTGTAGCAGAAGTACAATCACTACAAAGCTATTATTAGTCAATGAATAATTACTGTTGGGATCACACTCGACTACGCACTAATATTGTACTTCACACAACATTTTCATCTCATTGCATTTGTTTTAATTCATAATATTAAATGTTATTACTTTTTTGTTTATCATGAAATGAAAAAAAACTGTGTTAAACGTTTACCATTGTATAAATTCCCTGTGAACTAAGAATTAAGTAAAAACTAAGAACTCGCTGAGAACGTAAAATGGTTTGATCTTAGCTGATTTTTCATCGCTGCAGAGAATACTTTTTCCTCGAGGACGATGGTAGGAAGTATGAGATATAGCCTCAGAGCCTAAATACGAACAGCATCCTTGGTCGTACTAACGCTACAGTAGAGCAAATCTATCTGTAGCTTTCACCTTGTGTTGTGAAAGTTGTTTCACCTTCATTGAACTCGGTCTATTTATTGTTTTTTATTTGTCCAAGTTGGCATGGACGCATATAGCAACTGCAAATGCTAAGTATTGACCTTCCGTGATCGAGCTACTGCCTTTCAAAATCCTTACTGTTACTTCAAGACTATCCAATCCGACTTGTGACACCACAGTTGAATCCTTATGTAACATGGCTATGGAATAAGGCATAAGAAACAACTAATAAATATGACTGTTAACGTGACCAATATATAAACTGATTGTAGTTAACTTCATTATGAGATACGTAGCTTTAACCAGTCTTTTACAAATTTAACAAATTTTTATCTCCCCATTTGAGTTTGTGATCAATGGTTAATCCAAGTAGTGATACATAAGTCACACCTTGGGGAAAAGTACTCTTTAAAGAATGTGTCATCCACTGCTTTTTGTCATCATTTAAACTTGTTGGTCCCAAACCACTCCTTCGCTGTCTCAAAAGTACGTAGATCCCTCAGTTACTTCAATCGGGGTTTTCACTGAGGTTTTGACAGTGGGGTCGTCCGTAAATCTAGGACAGCCATCCAGGTTAAGATCATTAATGACCACCAAAACAGTTCAAGGCTCAAGCACCGAGCCCTGGGGAACGTCATGCCTGACCAGGCACGCCTGCGACTAGGCACCACAGATGGAGATCATCTGGTGGCGATTTTCAAAGGACAAAAAAATTTAAGACAGTGTCATTAACTCCATATTTATTCAGCTTGCTTAGCCGTATTTGACGAGAAACGCAATCGACGTCAAAAAAAAGTCAGAAGTTACCTTAGTTACTGTTGAAGTGTCTTTTATAAACCCATGTTATAAATCTAAAAATGATTGTGCTGGTCGAAATTTTTAACTAACCGTAAATCCATAGCACTTTTTTATACTCTTGGCGATCACAGGAACAATTGAAATTTTCCTATAGCTAGTGATGGTAGTAAGATCACCCTTTTTTAGATTGGAACAGTTCTGGAGACCCTTAGTAAATCACGGAAAACTTCAGAATTTAATCATAAGTTGATAACAGCACAAAGTGGTTCTTCAATAACATATTACAAGGGGTTGTTGGCATCCCATGAATATTCTGACTTTTTGATGACTTGAATTCACTTGCAATAGTTAGGTAGAACAAATTTTGGTCTTCAAACACATTCTCATATGAATCAAATGGCTCCACCTTGATATGTCTCTCACATCCTTAACGACGACGTTAATTATGTATAATAGTTTCATATAATTATGTGTTATATATAATTACATACAATAGTCTCTAGATTACATATGGATCTTGCAGATTAAAAGTTATAACCAAATAATAGGGTTTTGTTAATAACATCTATATCTTAATACCATACCAATTTATCTTCAACCTTTCCGACTAAAATAATATGGTTCATAACTTTGAACACTGATTTGGTTGATTTGACTAAATGTGTCTTTTATCCTATACCAATTACTTTAAATTGTGCAAGTTAAACACTAACCGATTGTTCTTTGGAGTGCGGTTGAGTTTGGCCTGATATTGGACAATTTATTGAAAGAAACCCTACAATCTAACCCGAGCTCCAGTGTCACTTCAGAAGTTTTCTGATTTGTAAACTTGGTAATTGGGGCCGGAACTTCTGCTCTACCCTGATTGAGGGCTTACAATGTCCAGAGCTTTCTATTATTCACGTTTTCAATGTAGCAAATTGACATAAAATAAACTTTATTTTTATTTTATTGGTGTAATAGATCATAGGCACTGAAGAGGAAATCGGTTTTCTTCCAGGATAAATAATTGTGTTTAAACTTTAGAAAGAGTGTACGTTATTTATATTTTGTAGTGTTTACCTCGGATTTTATACACACACAAAATTGTTTATACAAATCATGAGTTTTAATGATAAAAAAATAATTGTAAAATTATCACTTTGAATAGAATTTCATCTCCAAGTTAAAACACTTATACAATTATAAATAACATGTAATATATTTTAAATAAAGTGTTGTCTCTGTCAAGGTATGTCTGGAAATTGCACTTTGATTAATTTTAAATCGTCACTTAAACTTAATTTAATTTGTTAATATGTATTAACCAGTAAATATAATCAGATTGAAATAACAACTGCATGATGAATGATGTTGAGTGATGCAAATTGAGTTGTGGTCATCGTTGTTCTAGCACAATATTCTTTTCTTATTTTTTTCAATTCCTACTTCTTTAATCTTAACAGAAAGATTAATAAAACTCTTATTTAATTTAATGTAATTTTATTCTAATCTTTTTATTGTTTGATCTACTATTTATAATTGAATAGAGTAAAAATAATAATATTGATTAAGTCTTAAGAATTTTAAACTACCGTATGTTTATACGCACGTTATCTTATTATCTAAAATTAAAACCTAAGATATTAAAAAAATTAAGGTTCTACAAAGTTAAAATTGAACATGCAAAATACATTAACACACACTTACCTCGTACTTAGTTGTAGGTAAATATTATGATTTTCTTAATATCCTTAATATTTCTAATGTATATTATAGACTAACATTTCTGTTTGTTGTGATTTTTATACATTGTTATATTTTCCTTGACATTTAAAATTTTTTATGTGAAGCTGGTTATAATCACATTGTATATCGTTAATAATCATAATAATGAGTGGAGTTTATTTTGTAATCAACAATGTCTTTCTCAAGTTGTTGTTTTGATATCTTAAGCCAAACAACTCTTATGTAAATACATTATGATATTTGTAGCATCTATTGAATTGAAGGTCTTTTGAAAAATCGTCTGTGACTTCGTTGTCGTATATTTATACTTTTAAAAATGTCGTTCCTAAAAATAAACTTATTGAATAGGGTATGGAATTAAAATTAAATTTCAATTTAACTTTTTCTTAGCAATAACTTCAGGGTTCATCAACGTTTAAATCTTTATACTAAACCATTCAAACATCTTAAAATTCTTCAAAATGTTTACAATAAATATTTCAATAATTTTGATGTGTTGTTGAATTTTTCATTCATGCCCACAATTTCTCTTAATATTTAGTAATACTGTGAAGGTCGAATTTTAGGCTTGGAACATTATTATTTATTTATTTATTTTAGTTCATTAATAGCCGTTAGTGTGGGTATTTTGTATTCATGCTAATATTTTAACTGCTTTCTTGAGTATGAAATAGTCGTTTAAATTAAATATCCCCATAGGATTATCAAAGAATTCAAAATGTTGAACTTAATACCATCACAATAAAGTAGTAAAACTTTAATGCAACAATGAAAACTTTTATACAATTTTTAATGCACAATTTTACTAAGTTTAATTTTCTTGATATTGATTTGAAATATAATATATTCAACTGCATCTGAAAATGTATCCCCTAAATAGTTTCCAATTCCTTTAAAATGTGTTTTCAACTATGCAAGAAGTAGTGGAATATTGTTACGAAAAGACTTAATATATAAAACAACATAAAATAATTATTATTATTCGGATTCTTTTGCTCAAAATATTTTTTTGTTATCAACAATAATAAAATTTTTACAAACTATTTAATTATTATCTTGTACATCAACATAAATGTCTTAAACATATTTCGAGGGTAACCGATCTCAAAAGTTGGGATATTTGCAAAGTTTTTCCTCAGGTTTTTAAACTTTCCTTCGAAGAAGTTTGGTGTTCTATTCAATTGTCATGGCCAAAAGGGATTTCAAGATGTACTTGAGAAATTTAAACGATTTGCGGATATTTACTTGATAAAAACAAATTACAGATTTTTTTTTACACAAATATCACAGATGAGATCATAAAATAAAAATAGAAATCTTCATTTCATTTTCCAAGATTTAGTGAAATAAAATAGTACTAGATATATAGTTTCCGCCACATTCTACTAAATAAAAATCTTCATATACGAGATTTCATATCTCAAATATGTATATTCATATCTCGAATATATATTAAATATTTTGTTTTCAATCAATCAAAATTTTTTATTATCCAAAAATGTAATTACATATTCATATTTTAACAATGTGCAAAAACCTTTCAAGGTTTGTCTGTGGTTGTAATATTTTAAAGTCATAAGCAAGTAGTATAAGTAGTGATAAAAAGCATGGACAATCCGAAAATACCGAAATCTGAAAACAGGTGATAAGGTTTGCTGTAGATTAATTAAACAATACATCTTTAAGCCTATATTCTAATGCAATTTATATCAACCAATAAAAAATAAAATCTTTAATGTGAAATATGGAATAGTTTCCCCTATGAGCGACTTTGCAGTTTTTTAAGACAAAGAATAAATTTTTTGTACAACCGTCTTTAAATCAATTTTAACAATTATTTCTTGGTGGACGCTGTTTAATTATTCAGTTTTGGAGATTTTCTGCATTAATTCCTTTAACAGTAACATTTCTACATGATGCGAAACAAGCTCTTAACTACACCACTGTACAATCAAAAGGTTATAATCTCAAGTTAAAGTTAAGGGTTAGTGTGGAAACCACAAATGGTTTTTGTCGGCTTAGCAAGTCTACGAGGAGCTCACTTAGTTGTTTAACTGCTGTTTTGTGTTCAATGAAGTTAAACTTCATATTTGCTAATAAAGATTATGCAAGATCATAGATTCAGAAATGCTTTTCTGATATAAATAAAGTAAATATGTGTAAATAAATTTTGTTGTTTTTTACTGAAAAAAATTAGCCTTTCAGTTCGTGAAACAACTTCGTCATAGTAAAATTTGCTAATTAACAATACACACAAACAGTATAAAAAGATAGCGATATTTCAGAGTCTTCTTCAACTTTCTTATAGTAGCGAAATAGATTATGTAAACCATAGGGCTTTTAGGCAAAACATTGGATATATTCCCCTGTTCCGGACACAGTTGTCAAAAGATTTAATGAAAATTTGTAGTTATTTGCATTAAAGCTTTCATATCGTAATTATATGAAAATATAAATGTTAGTAATGCTGAGCAATAACAAAATTTAGCTTAATTTTAAGTTTTATTTTTACCCATACAATTTACTTTTGCCGCTATATACGGTATGGTGACTTTAGTTCCAACATCTTTCTACAAGGAAAGATTTTTTAACATTGAAGACTCAAAATACCGTCCGAGTAAGGAAATTCTGAGGCATTTATAGGGTTTATAAAAATATGAATAATATACTTAAATAATTAGAATTTTTTGCATAAATTGTTATGTATTGGATGTCTTGTAGTTAATTTTTTTTACTTCACCGTTACCATATTGATTTAAGATGATTTTCAGTTGATAAATGTCACAAAAAATTCTCATATTGAAGTTTTTATTTCAATTTCATGGCTGAAAAAGGTCTGATTTGTTATTTCATAAAAATGTAAATTACATATATTCTTTTAATAAAGGGATAGGAATGTTTACGAATCTCTCAGTATTCAGTTCATTGCATGCAATGTAAAGGGAAATTTAAATTTGCTATTAAATTCCATTAGTTTTTTAGAATTTTTTTTTATTTCATGATGAATTGCAAGGAATAATGACTACGATACTGATAACAAAACTATTTTTCGTCTTTAAGCTCAATAAAAAAATAAAAATAAAAAACAACCCTGTTTTAATGCAAGGATATTACTGACGCTTTTTGGTCAGCATTTTTTATTTTCTCACTAAACTTTATTTGATTTGGAAATTTACCTCTCATGTAAAACATTAAACTATTATTTTATAGCATAGAATGTTCATTTTTAATGATATATCGATAAAATTAAATAGCTACTATTACAACTTTTTTCAATATAAACAGTTCCTACTTATAAAAAAAAAAAACTAATTTAACTTTGAAAACTAAAATTTTTTGGTTGATTAAAATCTCTAAATTAGCACTGCAGTATTTTAAATTAGCTATTAATATGCAGTCCATTAGGTAAATGTAACAATCTGCCGTGTAATGAACTGCCATCAGATAATGTATTGGATAATCACTGTTTTCTTCTCATTGCATAGAAAAATTCTCATTATAATTAAGTAGAATTTATTTTAAATTTAATTAAAATTTTATTTAAAATTTAGCAAAAAAATCAGTTTTATTTTAATTGAAACACTCGTTGTATTTAATAAATAATATATTAGTTATGGATAATTTAATTATATTTCATATTCACTCACATGAAGTATAAGTCGCAATGTTTTAAGTATAGCAATAATATACTATTTATGCACTCTAAGCAATCGGAGGAGGTTTTAAAGTATGTTTACAGCTTTATAACAGGTCTTGTGAATAAAAATTTGTAATGAATAGATTTTACATAAAAATTAATCCATTATTACTTAGCTTAACTTTCTTTGGATTAAATTATAACCTCATTAAATTTGATTTTAATTTTCCCTTCCATATGGAATTATTTTTTATTTACTATTTAAACCATTTTTGTTGTATGGTAGTTCAAATTGATTCTTTACACTACCTTAAAATTTTGTCCATGTTACAAGTTACTTATTAAACAAGTCAATCTTTAATTATTCAAAAAAATAATCGCTTAGTATTTTATAACTGGATATTGTATATGGTGCTAAATAATAAACTTATACTGTACAATATACTAGAGTTTGGGCAAAACGCAGTATCTTTTATTAATTTCAACCAGTTATTATATAAATTTCAACTTTTTTGGCTTAAACACACATCATTTCAAGAAAAACCGAGTTAAATATATTTCACTACATTACTAAGATCACATATATGTAATAGATGTACAAACTATTTTATTTATCTCACAAAATTATTTTAAGTGTGGTACTTTATGCAGAAAAGTTATAATATTATTCTTTTGCATGAAACGAGTATAGTTCTAAAAAGGAATATTAAGTGAATTTTAATTAAAGATCATTACTTTGGAATTTCATTGATACTATTTATGTATATCTCATATATACAGTATAAATTTATCACATACCATAAGATTTCAATTTCAAGCTTTAAAATGTAACATCAACATTACATATTAATTTGGGAGTTTTACAATTACATTATAAATAATACATTAAACATTATTAATTTCAAAATATAACTTTTAATCTAAACGTCCATTAACAGCCTAAATATTGTCGGATGAAACCTTAAGCCGGGTAAGTACGTGATGAAAATATAATGCGGCGCAATGTAATAATGGCGAAACATGATAGCTGGCGTTAGAAGTAATCGGGCTATTAATCCAGCGTTTATTGTTGTTGCTGAAATTAGCACTCTTCACACAAAGTGATGGTTAAGACGAGGATTTAACACCCCTCTCCCTCCGGGATATCAGTGTTGTGTGGTTGATGAAAGAGGAAACTTTTATAGTTAGCCCTAATATGTTAGTAGACGCTATCGTCTGATTGAATATACTGTTTTTATTAGTGTTTTCATGGTCGGGCCTCTGCCGAAACGTGGTGCAATACAAGGTTTAGCTGAAAAATAAATTGTAATTTTATATTGTAAATGTTCCATTTACATAAAAAATAAAATAAAAAAACAACTTGAATAAAAACGGGTTATTTGTTTAAACACTAAAATTTGTATTTTATTAAATATATATTTTTGAATGCAATAAAATAACTGCTACCTCCAATACAACTCTTAGCAGTTGATGTATTTTTTAACATAATTACACATAGTTGCATTTAAATCATGAGCCAGTATATCAAGTCAAGTTTATACAATAATCATAAAAATTTTCGGATATGCTAAGAAAAGAGTCAACTTGTTGGTTTAAAATAAAAAATGTTATATAAGTGTTTATTACAATAGATTGTTTTGTATTTCTTTAAATTCTAGGTTTAAATAGGCCTATTTACCAAAAAGCATACAAAGTCATAAATATTAGAAAAAACAATTTAGCTTCACCTAACAGTTGCATTTTTTTATATTGTTAATATAGTAAAATCAATAATTACCTTTTTCACACGGGTTAAAAGAATAAAATTGTCTTCCAACTCTACTCGATGTGCTTGTACTTGTATTGTAATTACATATAAAGTGGTATATATGTTATAAGAGGTGTTATACACTATGTAGCATAATTATACATGTGTCATGTTACAAATGCCATTATAGTAACGCTATAAAAACGCTATTCAATTGTACCAAGTGTAAAATTATCGATTAGTCTTACTAATTTTTGTTTTCATTATAGCACTCATAATCCTAAAAAATAGGTTGATTATGTTTTCAAATCAATTAATTTTATATTAACTCACCGAACTGTTCATATAAACGATAGCTGTTTAATCACATGTATGCAATGTTTTCATTGCGTGGCATTGCATGATAATGATTACTATGATTTGAGATGATTATCATGCTTGCGTAATAAGGCAAAGGTGGCTAGATACAATTAATAACAATCATAAAAATAGTTCCTTTAATTATTACACTAATGATATTTATGTCTGATTACTAGGAATTGTCTATCAAACATCAACCAACCATATTTTGTTTACATAATTTATTTAATCATTCGAATTACGTAATATTTTCAATTTTATAAAACTTGAGACTATGGGTATTTTCTTTTTAGAGTACCACTTACAACGGTTTGGCTGAAAATCGATCTCAAGAGTTAAGATTTCCAAAGTTTTCCGACAGGGTTTTCAAACTTTTCTACAGAAATCCACGGAGTAAGGTTAGCCTCGCCATTGTTATGCTGAACACCTTGTTAACATTACCGTGTAGGAATTTCAACATTGAAAAGACTTTACACGTCAAAGTATGAATTCATCATGTCAATATTTTCACAGATAGTACAAGTAATAACCAGACATTGTTGGCAGTATCTAGAACTTATATATTTGGAGTAATCTCGTTTATTAAAGAACATAACCTTGTAAGGGCCTTGCACTTTTACAATAATATAAATTTCAGACCCTCAGCAGTTTATAATCTTTTACAGTGAACCCGATGACATTGCTCTCAAGCTACTGTCTCAACTTGAGCTGACAACCGTCAAAAGCTGAGCTAGAGTTGTGGGCTACACTTGAGTTCAGTATAACAAACGTAACAAAAGTTTTGAGCTCAACTGTCGAAAGATTGCAAATAAGTAAAAAAAAGTTCAACATGATATAGATTTATATTAGAATGCCGTTTTTACCACTTTTCTTAATTTTTTAATACTGAAAATCTTGACAGTGATTTAGGTAGTCCATTAGCGTTCTCATGCCATAAGTGGTTGTGCGGGTCGAGTTTGGAAAATTTTAATTTAATAAAAAATACATCATTAAGTGCTGCTGAAGTTTGTTACTAAAAAATAAAACACAGAAAATGTTCCTTGGAAATAAAATAATCTTTTTTCCACTCCTTTAGTAATTTTTTATTATTTGTAAGGACAGACTGGTAGAAGTCGAAATAAACTTAAAATGTTATATTCTTTATAATATAATTTGGGAATGAAAATAAAGGTATAAAATAGTAAATATGTACAAGAAAATAAAGTACAACACTCCACATATACACCCAACGTTAAAAGTTCTAAAATTGGAGATCATCAAACGTTGTCTTTTAATAATACAATGGAATCTTTAGATCAATAAATTATTCCGTATTTGATAGTTCATGACCGAATTGTGGCTCTTAGCTCACAATATTCCTTTGTGTATAAGTTACCATAATCCTCGGCTCTTTCACAAATCCATATGTTTGAGATAACTCTCAATATTAATTTTGAAAAAAGACTTGAAATTCATAGTATTGGAAAATAGTTACCTATGTACGATAAACAGTTTTTTTCAGACTACCTTTGAGTCGCACCTTAAGACAAGGCATTACATAAATATAGTTGGAACAGTGATTGAGGAGCAATATTCAATTAATCTAACGTTATTTTTTCACTTAAAAATTTAAATGTATTGGACTTGGAGATGAATTTGCTATCTGGACAGAGGATTTGTGTCCCTTAACAAATTAGCAAATCAACCAATGCTTAAAACTTCATATCAGAAATAAGTAATTTATTTCCATTAACAACGTATTAAATATGTATTAGAAATTGTCAAGTATTACAATAATAGAAATGAGAATATTATTCATTTATTGAATAAAAATGGTGAATCAAAAGCCAATAATAAAATTACTGCAGAAATAACTTTGAATTGGTCAAACAGGATTTTAAATTGAAGCTTAACTTATTAAAATCTTAATTGACTTTACAGTATGGCTATTAAGTATTTTACTTGATAAAGAAAAAGGTCTATTAATGTCACTATATATATTAGTCATTTGGGTGAGTCGGTGGCGTAGTGGTTAGCGCGCCGGACTTCGGGACCGTGCGATGTTGTGGGTTCGAATCCACGTTCTGCCAGTGACTTTTATCAGTACCACTCACCTTGTATTGTAGCGGCTCCCCCTTTACTTTGTCGTATAAGATCCACGCACATATCAACGTATTACCATCAACGATTGGTAATCAACGTAGGCCTATTGGATCAACGAGTCCATGTGGACGGGGCAAAGTAAGGCAAAATAGGTCCGCCAACCTCTACAAAAAATGTTACAATTACATCTAGTGTCGTATGAAACAATAATTTTGCAATTAGCAAAAAATGGTTAGTCTTCAAGGGTATTAACAGAGTCATATAGGTGTAGATTAACAACTGATAAGATTTCCAGTTCAATAATAGAGCTTCAGAAATTAATTATAATTTCCTAATTAATTATATTGAATTAATTATATTCCAATGATTTTCTTTTTCGGCGGCATGGGGATTTCGGCGGCATGGGGAGGTGGACTACTACCTGACCCAATTTTTGACAGGTCACGGCTATTTTCGGTCGTACCTGAACCGGATGGGAAAGACCGGTTCACCGGACTGCATTTATTGCCCGGGTGTTCCCGACGATGCGGAACACACATTCTTCCGCTGTCCCCTTTGGGAAGGGCCCCGCCTGGAGGCCACACAAATATTTGGTGCATTTTCGGTGGACTCGGTCTGCCAAAAGATTTTGGAGGATGAGGGAAACTGGGATTGTTTGTCACAGTTCGTCCGGGGCATCCTCCTGGAAAAGAAAACCGATCTGGACCGCGAAGTGGCCCAGATCCCTTGATAGAGCGGCTGGATAAGGAGCGAGCCCGACGGGCGTAAGCCAAATTTAGGCCTAGCCTGACGTAATGTGATAAACAATTCCAGGTTAGATTCCTAAAGAGTAGAGGAGGTTTTTTAGTGGGTAAACCCGTTTTTTAGGGAAGCCCCACACTACAGGCTGGCCACCTGTGTGCGTAATGCATTTTTCCGCCTCTCCCTCAAAAAAAAAAAAAAAAAAAAAAAAAGATTTTCTTTAGAAAAACAAGAATTTATTCGATTCTCTTATAGTTGAAGTATGAAACTAGGCTACATCTAAAAACATTCTGGAAAGTGTGTAGTACGCTATTTTGATATAAATCTCATCTACCGAGGCATCTCAACGTTTGCTTAAGTAGAATAATCTGGAAAGGGGAACTGTTACATAATTAGTCCCATGTCATCTGACCATCAATGTAAACACCAAAACATATAGCACTATTTCCTGCTACATACTTCTCCTTGAAACTAAACACTATACTTTGCGTTTTAATGTCGTTCAATTTGAGACATTTTTTTTTTTTTTAACCAGAGAGTTATTTTACTTATGGAAGTATCTACTTGTTCACATATGTGGTTTTTGAAGGAGGGTTGTAAGGGGTTTAAAGCATTAAGATGCAGATTATTAATGGCAATTATGGATTTAAAGGCCCAAGTACCGACTCTTGCGGTACTCCAAATCTAACAATCATCTCATTTGACCACTTTAAGTCAATACATAAAGCTTAATATGTTAGACCTCAAAAAATCCGAAGAAAGCAACCCTTATACCATAATGATCTAGCTTGGTAATGAGATCGTTCAGATATAAACAGCCAAGTGTCTTGGAAGCATATACAGCTTAAATAGCATAATACAACTTAAATAGCATAAAAAATGCATTGTTGCAACTTTATAATGAATGTGTCACACGTCTCATGAAGAAAATTAATACCTTATAATATGTAATACTAACAAAATTGCAAGGAAGTTAAGCATTTCTTCACTAGACAATAAGACTTAGTTATATTTTCATAATTTAACGATGAATTTTGATTTTACTCCTCAAATTACAAAAAAAAATACGTGCACTTGGGACACTATAGTCTTAAAAATAATATAAGCCATGTTTAAAAATACTGAATCATAATGCTTGTCTTAAAGGTCTTAATGACGAGAGAATTGTTATTGAATAGCTGTTTAATGAATAAAATCTATTTATTTATCAAAATCCTTGATTTGGCAATGGAATGTAAGTTTTTCGGAATCACTTTTTCATTGAATTTCCATATAATTTTACATTTTCGTGTTGACCTTTCACAACAACAGATTTCATTATTGAGGCTTATTCGCCTGGCCTATAACAATAATCGCCTTTACAAACACAACGAAATTCGAATCCAGAGCGCTTTATTATTGACGAGCTTTGTTAATTACCTCACATTGTTGATGACTGGGCAATGCGGTTCCTGCTGTGTTAGTTTACCCAATACCGTAGGTATAGGCAGTTGCCAATAATGTAGTCAGCATCTACTGCATTGTCACCTAACCTCTATAATTAATATCATCTAACCATTTAAAAAAAAAACGTAGAGTAGAGAGAGTTGCTAAACCTTTCAGTTGTAAGAAGCTAGTAATTTGTTAAAAACTCCATTAGAAAAATTACCACTGGTTACTATAGTAAAATCTATTACCTTTAAGAATGGAAATTTTCAGAGTATTAACAAATCTATTAAATCACTAGTCACAATATGCGTATGTATTTTTCATTCAATTAAAAGTTATGTTAGGTTCATATTTTATATTTATTATAACTATCATTTCATCTTTTGACTTAAGTCCGAATTTTGTTAGTAAAGTTATTTCAAAATAATATTGTACTTTATTTTTATTTTTATCTTTACTTTCTTCAACAATTTATTAACCGCTAAATTGTATAATCAAATTAATTCAATTTTGTTATTATAGTTACAATTTTAAATGTTCTTTTCAATTAAATCATTTTTAATTTTTAGATTTAAAGTACTATAAATATGACAACGTTTATAATAGATATGAGATATGGTATTTATTGATTTGCAAATAATTGATTATAACATTTTATGTACAGTC
Source organism: Neoaliturus tenellus (assembly GCA_030545055.2). Lineage (NCBI taxonomy): Eukaryota > Metazoa > Arthropoda > Insecta > Hemiptera > Cicadellidae > Neoaliturus > Neoaliturus tenellus. The sequence continues at coordinate 146,369,305 of CM061533.1, read as the reverse complement.
ATTTAACATTCAGTATAATATTCGCTTTCAAATAACAAAGAAGAGAAAACCTATTTAACTTTACTAGTGTACTTGTTGCTTGATATCAAGCAATTTATTTTGATACAAAACAAAAGTTATATTAAGTTCTAAATCAATGACATCTGACCAATCCAACATTGTAAATATCAGTTATCACAAAAACTATACGTATTTACAGTCAACTCAATCCCAAAGTTATTCTAATGGGAAAATGTCAAATTTAATTTGTAGAAAGCCCCCTTATTTTAAGTCCGATTCTCATACATTTTTTTCAGAAACAACATCAAGCCAAGTCCTTTCCAACAACAGCAAAAACTTTAAAATGAGTTGAAAATTCACTGTAGGAATTCTCTTAACTAAAAAGGCCGTAACGTATTAAATAAGTATAGATTTAGACATAGGTTTATTATTTGATAATATCATATATCAATACATTTAAATGAACATTAATAACTAATAAAGTATTTTAATATATAATTTCCTACTCTTTCAAATATAGGTTGATTTTAAAATATTCAGATCTGTTAGACCTTTGCATAAAATAATCTCTTTGAAAAAGAATAGATTGCCCCACATGTAACCGCCTAAAAATGATAATCAATAAAAATGACGTGATCTTTAAAAATGTTTTTTTTTTCTAATATTTAGGAAAAGGATTGGTTTTGGTATTCAAATGTACTTAAGAAACATTTATCCGTCACCAAAACCCATCTGTACGACATGTTAATTTTGTATGATTTCGTACTGCGAAAAACATATTACTACATACTAATTGGATTGTATGTAAATAGTGTGTTCAGTCACCGTGTTTGTGCACTTTGTATTTTGCCGCTTAAATTCTAACTATAGTTTTTTAATGCAAATAAATACCTAATATAACACCGTTTAAGTTATGTTTATTTTAATATAAAAAAGATATTTTATCATGGATTTTTTTCAACTATTGCCTATGATATTCCTACCACTAAAATTGAAACAAAATTTGTTATTGTAATTATTTTTACAGCTATCGTAACACAAGATGGACAAATCAATACACAATCAAACACAATACACGTAACACAATCAATAATAAAAAAGAAAAAAATTATTATTTTATACTATTCTTATATTTTTAATAATTTAGTATTGTATTAAAAATGAAGGCGAAATGTGAAACTAACAATGCTGAAAAACTCCTTATTTCAATTTTGCCTTTTAGCTGATTCGACATTTATGGGAAATTTTTTAAGTGTCCATACCTAGTTTTTAGTCTAAACTTGGAGAACAGTCGGCATAACACAACAAAGGAATCCGTAAGTTACCTGAAAGTTGGAGCACTACGTGGAGTAGGACGGGCAAGATGGCGGCTCCTGAAGTCATTGCGGTTTCTTGCTTCTTCCGGTTCCTGACAAAACACTGCGTATTGTTCACTTTGCTTCAAAAACTTAAACTAATTGAAAACAAAGAGAACTTTACTTTAGGTCCTTCCCCGTTTGATTCACTGATTTAATTTGAAACAAAACTTGATTTACCATCTTTTTGGTTTAGACTTGAGAGAGGATCAGTAATTCAATCAATAATAAAACTATAGTTTTAGAGCTCTATTTATTTGTTTAAAAACTAGTTGGTAGATATTTAAGTGATAACTTTTATTTTTACTCTGACGCTATTTAAGATGATAAACTGATTGCTATTGGTAAATGTTATATCGTACTTTGTGTGAGATTTCCATTAAAAAAAAACAATAAAGATGTCAGGAATAAAAAGCTATTAAAAGATATTGTTGGATAAAACGAAAAAGCTTATTGGAAAATTCCATATTTTTTATGTTTCGTTTGATTTTTGTTTGTATTAGAAGAATTGTTACATAAAAAAGTTTGGTTTTGTATGGACAATCGGGACTCTAACAAATTTATCAACACCCAGCGTAAAAATGACTATCTTTTAAGAAATCAATTTTACAATTAATAGCTAGATCGCTTTAATACACTCTGAAACGCGAAAAGCCAAGACATTAGGTTGAAATAAGGAAAACGTAAATTTTACTTATATCCACTCCTGACATAGAAATATTCTATCAGTCAACTCGCAAATTTTAGTATAAAATGTTAAAAGTTTTTCAAATTTTTAAGATAAGCTTAAACACTCTAAAATACGCTGAAACATGTAAATCCGAAATCCCAGACTGAAATATTGAATAATAAAAAAGTTTGGTTTTGTATGGGCAATCTGGACTCTAACAAATTTACCAACACCCAGCGTAAAAATGACTATCTTTTAAGAAATCAATTTTACAATTAATAGCTAGAACGCTTTAATACACTCTGAAACGCGAAAAGCCAAGACCTTAGGTTGAAATAACGAAAACTTAAATTTTACCTATAGTCACTCCTGACAGAAATATTCTATCAGTCAACTCGCAAATTTTAGTAAAAAATGTTAAAGTTTTTCAAATTTTTAAGATAAGCTTAAACACTCTAAAATACGCTGAAACATGTAAATCCGAAGTCCCAGACTGAAATATTGAATAATAAAAAAGTTTGGTTTTGTATGGGC